>JAYESA010000005.1:69484208-69486349 GCA_036927795.1 Iris macrosiphon | reverse complement strand
TGAAAAGAAGACAACGACATATATATATATATATATATATATTTAATAGTATAATACAGTATATATATATATATATATATATATATATATATATTTAATAGTATAATACAGTATATATATATATATATATATATTTAATACAAGTTGGTATGGTTAGTATATATATATATATATATATATTTAATAGTATAATACAGTATATATATATATACATAATATAGTATATATATATATATATATATATATATATATATATATATATATATATATATATATATATATATATATATATATAAATACCTAAATATAATAGTATATATATTATAATATAATTATATATACTGTATATATAAATATAAATACATAATAAATACATATATATATATATATATATATATATATATATAAAATATATTATACAATAATAATAATACATGTACATATATACATATAATATATATATATATATATATATATATATATATATATATATATATATATATATATATATATATATATATATATATATAATAGTATAATATATAATATATATACTGTATATATTTAATAATACATAAAATATACATATGTATATACATAATATATATTAATATATATATATATATATATATATATATATATATATATATATATATATATATATATATATATACATATACATATATATACGTATATATATACGTATAAGTAGGGGGGTACCTGACGTGTCAGGGTGGGGCGCGTCTGTGTCGTCGTCGCCGGCGGAGGGGCGGAGCTCCGGCGATGGCTGGCCGTAGCAGCAGCAGCAGTAGCAGTGACAGTGGCAGTAGGCAGCAGCAGCTGTGGCAGCTGCGGTGGCGGAGGCGGCAGTGCAGGGTGATGGACAGCGGCGGAGGAGATGGCGAAGGCGGTAGTGGCGGTGGTGGTGGTTTAGGGAGGTCGGGGGGGGCTGTGCTGCGGTCTGGGGGAAGTCGGGGGGGGTGCTGTGGCGGTAGTTGCGGTGGTTGCGACGGCCGTGGGGGGGGGGGGCGGTGGTGGTCCGGTGGAGGATGTGACTGTCACGACCCGCACCCAAAAATTCGGGCATGAGTCGTGGGTACGTCCAGCCTACGCCGCAGAATCGGCAGTAGAACGCTGTAAGGTCCGTTCTCTAGGTCAACCAACTATCTATATATCTCACAGAAAAATCTGCCATGACCTCTCCAAAAGGAGGGCAACCACGCAATATATATATGAATAATCCTCTCCAAAAGGAGGGCAACCACGCAATATATATAATCTCAATCACAATAACTAGGGGAAGAAATAAAGCACGATATGATATCAAAAAGGAAACCAAACCAAAGAGAGCAAGACAATATCCAAAAATATACAATCAAAGGCCAAATAGCTACAACATCTCACAGCATCAAAAGAATAAGTACAATCATCCAGAAATAACAACTGGGAACAACCCAGGAAACCCACATAGCTAACTAGGGCGCTAACGACGTCTCCTCGGCGCACTCCTCCTCGATCTCGGGGTCACAACCCTCGTCAACATCCGGCCCATAGAACGTTGGGCAGTAATCCTCAGGATCCTCTGGAAAAAATATGCCCAGTCAGGACTGGAGCGAAGTACATAACTCTGAAAGCAACTCCAAATACATGGTAATGTGTATATGACGAGCAATAGAAAAGTATACAAGATGCATAGGAAATAAATATATGCTGGAGCACAATAAGTAGCTGCAATGTAAACTGGAGAACAATACAAGTAGTGGAAAAGTAACTGCAGGTGAGAAACATGAATACTAGCTAAGTGCCTTGAGCACAAGTTCATTATGTGATCGACTTAGGTTGCACATGAAAAATACTACGATAACTCCGTTATGCGTGAGTTGCATAACCGACATACACATGAATACTGTTTGGCTTTGATCACATAACCAACTCCTACTCTCCTCCTCCACTAATACTCTTGGATCCAACCACAACACGCTACATACATGATAATAGCTCGTGCACATGAAGGCGAGAGCACAAGAAGCACATGATAGCACATGAGAATCAATACCCGAAGCACATGATGAAATACACGTGATAGAGTACCCGCTGAATACGGTAAGGGGGATAGCATCTCATGACGGGATCCACTAGTA
>JAYESA010000005.1:69289208-69479208 GCA_036927795.1 Iris macrosiphon | reverse complement strand
CTCAGTTTTTCTCTTCCTCCAAATCTGATAGTCCCTCAGGTAGGCGAGATCTTTAAAAACACATGCTCTCCAACTTGGAATTCTAGAGGTCGTCGGTGTACGTTTGCCCAGTATTTTTGTCTATCCTGCGCTGCTCGCAGGTGCCCTTGGATCTTCTTTACCTTCTCCACCGTACGAACAACTAATTCTGTCCTAGGATCTGCCTTTCGCCTATATCGCTCCAACATACCGGGGAACGACATTTCCTACCATACAATGCTTCATAGGGAGCCATCTGAATGCTCGCTTGATAGCTATTATTGTAGGAAAACTCTACCAAATACAAATAGTCTTCCCATGATCCACTGAAATCAAGCATGCATGCTCTCAGCATATCTTCTAGGGTCTGAATGGTGCGCTCGAACTGTCCATTTGTCTGCAGGTGATACGATGTGCTAAACTTTAGGCGGGTACCAAGACTCTCTTGCATACTTCGCCAAAAGTAAGATATAAACCTCGTATCCCTGTCAGATACTATACTGACTGGCACTCCGTGCAGATGCACGATCTCCTTCATATACATGTCTGCCAAGACTTCTGTAGATTGCCCGACTCTGAAGGATAAAAAGTGGGCAGCCTTGGTGAGTCGATCTACGATCACCCAAACAGCATTATGACCACTGGGACTTCTTGGGAAGTCCGTAACGAAGTCCATAGTGATGTGCTCTCATTTTCACTCAGGTATTGGGAGTGGTTGAAGTAGACCTGCGGACCTCTGATGTTCAGCCTTGACTTGCTGACACACCAGGCATTTTGCCACAAAGCGGGCTATTTCTCTCTTCATTCCATGCCACCAATAGTATTGTCTCAGGTCTCTGTACATCTTCGTGCCACATAGATGGATAGAGTATGTTGAGTTGTGAGCCTCTGACATCAGCTCTTCACGAAGTTCTCCATTCAAAACATAAAGACGTTCTCCACATCTTAAAGTCCCATCTTCATGTATGTGCAATCCTATCTGTATTTCGGCCTCGGTTCTTTGTCGAAGTCTCTAGAATATGGCATCTGTTGGCAGGGCAGCCTTGATTCTCTCGACCAATATTGATTGTAGCTGGTAATTTGACAATTGACTGTCAACTCCTGGCATAATGACCTTTATACCCAACTGTTCTAGATCTCTCAATAGATCTGGTTGGGTGATCAGGAAGAATGCCGTGGGTCTCCTGCTTAGAGCGTCAGCTACTACATTAGCCTTTTCGGGATGGTACTGCAGATCGATCTCGAAGTCTGTCATCACTTTGAGCCAGCGTCTTTGTCTTAGGTTCAAGTCCTTCTGGGTGTAGACGTACTTCAGGCTCTTGTGATCAGTGAATATCTCCACTCATTTGCCGTATAGATAGTGTCTCTAAAGCTTTAAGGCAAAGATGACGGCAGCAAGCTCCAGGTCGTGAGTGGGGTAGTTCTTCTCATGGGTCCTCAGTTGCCTAGAGGCATAGGCTACAACCTTCCCATGTTGCATCAAGTCACAACCTAATCCTTTTTCGGATGCATCGCTATATATTACGAATCCTCCGGATCCAGAAGGTATAGTCAAGATAGAAGCTATAGTCAGACGCTTCTTCAGCTCATCGAATGCTATATGACACTCCTCTGACCAGATGAACTCCTGCTCCTTGTGGGTCAAACGGGTCATCGGCTCTGCGATCCTTGCAAAGTTCTCTACGAACCTCCGGTAATATCCGACAAGTCCTAGAAAACTCCTCACCTCTGAGACGTTGGTAGGGGTTGGCCACGTCTCTACGGATGAAATCTTCGCTGGGTCTACCAAAATGCCATCTCCTGTGATAACATGCCCAAAAAAAGTGACACGATCAAGGAAAAACTCGTACTTGCTCAGCTTTGCATAAAGACTCTCACGCCTTAGCGTCTCTAACACCAGTCTCAAGTATTCTTCGTGCTCCTCGTGGCTCTTCGAATATACCAAGATGTCATCGATGAAGACTACCACGAACTGGTCCAGATACTGGTGGAAGACTCTGTTCATCAGGTTCATAAATACGACAGGTGCATTTGTCAGTCCAAAAGGCATCTCGAGGAACTCGTAGTGACCATAACGAGTCCTGAATGTTGTCTTTGGAATGTCTTCTCTCCGTACTTTTACCTGATGATAGCCTGATCTTAAATCTATCTTTGATAACACCACTGCTCCTGTCAGTTGGTCGAACAGATCATCAATCCGCGGCAGAGGGTACTTGTTTTTGATTGTTAAAGCATTAAGGGCTCTGTAATCAATGCACATACAATATGTTCCATCCTTCTTTGGTACAAACAATACTGGTGCTCCCCAAGGTGATGCACTAGGATAAAAAAATCCCTTGATCTGTAATTCTTCTAGCTGTAGCTTCAGCTCGTCTAGCTCCTTCTTCGCCAACCGGTACACATTTGAGGATACTGGTGCAGCTCCGGGCACTAACTCAATAGTAAACTCCACCTCTCTATCAGGCGGTAGGCCTGGCATCTCCTCCGGAAATACATCTTCAAATTTTGTAACAATTGCTGGGGGATCTGTCTCCATTGCCATATAAGCTCCAAGTGTCTGGCCTACTCCTTGCTCGATGGTGCCCCGTATATACTCGAACTCCGGGTGACCTGGTGGTCTAAAAATGACGCTTCCCCTCCGGCAGTCTAGTATAGCATTGTACTGGCTTAACCAGTCCATGCCTAAGACAACATCGAAGTTTGGCATTAGAAGCACCAAAAATTGCGCTCTCATCTCCCTACTACACACGACTACTGAGCACGTTTTAATAGTGCTGGTAACTGGTACGATGCCTTCTCCGGTAAGAATCTTCCAACACTTAGGTAATGGGGAAGTAGCTATTTTATGCATGGCTATAAAACTACTAGATATGAAGGATAGTGTGGCGCCAGAATCAAATAATATAGTTGCAGGTAATGATGCAACTAAAATGGTACCTGTGATAGTTTCTCCTCCTGGTTCTTCCGCAACTGCTGCTAGTGCAAAGGCCTGTCCGTGTCTTTGCCCTCCGGTCTGCTGTCTGGCTTGGTTGAACTGAGCCTCCTGGTTGGCCAAGGGTGGTCCCCTTTGAAATCCTCCAGATGCTGGGGAACGCTGACCTCCAGTTGAGGGTAGCATCCTCTGGGCTGGTGCTGCTGGTCTTTGCCCGTTCTGGGGTACTGCCTCTCTGTGTTGTGGGCAGTCTCTGGCCATGTGTTGACTTGCTCCATATATTATACATAGTCCATGCTTCTTCTGACAGTCTCTGACATAATGTCCCTTCTTGCCACAATGGTGACAAGTCGGAAGCTCCTTGTGCTGATATGGCACCGTCTTTTGCTGTGTTTGCATTCCCGGATGATGGATTGGTCCTCCTGCTCCGGGCTGGTTTATGGCTGGCATGGTTGTGTTAGAGCGCCTTGCTCCTCGGCCAATGGCTTCCTGTATTCTTGCCTCTGAAAGAACCTCCTCATAGGAGATCCTCGACTGCGTAGTAGTATACCTCTGTAGCTCGAAGGTAAGACCGTGATGGAACCTCATGGTCTTCTCCAGCTCGTTAGGTATCAGAATGGCACCAAATCGACTAAGTCGACTGAATTCTGCGTCATAGGCGTCGACGGTCATATTTACTTGTTCCAGGTGCAGGAACTGGGAGTATAGAGCATTTCTGACTGTGGCTGGAAAATGCTTCGCATTGAAGTACTCTAAGAATTGCTCCCATGTCTGGTTCTTGCCAAAGCCGCATTCTATGGAGTCCCACCAGTGATGGACATTGCCTTTGAGTTGGGCCCTCACCGCGGTCATCCATAGGTCTGGGTGAAGCTGTGAACCCTCTAGCAGCATCTCCGTGTTGGAGACCCAATCTGAGATCTCCTCCGGAGTTTTGCTGCCCAAAAAGTTTCCCGGACCCATCTGGCAAAAACCTCGGACAGTACCAGCTGGTTGGACAGGTGCTGGTCCTAGAGTAGATGTCCTCTCCAGAGCCGTCATCAAGCTCTGCCTTAAAGTTTCAATTTGATGCCATTGCGCCTGTATCATGGCTTGGAAGAATTGGAACATTTGTGGCTATCCCTCAAGTTGTGGCATCAGGGCTGAAAGGGGTGGAGGTGGAGGCAAAGGTGCCTGTAGTGTCGGTGCCTGGGAGGTCTGTCCTTCTTGCTGGGCTGGTGCAGCTTCTTGTGAAGGACCATTGTGGAGGTACGGGGTCATTGGATAAACCGGTGTCCTTATCGGGGACTGGTCTCTCGGGGTAGTTAGGGTTCTATTAACATCTTGTGAGGGGTCTGTTGCTTGGTCAACCCCATCAATCGCGTGTCCACTGGGTACGTCCATATTTCTGAAGAAAATAGAATAATTTTTAGAAAAGCACGAAGGAAAAATAATAATAATCAAGCAGGATGCATTTATGAAAGAAATTCAAGGATGAAGTCAGAGTGGATGAGACCTAGTAATTCCTATCCTATTGCAGGCTTGCTGGGCATGTTATCATACCACTAGCAATTAACTGGACCTGCATGGGCCACCATTAAAACCATGTTATGCCCCAGTCCCAAAATATGCGGGACCAGGCCACGTGGCATTGGCCAACTGTCACGTCACTAAGGGATTACCCAATTTAATAGACCCAAAGAGACGTGCTACGCTGTCCTAAAATACTAACAAGTTTAATACTAGAAGATAACAGGTAAAGTCTAATCTCATCCACAAAATATCAAGGAGTACTGAAATAGTGCTGTAATATATAAGTGCTGAGTCTAAAATATCATAGTAAAAATTAGATATGTCTGGTGGAAACAAACCCACTACAAAAGATACAGATAAAAGTGCTGAAACATAATAAGACTAGAGCATCATCTATCTAGGTAAGAGGCTCCAGCTCCAGATGATGATACTACTAACGACCAGGGAGACTCTGATGGTAGCACCTCTAGCTCCTCCTCAGTTGCGTACCTCGTCTCCTGTCCAGGTCCGTACACTGTGGGATAGTACGCCTCATCTAGATCTGGAAGGGAACCAGGTCCTCAGTGGGACATAACAAGATACATAAAAATATGCCATATATAAATACTAAATAAATAAAGGGTGAGCTAACCATCTAAGTGAATACAATGTAAAGACAACTTTGGTACGTATGGGTAGGTGTAGGCATATCGTCCAACATTCTTTAGAGTGTGGTATCTGCAACGTCCATCATTTCGAAGAATGAGGTATCTGTATATATATATATATCGTCCAACACTCTAAGGAACGTGGTATCTGCAAAGTATATAAACGTCCGTATCACTCCGAAGAGTACTGTATCTGCAATAAAGAAGGTGGGTGTCCCATACGCCTACTAGTTGTCTTCCCCGTCCAATGCGGTTATACAAGTCTAATCCACAATGTGCAAACCACGTAACTATATGCCAAGTCATAACTTTCCTGAATATTTCTGATTTTGTGCTAAGCCGTGATATGTATATACATAATATATACATAATATGTATTAATATGTATATACATAATATATATTAATATGTATATACATAATATATATTAATAACTTTCCTGAATCCACAATGTGCAAACCACGTAACTACATATGTATATACATAATATATATTAATATTTAGATATATATACATATATACGTATAAGTAGGGGGGTACCTGACGTGTCGGGGGGGGGGGGGGGGTGGCCCGCGTCTGGGTCTTTGTCGCCGGCGGAGGGGCGGAGCTCCGATGGTGGCTGGCCGCAGCAGCAGCAGTAACAGTGACAGTGGAAGTTGGCAGTAGCAGCAGCAGCTGCAGCGGCGGCTGCGGTGGCGGAGGCGGCGGTGCAGGGTGATGGGACGACGACGGAGACGATGGCGAAGGAGGTAGTGGCAGTGGTGGTGGCCTGTGGTGGCAGTGGTGGGTGTTTAGGGAGGTCGGGGGGGGGGGGGCTGTGCTGCGATAGGGGGGAAGTCGGGGGGGTGCTGTGGTGGTGGTTGCGGTGGCCGTGGGGGGGGGGAGGGGTGGCGGTGGTGGTCCGGTGGAGGAGGTGACAGCGAAGGTGATGGTGGTCTGTGGTGGCGGTAGTGAGGGCTAGGGTGGTCGGGGTGGTGGGGTGCTGTGATGGTGGAGATGATGGTGATGGTGGTGTGGGGGCTGCCGGCGGTGGGTGGCGGCAGCTAGGGCGGTGGTGCGGTGGCCGGGGGGAGGCCGAGGGAGGGGCGATGTGGTGGTACGGCGGTCGGAGGTGGGGGAGCTGAGGTGAGGGTGCGAGTGAGGTTCGGGTGATGGGGGTGTTTATATAGGGTTTTCAAGGGTTAGGGTTAGGGGTATTTAGGTCTTTTTAGGTATTTAAAATATCTAGATATTTATGTAGATATTTTAGGCTTCATAAATGCATTGAATGCATTGAAATAGGACCTATTTGGAATGAACGGTAGAGAATCACCATCCAATAGGAGGTGGACACCTCGCACATGCAAATTTTGTGGATAAAACCCTGCAGTTTCATAAATTGCACATGATCCCTATTAAATTGGAAAATTACACAATTACGAATTTGTTTGAGAAAAATACCTCATTCCTGAGGGCGACGTAATGCACAGAATTGAGGGGGGGTGTTCAGTGAGGGTCTTGAGGGTGTGGGGGTGAGTCTGGATAGGGACTGGGCCTAGTTTTGGGCGATGCTGGTCACCGTATTAATTTATTAGAAATTAATGCGCACGATGTTTTCTAATTATTTAAAAATATACAGGGCTAGAATTTAGTACAGTACAAGTATACTAGACGTAGTATACTCAAAGTAGAATAATAACGTAATTTAGTTTGGACAAAACAGGTTCTTGTTGGGTCTCTAATTTTGATTGAAACAGACAAAGGTACATGCTTAGAAATTAATTAAAAATTAATGCGGACGTTGTAACGATATTTGTGCGACTAAAACGAGACTCATGCCAGCGTATTTATGAGTTGCACAAAGTTTAGAATAGTAGACTGGCATGTCTAGGAGAGTTATACGAACTTTGTTTGGGGGTAACAGTCTGTGTAATGCTCTAAATATTGATGTGATGGTCAGGTGCACTAAGCAATATAAGATATTGCATAAATAATTTAAAATACTGTAATTAATCCTAATTTGTTAAAAATAATCCTAATTTTACTATCTAATGCTGAAATCTGGTCGAGGGAGTTTACAGCATGAAGCATGAAGATAAGTTCATAGTGGGGGCTATCGTCACCAAGTTTCCTCCAGGCTGGATCAAGTTCAAGAATGACATGTATCGGAAGAAGATGGAGATCCAGCTCGAAGATCTTCTTCACTGGATTCACATTGAAGATGAGGCCAGGGAACAACTAAAGTTGGATTCCCTGTCCAAATAGTTGGCAAAGGCCAACTTGGTGCATGCTGGTGATTCCAAGGAGAAGCAGAAGGCTTCTCACAACAAGAAAAAGGACTTCAACCATCTGAAGGTAAAGTTGGCTTCATTCAAGCCGAAGCCAAAGCCCAAGTCCGAAGTGACTTGCTTCAATTATGAAAAGAAGGGCCACTACCGGAGTAACTGCAGATCCAAGCCTAAACAGACAAAGCAATGTGTCACACCCCAATCTCAAAACATATGGGACTAGACACGTGGCAATGACTAGCTGGTACGACTCCATAGGGCTTTCCATTTTAATGGGCCCGACGAAGTGTACTTACGCTGTCCAAGGTTAAGTGATCCAGCTAAAAATATAATCTAATCCTAACATGCAACAACTAACTAAATCTCAATCCATGGTAAATAAATTACAAGAGGGAAGGTACATATCATTTAGTCTGCAGTCCAATAATACAGCCGTTCGAATAGACCAATAGAATAATATAGGACTATAAACATTAGGTTACAATAACAAAGTCATAATGGGAAATATTATATAACTGTAATAGAGGAAAGATATAATGATACCTGCAAGGCTATCCATCATACCACCAGATCAAGCCTCATAAAAACTATACAAATAACCTGGAAGGGATCCAGGTCCTCAGAGGGACGTAACAAGATACAAAAAGTATATGCCATAATGTAAATACCGAGTAAAGTAAATTAGGGTGAACTATCCTCCTAAGTGAATGCAATTTGAGGACAACTTTGTGTGTATGGGAAGTGTAGGCTAGACATATGCTGACGTAATTCACCAATCGTCGTGACTGGCTAGTATATGCCATATATGCCCCCCATCTTGGGACAATCTGCATATACAATAATGTCCAACGCTCCGAAGAGTGTGGTAACTGGATAAGTAAATACGTCCAACGTTCTGAAGAGCGTGGTATCTATACGACGTCCAACGCCCCAAAGGGCATGGTATCTGCACATGTAACGTCCAACGCTCCAAAGAACGCGGTATCTGCATATGTATATACGTCCGTATCGCTCCGAAGAACGCATATATGTATAAAGGAGGTGGGTATCCCATACGCCTACTAGTCGTCCTCCCCGCCCAATGCCAATGTACAAGTCTCAAGTACGACGTGGATATCTCGTAACTATATGCAAGTCACTAAGAACCATATAACTACGCTAATTACCATCACACGTGGTACTCGCACCGATGGCCAGTCAAGTGCGTAAGTCGTGTCCTATCATGAACTCACTCTGTGATATAGAATGATACGTGTCAAGGCCTCAGAGTTATAATGATAACTCCGTCACTTAGGGTACGTCCACTAGATACTCGGTCAACACAAGTCCTAACGTCGGCGCCTTCGTCGACTGCACCCGAGTCATTATCGGACGTGCACATTTATATAATATAGAGAGCAAAATATATAATATTAACTAAATTTAAACAGTACAATAAGGCAAGGTATACTTGCCTGAAAGCCAGGCGAAGATTTGAACACGAACTCGCTAGGAAAGTGGCAGCGCAAGATGGAAACTAGAACAGATATCCCCGGATGCTGTCATAAATATCACCAATAGTCCCAGAATGAGTGAGATACTCATAAAAGTATATTCAGACGTCCAATTTGAATACAGGAACAAAAATACAGTTTCTGGTCAACACGGGGTCCACAAGTGGCCCGCATTGCATCAAAAAATGTGCCAGGAGCAAAGGTCCCTAAAAGTAGCATTATTATAGGTCAAACAAATTCTAAACAATGATACAAACTCAACGGTATATCCAGATTTGGATTCCGATGAGTCGATAACAAAAATGTGCGTTAGAACGGATCATGGGGCCCGCGAAACATCGATGCGGTCACTGTCTCAGAATCAAACAAAACTTGGGTCACAGGACAAGTCGAACGCCACGAGTCCAATGGCGCCAGTTTCGTCACGATACAACAAGCGTGCACAAAGTAATTAGATAATTTGAAAAACACCGATACGGGGGACTTCCGACGGATACAGGTTGATTCCGGTGTGCACACACGTCCGATTCGAGTTCCACAAAATCACACACGTCAAAAAATACCGTATGCCTCTTTCGATGCAATCGGTACGCAACATGGTTGCCCAGTTTGATGGGACCAACTCTGTATCATAGAATTTTAATATTTAAAAACTATTTTTCTAATGAACTTGAACTCAAATAACTACTAACCTAAATCAAACTAAAATAAAGTAATTAAAGGCGCTGAAAGAAGGTCAAGTGGAGAGTTAACCAGAGGTGGCAGTTCATAGACTGAGGATGACGAAGCCGCACCGGTGCGTCGGATCCGAGTCGAAGTTGGGTTCACGGCGTAGCTACGAGGAGGTGCGGTGATGATGGTGATGGCGTCGGTTAGAAGCCGCTCGGTGAGGCTCACCGGAATAGTAGTACGCCGGTCATGCATGGGAGGCGTACACGGTATTGCAGGTTTGAAGTATGGGGGAACGAGATCCCGGAGGATTTCACACAGAGTAATGACACATGGGAGCGGTCGACGTTGAGGAGGGACCCGTCCTTGTCGGTCCGAAACTGACTGAATCTGGGCAAGGGAGGCGCTGGGCTTACCGGCTAGATTACGGTAATTGGCACTCTTCGGGAAGACGAGGGTTTAGTCTCGCGGATATGGCGAGCTCGGGTGTGATAGTGATTCTCTGATAGGGTGGTCGACGGTTGGTTCAGCGACTCTGGGACGGTCGACTATGTGAGGGCTCGATGCCCGAATGCGGTGGCTGACGCTAGGAGTTCGGGGGCACGGGACAGTCCGGTGACGATGACTCAAAGGCTCCGACGGTGAGGGAGGAGGTCGTGGAGGCGATGGCAGTGGTCGTGGAGGTGATGGCAGCGGTGGTCGTCGTGGAGGTGATGGCAATGGTGGTCGTGGAGGTGAGGGCAGCGGTAGTGGTCGTGGAGGTGATGGCAGCGGTGGTCGTGGAGGTAAGGGCGACGGTGGTGATGGTGGTTGGAGGTGGTGATGGCGATGGTGGTGGTCGGAGTTGAGGGTGGTGATGGTGGTGAAGATGGTGATGGTGGTTAATAGTGGCGATGGTGGTTGTATATTATGGGAGAGAGGGAGAGGGTGTTATTTTAAATGAGGAGAGAGGAATAGAGTATTGCCTAGGGATTAGGGGCGGCTAGGTTCCCAAGGAGGGGGGGTTTTCATGAAGGAATGGGTGGAGGTGATGTATTAGAATTTGAATGGAGGGTGGAGATTGATTATATGTATAGTTGTATAGTACTATACAAAAAGGGGAGAGGGGAGTGTATGTGACCGGTTAATCCTCAAGAATTTGGGTTGTGACCGGTTAATCCTCAAGAATTTGGGTCTTCTTCATTTGGTCCAACCAATTGGAGGTGGACACATGGCTAGCTATTTGCACAAAAGTCTCCAATAGTTTAGGACTTGCACAAAGAGGAAAAAGTGGATTAGATGTAGAAAAATGCCATATTTGGGGTGTTGTAGTAGGAAAAATTGGTGTGTGGTATTTTGTATGAGCTATGAGGGTGTGAGTGGGGGTTTGGGTTGGTGTTGGGTCTAGTTTTGGGTTATGTTGAGTCATTGCACCAATTTAGTTAAAATTAGTGTCAATGGTATTCTTTAATTAATTGGAAGTGCATAGGATTTAAATTGGGTGGGACACAAGTGTCATGGATGTAGTAGACTCGGAATAGATTATTTTTAAAAATTTGGTTGTGAGAAAAGGGTCAAGGTTGTGTCTCCAATTTTGATTGGAACGGACAAGGATGCAAAGTTGGATTTAAAATTAGAAAATATGCACGAATATTGTAAAATTAAAATGAAGCACAAGAGAGTGCATATACAAGTGACACAAAGGTCAAGATTGAAGATAGGCTTGTCTAGGTCAAGGATGTGAAATTTGTTGGAAAGCAAATGCTAGTGCATTGCTTTAGATATTTAAACAACGGTAAAGTACAACTATTGAATAAAACTTATAGTAGTGAATTATAACCCCAATAATTAATCCCGAATAATACTAATTTTGTCACGACCCGCACCCGGTTTAGGGGCACGAGAGCGTGGTACGTCCAGCCTACGCCGCAGCATCGGCGGTAGAACGCTGTCTAGGTCAAGTACTATCTAAACAATCTCACGCTAGTATCCAACTCCATAAGGAGACGTGGATATCATAAAATAAATCTAGAATTACTCAATCACAACTACAGCACGATAGGAATTGAAGAAATAAAAGAATACAACACAAGTCTAATGACACAATAATCATACCTGCAATCAGTAACATCCAATTCCCCAAGTGTGTCAGAAATCAGTCTACTAAGGTCACAGTCTGGAAAAATATTTCCAGTCAGGAAGGAGCAAAGTACATCTCTAATTAGCAGTTCTATATAAATGACATAAACTATGTAGCAGTTCTAGATGGAAATATTCAAGATGCATGTATAGGTACGAGAAATATACAAGAAAGAAATACTGGAAATACTGTAAGTAAATGCAGGAAATGAACAATATGTCAATGAGCAAGAATCCTATGACTAAGTGTGTGAGTACTAGCTTTAACATGTGATCGGCTTGGGATCTTGATCAGGCTGGTTACATGTGATTAGCTATGATTCACGAAGGTCAGGCTAACCGTTGGTTAGCTATGATGCATGTAGAGGTCAGGCTAATCACACGTAACAGCTATGAGGCACTGAGATGGTCAGGCCGCACCCGACGTGAGACGTGGGATGAGCTATGATGCATGAAAAGTTGGGTATGATCACATATCTATACTAAAATACTCCCCACCCCCCCGACTGGTATAGTAGATCCAATCATGGTACGCTATGGCACGGGATTCCCTAGGAAGGTAGCAAATCTCCCCGGGAATCAGTGTCTGTACATGCACAAGATAACAAGGAAAACAAGTCTTGTACAAGCTACACCATGAATAAGGAATAACATCTCATGACGAGATCCGTGTATACCAATCCGTGTAACCAATGTGTCAAGAACATGGATATTTATACTAGATACAGTGAACATAGGAGATATCATAAATTAGAAACTAATCAGAGAATGTACTTGCCTTGGGTCCTTAGCTGGTGAATACCGAGGTCCTGTTCCAGAGTGTCGCCTGGAGGAACCAACAGTCCTAATGACATATAATAAACAATACAATATTTGCATCAGAAGCTATACTAAACACACAAGCAAATACTAACTCAGGGGCTATGTCAGGCAGGGCACTAGTCAACTAGGGTCACTTAGTAGGGATAAAACACATTACCTATTTCATATCATTAATACCTACTATATATATATACCAATTAAACATACTGTCAATAATTAAACATAATACGTATATATTGTTATTCCAAAGTATACAAAATAGGTATAACTGTATGTACATAGTGGAAGTATACATTATTTGTTTATAAAAAAAAAATGTACATAAGTCCCATTATAAGAATATATATATTTATACATTTATACCAAAATATGTATTTACTTATCTATTCATTTATCATACATACTATAATTAATAAATAAAGAATATACATTTACATATTTATTACATACATATACAATTTATTTTACATACTCAAATTTATAATTAAAAATCAATAAAAGAAATAATATACCTATCTTTAATTAACATTACTATGTATTTATACTACACATATTCACATATTTAAAGTATTAATTAAACAATACTATTTATATACATATACATATACTAAGCTTATACAAATTATATATACATATATACCAATTTATATTTATCTATAACATTAAATACTGAAACATATATATTATACTAATATGTCTTATACTAAAATACATTCTCATTAATTAAATACCTACAAATACATATACCTTAGTTATATATACTCATATGTATATGTACGTATATATATACACACATATATATATATATATATATAGATATATATATATATATATAAAGAGGGAAGGGGAGAGAGGAAGAAGCTTACTGTGAGGGGGGTCGCCGGCCGCCGGACTGGAGACCGCCGGAGGTGCTCTGGAGGGGATGCAACAGAGGGAGGAGATGGAGGGAGGAGCAGCAGGGGGATTGGGGTTGGCCGCCGGCCGGAGGAGAATAGCAGCAAGGCGGAGGGAGTCGGGCCGCCGGGGTTGCACAGAGGAGCAGTGGGGCCGACCGCCGGAGTGTGCAGAGGTCGGCGGAGCTCTCAGCAGAGGGGGATCAGCAGCGCCGCCGGGCGCGAGGGGGCTCGGCCGCTCGTCGGGAGCTGACGGCCTGGGTGGCTGCCGTCGGGTTGAGGAAGGCAGCAGAGAGAGCTTGCAGCCGCCGGAGTCGGCAAGGGGAAGTCGGCCACCGTGCACAGGAACTGCGGGCAGCAGCAGTGGGCTTCGCCGGGGAGGCAGGCCGCCGATGGAAGGAGGATTAGCAGCGGCCGCCGGAGCAGATCGGCTCGGCCGGAAGAGCACAGGGAGGTTGGCCGGAAAAGTACAGGCGTGAGGGTGAAGTTCCCCCCCCCCCCTTTTCCTTAAATTTGAATTCAAATTCAAAATAAAAGAAGAAGGAGAAAAAGGAAGAAGAAGAGAAGAAATGAGAAGGAGAAGGGAAGAAATTTCCTACGTTGGGTTGAGGGGAGATAGAGGCTTGAGGAGGTGGTATTTTCTAGGTTGCCTAGGGATTAGGGTTTGATGTAGACATGATATTTTATAGGGAGTGTGGGTTTTGATGGAGGGTGAGGATGCATCCCTGGAATGGGTGGCTAGGATTGAACATGAGGAAATTTAATTCATGTAGGAAAATGCAATTTGGTCCACAATTAATTTGCCTTTCCATTTGATCTTGGACAATGGGGTGATGACACCTACAATTGAATAATTGCAACTTAGCCCCTTAAATTCGGGAAATTGCACAAACACATAAAATGACAAAAATTTGGCGGGCGATTCGGGGTCCGGTGTTTTGTAGGGTCAGGGGGCACTGTAAGTTTGGTACGGGCTCAATTTACAGGGCACTGGAATTAAATTGAGATTTTAGAATCAGATAAAATAGTATCCTCAATTTAAATAAAAATAAATGCAAGTTGTGTTCAACAATTAATTATGAGTACATGGGGTCAAAATCAGGTCAGGTCATCAATACCAATATTGAAGAAGACTCAGAACAGAATATTACCCTAATTTGGGCCGCACGAAAAATAGGTCAAGATAGCCTCCAATTTTCGATTGGAACGCACAACGATACAAAATAGGAATTTAAAAATAAACGTCCGCGACGATTTTTGTGCGGCTAGAGATAATGCACAGAGAGCATAATCATGAGTTGCAAAAATAGCAGAAATGAAGGCGGGCACGTCTAGGGCAAGATTGTGAAACTTGTTGGAAGACAAAAGTCAGAATAGTGCTCCAAAAATCAAAGCAAAGGCAATGCGCAATAATTAAATAAATTACGGTAATTAAATACAATCTCTAAGAATTAAATTAAAAATAAACAATTAAATACCGAATTTCCACAATTCGGACAGGTGTTATCTGCTGGGCTCTAGGTCAAGTCTGCTAGCTCAAAATAAATGAACACTGTAGATAAATATATATATAATTACACATCACATAATTATTTAAGCAAATAATTATCATGCAATTACTTAATTTAACTACCATAATATTAAATATTATAAAAGTCGAAAATACCCCTGTTTTCGGAATGTGGTGGTGACAAGTCTACCCACCTTAAAAGAATTTCGTCCTCGAAATTTAAAATCCTCAATAGTAGTATTTACTCATACACATTATTATTTCCAAAAATAGTGAAATTTAACAACCCACAAAATCCTGAAATAATCCGCCTTGTTGTTTCGCAATTTTCAAAAATTTCTGAATTATTCTCAAAATAAAAATCAGATTCCATCTCCTCACAATTCCCACGAATTTAAATAAAAATTTATACTCAGAATTTGATATCTGTTCCTCAAATTTAATTTCAATCAATGTATTGATTCTCGTCCCAAAAATCTGAATCCAAACAATAATCCATCAACGATCTGATTCTTCAGTTTTCTTTTTCCTCAAAATACTTAATAATACGACACTTATGGATCCTTCAAATGCAACGTCCGCAATAATAAAATTTAAATTACTGTATTGCAATCAAGTATATATAATGATAATTTTCCCAATTTTCCTCAAATTTCTAATATATCATAATCAATCTTCCTGAAATTAATAAATCATCAATTCTGCCATGTTAAATTTTTAATCCTTAATTTAAATTAATGTTTATCCTTAATTTTCAATCATACCTCGATCTTCGAAAGATCAATGTTCCATCAATTCTGTTATATTAACTCATTAACTCTTTATTTAATAAATGCTTATCCTTGAATTTTGAATCATCTTATCCCTTTGTCAAGTCATAACCTTGTCATAGATCTTCGTCATGGTCAAACCCCAAAAATCCTGGTCTAAAAATCTGTCCTATAATCATACAACATGCAACCTAAAGGGAATATGTACGGTCATGGTGTCTTTTGTTATGGTATTGTAGTCTCTGTATCAGGGGTACTACTAACTACATTATAACAAGAATCATGCATACAAGCTACGGTACTAAGGTATCAGTCAATCAATCAAATAGATAGGAACGGAATGAAGGAAAGAACAGAACCTGCTAACACATTACCTGCAGTATTTCCTATCTCTAACATACACTTAACTCTAGCAATTCACTAACTAATTCATATTCCTGTATACTGGTACCAAGATCCATGAATGTATCAATATTGCATACACAAGTCTCTTAATATCAAAATCTGATACCAAGAACCTATAATATAACCATGGTTCAATAATGCATCTAAGTTTGATACCTCTATCTCTTTAGTACCACACTCTCTGCCAGTTCCCGTTCCTACTACAATTATTCATACTATTCTTATTACTCAAATACACGTCAAGTGCAACACCATACTAAGTGCTAAGCCCTTTCTAATACAACTCTAGATGGACACCCAAGTCAGTCTGCGGTGCCATCTCAATCCTACTCAAGTTATCAGATCCTTACACATGTATATCATCTAATCATATATTAATATTCATATCTCTCATCTACCATAAAATTAATCCTCAAAATAATCGTCAAGGTTTAACTTCTCGATCAACAAAATGAATTGTATATACCTCCTCACAATTTGATACTCAACATCGAAAAATTTAATCACTTCTAAAATCTTTGTAGCCTTGAATTCATATTTGAAATCCTCAAAAATTTAATGACGTAATCTCAACTCCTCAATTATTCTAAAAATAAAATCTTATAAATCCTTTTAATTTATAACTCCATAATGTACATATCAGTGCTCACGGTCTCTGATACTCAAGGTGCACTCAATGCATCTAGTGTCTATAATTGTATACTAAAATTGTACTGCCTGAATCACTTGTACTATTACCTCCAATGATCAAAGTTATCATCAACTGTGTTTTCTTTCATGATTTTAATTTATGTAAACTGGTATATCATTTAATTATCATCACACAGAGTGCTTACTGTTATTAACGTTATTCTCGACTAATCCTCGATATAGAATTATTAGCACTCTTGGTATTATATCACTAGCTGCATTAATGGATTATCTCATCAAGCTCATTAGAACTCATGATCACCTGTATCCTCTATAACACTTATGTTTCTTTACTCTCATGGGTATGTGTATGGTTCCTCATCTCGATTGATGTATAGGTATTCCCCTTTAACTTTTTCAGTCTGTTAAACTGATCTGTGATACGCTTCACCATCTTCATTACCACTTCTGATGTTTCTCTTCTCATGACAGTCCATTAACTCTTTTATGCATATACAATTCCTTACCTTTAACACGCCCGATATCAATCATCAAATTGGACATCATGCTCCATAAAACCTTAACACAATTCCTGGATACTTAATCGTTTACATAGATCACTCAATTACATAATCATGATTATCCAGGACGGGTAATTGGCTCTGATACTAACTCTGAGAACTATCACTGATACTCTATACTCTCCTTAACTCTCAGTCTCTAATGGCACTACTCCTAGAATTATTGGTACAAGGTACTATGCTAAGGGCTGACTCTAGATTAAAGCCTTCTGCTCACATGTCCAACTAAGAAACACTTACAACTCACTAGCAACACAGTCAATACTAATACAAAACACAAACAAATTTACAAGTCACTAATTATCATACTTAACAAGGAATCCTCAAGGAATAGGAGCTCAAAGACTGAATTAAGGACAGAAGGTATCTTTACTGCTAGTAAAGAAAGAAGCGATGGAACAAAGTCCTGGAATAACAGAAATAGATAAGTCTTGAGATGATATTTTAAGAACCAATTTAAGATACAACCTGATAATCATACACGTCTATCCGAAATCATGACACTCAGAATCCTCGCCACGCCAGTAAGCATAGATGCGATAAACGACAGGTTCCGTAACTAAGGTATACAACCCTATAATCATGTCATCTAGAATCTTCGCCACGCCAACCGGTATGGCTGCGAGAGACCCTAAGTTTCATAACTATAGTATGTACATCCAAGTCAGGTTCCTACGTTCTCGTCACGATAGCTAATATGGCTGCGATAAACTCTAGGTTCCATAACCAAAGTAGACGTTTTATCTTTCTCACTGTCCTCATCAATATATGTCATCAGATGATACCATAAATTTTAGCCCATAAAATTCATCTCGATATGAAATCAACTCAACAACGATACCAGAAATTAAAGTTAACAAGTGGTCAACAAGAATCAACTCAATATCAACGAGTAAGGACGGACGGAAACAAGGGCGAAGGAATTAAAATTAGAAATTTTAATAAGATTCTCAAGGGGTCGTCCCAGAAATCTCTCAAGAATTTGTGATTGAGTATCCTTCTCTCATCCTAATATCCTATGTCCTATATTCTATAGCAGGCACGCAGTAGTACAACTAATACGTCGCACTACCACGACATCGTACAACTTGCGAAGTCTGACCTGCATGGGCCACCACTAAAAACGTGTCACGACCCGCACCCGGTTTAGGGGCACGAGAGCGTGGGTACGTCCAGCCTACGCCACAGCATCGGCGGTAGAACGCTGTCTAGGTCAAGTACTATCTAAACAATCTCACGCTAGTATCCAACTCCATAAGGAGACGTGGATATCATAAAATAAATCTAGAATTACTCAATCACAACTACAGCACGATAGGAAATGAAGAAATAAAAGAATATAACACAAGTCTAATGACACAATAATCATACCTGCAATCAGTAACATTCAATTCCCCAAGTGTGTCGGAAACCAGTTTACTAAGGTCACAGTCTGGAAAAATATTTCCAGTCAGGAAGGAGCAAAGTACATCTCTAATTAGCAGTTCTATATAAATGACATAAACTATGTAGCAGTTCTAGATAGAAATATTCAAGATGCATGTATAGGTACGAGAAATATACAAGAAAGAAATACTGGAAATACTGTAAGTAAATGCAGGGAATGAACAATATGTCAATGAGCAAGAATCCTATGACTAAGTGTGTGAGTACTAGCTTTAACATGTGATCGGCTTGGAATCTTGATCAGGCTGGTTACATGTGATTAGCTATGATTCACGAAGGTCAGGCTAACCGTTGGTTAGCTATGATGCATGTAGAGGTCAGGCTAATCACACGTAACAGCTATGAGGCACTGAGATGGTCAGGCCGCACCCGACGTGAGACGTGGGGTGAGCTATGATGCATGAAAAGTTGGGTATGATCACATATCTATACTAAAATACTCCCCACCCCCCCGACTGGTATAGTAGATCCAATCATGGTACGCTATGGCACGGGATTCCCTAGGAAGGTAGCAAATCTCCCCGGGAATCAGTGTCTGTACATGCACAAGATAACAAGGAAAACAAGTCTTGTACAAGCTACACCATGAATAAGGAATAACATCTCATGACGAGATCCGTGTATACCAATCCGTGTAACCAATGTGTCAAGAACATGGATATTTACACTAGATACAGTGAATATAGGAGATATCATAAATTAGAAACTAATCAGAGAATGTACTTGCCTTGGGTCCTTAGCTGGTGAATACCGAGGTCCCGTTCCAGAGTGTCGCCTGGAGGAACCAACAGTCCTAATGACATATAATAAACAATACAATATTTGCATCAGAAGCTATACTAAACACACAAGCAAATACTAACTCAGGGGCTATGTCAGGCAGGGCACTAGTCAACTAGGGTCACTTAGTAGGGATAAAACACATTACCTATTTCATATCATTAATACCTACTATATATATATACCAATTAAACATACTGTCAATAATTAAACATAATACGTATATATTGTTATTCCAAAGTATACAAAATAGGTATAACTGTATGTACATAGTGGAAGTATACATTATTTGTTTATAAAAAAAAAATGTACATAAGTCCCATTATAAGAATATATATATTTATACATTTATACCAAAATATGTATTTACTTATCTATTCATTTATCATACATACTATAATTAATAAATAAAGAATATACATTTACATATTTATTACATACATATACAATTTATTTTACATACTCAAATTTACAATTAAAAATCAATAAAAGAAATAATATATCTATCTTTAATTAACATTACTATGTATTTATACTACACATATTCACATATTTAAAGTATTAATTAAACAATACTATTTATATACATATACATATACTAAGCTTATACAAATTATATATACATATATACCAATTTACATTTATCTATAACATTAAATACTGAAACATATATATTATACTAATATGTCTTATACTAAAATACATTCTCATTAATTAAATACCTACAAATACATATACCTTAGTTATATATACTCATATGTATATGTACGTATATATATACACATATATATATATATATATATATAGATATATATATATATATAAAGAGGGAAGGGGAGAGAGGAAGAAGCTTACTGTGAGGGGGGTCGCCGGCCGCCGGACTGGAGACCGCCGGAGGTGCTCTGGAGGGGATGCAACAGAGGGAGGAGATGGAGGGAGGAGCAGCAGGGGGATTGGGGTTGGCCGCCGGCCGGAGGAGAATAGCAGCAAGGCGGAGGGAGTCGGGCCGCCGGGGTTGCACAGAGGAGCAGTGGGGCCGACCGCCGGAGTGTGCAGAGGTCGGCGGAGCTCTCAGCAGAGGGGGATCAGCAGCGCCGCCGGGCGCGAGGGGGCTCGGCTGTAATCCCCCTGATTTTCAAAGAATTTTAAATTGGATTTTTCTGAATTTCTGGAATTTTCTTGGATTTTTCTGGAAATTAAATCAAGGTATTTTGTAATTAAAATTTTTTTTAAATGAGATTAAATAATATTAAAATATGATGAAAATTATATTTTATGGTGTAAAACAGAAAACCAGACATAGGGTAATTTTCCGGGAATTTATTGGACCCCGGATGAATTTTTAAAGCCCTAAATACTAATTAATTAATTAAATTAATTAAACCTGAATTATTAATTAAATTAAATTCCTTATTGGGTCGGATCCGGGTCCAACCCAGACCCGACCCGTTAACCCGAACCCGACCCGCCTATTGGTTTTCGGATCGGGTCGGATCCGCTGAACCGACCCGACCCGAATGGACCCGAACCCGCTTCCTTCATCTTCCCCAACCCGTTCCCCGACGCCTGAGCTCCCGCCGCCTGAACGGTCGCCGCCGCCGTCGCTGGCCTCCCGTCGCCTCCCCTTCGCCTCCCTCATAACCGCCGACCGCCTCCCTTCTTCTTCCCTCGACCCGCCGGCGTTCCCTCTCCCCTATCCCCTCTATTTAAACCCAACCCGCAGCCGGCCGATTCCCCTCTCCGCCTTGCCGCACCGCCTCCCCGCTGCTCGCCTCCAGCCCAGCCCTCCGGCCACCTTCTCGTCTCTCCGGCGTCATCCCTCACCGCGCAGCCCGCCACCACCAGCACCTCACCCTCTCCCCTCTGCCTCGCTGCAGGCCGAGCCACCCGAGCCTAACTCCACCCGCCGCCTCCAACCGCGCCGCCCTCCGCCGGTGATCACTCCGGCGAGCCTCAGAGTTGGACACAGGCTGGACACCGGACACAGCAGACTCAGAGGACACAGTAAACCCTAGTGTCGGACTCAGTGTCTGTTGGACACAGGACACAAGAGAGACACGAAGGACTCGGATTTTTTCAGCCTTCTTCAGGTATTCATAACTTTTTGCTCGTAGCTCGGAATTCAATTCCGTAAATTGCAACGCGTAGCCTGTATGACCCTCTCGGTGTCCGGACAAACCGTTCGGGACATCGCGTCCTGTGGTGATCGCACACCGCGATCCAAAAACAGGTAAAAACCAGACCCTGTTTCACCCCGGAATCGAGTACGCCCCGCCAAACGGGACGACTTGGTCGCGTACGGTCTTCACAGATACGTACGTGTCGTTGATACGGACGTGCTGGCTTTCGCAGAAGCTGATTTCGATGTGCGTGCACACCGGAATCAGTGCGTATCCGCGGACACCGCCCCGTATCCGAGTTTTCTGAATCTCGCTGTAACTTAGTGTACACACGTCGGATCGAGACGAAACTTGCGCCATCGGACTCGTAGCAATACGCTGGTCCTGTGGGTCAAGTTTGGTTCGATTCTGAGAACGTTGACAAAATCGTGTGTTGTGGGCCCCACAGGCTCCAACCGACGGACGATTTTGAGAACGGCTCATCGGAATTCAATTCTGGAAGTTCCGTTGGGTTCGTATCATCGTTCCTGACCTGTTGACACTAAGTTGGACTGATTTGGAGACCTTTGACCCTGACGCGTTTTTCGGTGCAAAGCGGCCCACATCTGGACCCCGCCTTGACCCGAAAATGACGTTTTGCCCTTGTCTCCAAATTGGACTCAAGGACAGGCGTTTCTAGCTGATTTGTATTTTCTGGATCTGATGGTGATATTTGTTTCAGCAAACGGAGTACTACCTGCAAATCCCGTGGAAGTCAGAGCTACAACTGGATCCGGAACCTCAGGCAAGTGTACCTTGCCAATCATTGCAGTCTTTGTTACATATTCCTTGGTTTATATATGAATATTTCTGCATGCTTGACCTAGGACCGTGTGACTTACTTAGCGTCCGATTACAGTCGGGTGCCAACATTGTACGCGGTGTTGTGTAAAGTCATCTAGAGATGGATACCGAAACCCTTTGTATTCTCGTACTTGCCTTATCAAGAACGTATACCCAGGACACTTGACACTATACATGTTGGCAGAATTTTCCTGAGATATTCAAGGTGATTCTGTGTAGGATACAGGATGGACATAGACATTATATTATTAGATTATGACTTGTTGCATTAGCTTGATCTCACGTGACATGTACATGAGACGTTATGGACATGAGATGTGTGATTACATTGGGTGGGGAGAGACACACAGGCTACAGGCTGATCATATATATATAACCCCTATTATTGCGGTGCTCAAGACTCTAAGCCCGAGCTTGGCCCACTACTAGTTATTTACTGCTACCGGCTCCCCGACACAGAGCTTGTAGCAGTCTCAGCCTGAGTACTAGTGATGCTCTCAGTTGCATTTTCACATAGATGGTTATGTAGTTACCCTGCTTATTCATTTACTATTTCACTGCATTATTTTGGCATGTGCTTTCTTGTACCTTGTTATGTCCCCTGAGGACCTGGATCCGGATTATGTCCCCAGGTTTAGCAGAGGAGATCCACTCTGAGGTTTACAGGACAGGTGCTTTAGCAGGAGCAGAAGCAGGTTCAGGAGCAGGTACTGGAGCAGAACCAGGAACCAAGGACTAGGTGATTGCCGTAGATGTTTCTGAGTATATGTTCTTCCCTACTCAGTCAGTGATGTTATTTACTTTCCTGTTTAAAAGAACAATTGTATCAGACTTGATTATCGGGTTGTTTCCCCGATTACATTACTTGTGATTTGATGATTAGTGTTGATGATTTATTTCCCTTATGTTGACTTGTTATATTCTTTCTTTAAATGAGAATAGTATACCCTGATTGTTGTATTACAGCTTAAGTACGCTCCGATGGATCCATTAAATTGGGTTTGTCCATCGGTGTGTGCTGCTGGCCATTGCCACGTGTCCGGTCCCTCGATATTTTGGGACTGGGGCGTGACATCGGCCGCTCGTCGGGAGCTGACGGCCTGGGTGGCTGCCGTCGGGTTGAGGAAGGCAGCAGAGAGAGCTTGCAGCCGCCGGAGTCGGCAAGGGGAAGTCGGCCACCGTGCACAGGAACTGCGGGCAGCAGCAGTGGGCTTCGCCGGGGAGGCAGGCCGCCGATGGAAGGAGGATTAGCAGTGGCCGCCGGAGCAGATCGGCTCGGCCGGAAGAGCACAGGGAGGTTGGCCGGAAAAGTACAGGGGTGAGGGTGAAGTTCCCCCCCCCCCTTTTCCTTAAATTTAAATTCAAATTCAAAATAAAAGAAGAAGGAGAAAAAGGAAGAAGAAGAGAAGAAATGAGAAGGAGAAGGGAAGAAATTTCCTACGTTGGGTTGAGGGGAGATGGAGGCTTGAGGAGGTGGTGTTTTCTAGGTTGCCTAGGGATTAGGGTTTGATGTAGACATGATATTTTATAGGGAGAGTGGGTTTTGATGGAGGGTGAGGATGCATCCCTGGAATGGGTGGCTAGGATTGAACATGAGGAAATTTAATTCATGTAGGAAAATGCAATTTGGTCCATAATTAATTAGCCTTTCCATTTGATCTTGGACAATGGGGTGATGACACCTACAATTGAATAATTGCAACTTAGCCCCTTAAATTCAGAAAATTGCACAAACACATAAAATGACAAAAATTTGGCAGGCGATTCGGGGTCCGGTGTTTTGTAGGGTCAGGGGGCACTGTAAGTTTGGTACGGGCTCAATTTACAGGGCACTGGAATTAAATTGAGATTTTAGAATCAGATAAAATAGTATCCTCAATTTAAATAAAAATAAATGTAAGTTGTGTTCAACAATTAATTATGAGTACATGGGGTCAAAATCAGGTCAGGTCATCAATACCAATATTGAAGAAGACTCGGAACAGAATATTACCCTAATTTGGGCCGCACAAAAAATAGGTCAAGATGGCCTCCAATTTTCGATTGGAACGCACAACGATACAAAATAGGAATTTAAAAATAAACGTCCGCGATGATTTTTGTGCGGCTAGAGATAATGCACAGAGAGCATAATCACGAGTTGCAAAAATAGCAAAAATGAAGGCGGGCACGTCTAGGGCAAGATTGTAAAACTTGTTGGAAGACAAAAGTCAGAATAGTGCTCCAAAAATCGAAGCAAAGGCAATGCGCAATAATTAAATAAATTACGATAATTAAATACAATCTCCAAGAATTAAATTAAAAATAAACAATTAAATACCGAATTTCCACAATTCGGACAGGTGTTATCTACTGGGCTCTAGGTCAAGTCTGCTAGCTCAAAATAAATGAACACTGTAGATAAATATATATATAATTACACATCACATAATTATTTAAGCAAATAATTATCATGCAATTACTTAATTTAACTACCATAATATTAAATATTATAAGAGTCGAAAATACCCCTGTTTTCGGAATGTGGTGGTGACAAATTTAATCCATAATCCTACATTTTGGTCAGGGGATTTACAATATATCCACCTTAGAAAATTTTGTCTTCAAAATTCAAAATCTATCTCCCCAACAAAAAACTCCACGTATCTCTAAATATATGAACACAACTTGGTACTTAGTCCTACTCTACTCTCTTTACCTTAAACTGCCACATACGTACAGTCTAATCATCTAAGGCATTTGGTCCTCTAAATATTGTAAACACCCTCACCCAAAAATAGGTACTTTGTGTGTATTTTGTATTTCTTGTATTTGTTTTAGATTATTTTTAAATCAATTAAAACCCAATAATTTTATTAGGATACTTCACCGTGGTTTGGACATTAATAATATAGAATGGCCCCAAAATCTGTATCTCCCTTCATAGGAAGTAGCCTACACAGGAGACACTATCTGTAGGATCTTTTTGTGGCACAGAATTCGATCCCTTGGTGTTAGTATGACATTAGTGCAACGACCAGAGATTAATTGTTAAATATTAGATATATATATAATTTAATTATGGTTATTTTTAATCCCAACTTCCTACAATTAGCATCCCATAATTTCATGTGCCAAGTTAGATATTTTTTCTTTTTATAGATGTGCATATTATTTACTATTAACTATTTTATGGATAACCATTTAATTAATTACTCAGTTAATTAGATAATATAATTACTTGATTTATATAACTAGATAAATATCTAATTATTAATTATAAAATATTTCATAAAATATTTTGGGAGTAGTATTTTATTAAAACCTTACAAAGTAATTTTCTAAAATTTAATTTGTGTGTAAATATTATTTTAGATTTTTATAACCTCATCTATATAAGTAAATATATATAAAATAAATATATAGTAACAATAATAATAATAATAATAATAATAATAATAATAATAATTATAATAGTAATAATAATGTTAGTGATAATAATAATAATAATAATAATAATAATAGTAATAATAATAATAATATTGTTTGTGATAATAATAATAATAATAATAATAATAATAATAATAATAATAATAATAATAATAAAAGAAAAAGAAAAAGGAAAGGAAAGGAAAAGAAAAGAAACCAAAAACCCTAAACCCATTTCCTAACTAACCAATTCCCATATAACAAACCTAATCCTATTCCTATAACCAAACACCCAGCTAACTACCTACCCAAACCCAAAGAACCAAAACTCTCCCCCTGAAGCCGCGGACTCCCCCTCCCTCTCCCTGTCTCTCTCTCTCTCTCTCTCTCTCTCTCTCTATATATATATATATATATATATATATATATATGTATATATACATATAAAACCAAACCCTAACCCTGACCCTAGCCAGGCGACCGACCACCCCCGCCGCCACCCCGGTCGACCGCCCCGCGCCGTGCCGCCGCCGCAGCCACCGTGGCGATCATCGTCCGCCTGCGTACGCACGCGCGTGTACGTGCAGTTCTGCCTCATCTTCAAGGTACCGTATCTCCTTCATCTCTCATCATTTTCTCGAGCGGTTTATCCGTGTACGTTCATAACCTAACCCTCTAGGATTTTCATTCAAGCGGGACGAGTTTTCGTATACCGAATTGGTCGAAAAATTGACCGAAAAATGGCCGAAAAACTGACCAAAACAGTCCAAATTTTTTAATCCGAACTCCCCTGTTCACACCCAATTTGTCACCAACCTGTTTAATATTTTAGAAATCTAATTAAAGGGTTTTCTTCTCAATATAATCGAGAATTTTTCTGTTCTTTTAGTTTTTATTAATTCGTTCTATGTGTTAAATTATTCGACCTCCAAAACGACCAAAAACTTGATTTTTCAAAACTGAAATTTTGTGATACGAAGCACGCCCCGCCAAACGGGACCGCTTTGTCGCGTGCCAATTGCACCGAAAGATGCGTATGGTATATTCTGATGTGTGGGCTTTCGCGGAAGCTGATTCAGACATGTATGCGCGTCGGAATTAACCCGTATCCGTAAAAAGTCCCCGTATCGTGACTTTTATAAAATACTATATCATTTTGTGTACGCTCGTCGGAATGTGACAAAACTTATGCCATTGGATTTGTGGTATCATGCTGGTCCTGTGACCCAAGTTTCACATGATTCTGAGACAGTTGACCAAGGTGCCTATTTGCGGGCCCTACGGTTGACTTTAAGGACGAATTTGTGTTTGGCTCACCAGAATTCAAAATTGGACATACAGTTAAGTTCGTATTGACGTTTAGAATTTGTTTGACCTATAATTTGTCCCATTTAGAGACCTTTACCTCTAGCACGCTTTTTGGTACAAAGTGGCCTACATGTGGACCTGCTTTGATCCAAAATTACCGTTTTGTCCCTGTGTCCAAATTGGACAAAAGGGTAGTATTTTCTAGCTATCCCGCTAATTTTGGGAATGTTGGTGATGTTTATTTCAGCATCCGGAGACGTTTATTCGGAGGCCATAGTTTCTGATCCTCTGTTCTTGACATCTAGATGCTTATACTATGCAGCTTTTTTGCCAGGCAAGTATACCTTGCCATTGTACTATGATTTATATTCTATATGATGCATATATTTTATTTATGTCTTTTAGTTCATATATTTTAACTTTTATATAAACTGCGTGTCCAAGAATAACTTGGGTGCAACGACGGTGGCGTCGTATTTTATCTTTATTATATATTATGCATATCAACCTAGTTTTACGAGACCACCACATGATTTGGAGGCATCATTAGGTTTTATTGGCCATGACACATCTGTTACACGAGTGTGAGTCTCATATAGGACACGGACTTGCGTGACAGGTTGGCCTCCTGTACATATGGGACGTGCGATAGGGAATAACTACTGATAGAAATTGTATGCTAGAAGACTTGGCAGTTATTAGAGGTATCATTGTGTCATGGATATGACATGCTTAGAGCGTGGGGTGGAGAGGACAATAAGTAAGGCGTTTAGGCTCCTTTGCACTTTTCTTGTGTAACCCGTACGCTCCGCCGGAGATACGCGGTCATGATGGCCACTATATATTATTATTATCAGGCGGCCTCTGGCGTTCAAAAGACGACATGCTTTTTAGGCCCCTGAATCTCCGAGAGAATTATGCCAATCCCATTTTAGCCAGATAGTCCACGTGTAGAAAGTTGTTCTCAAAGTACATTCACATAGATGGTTAGGCAACCCTTGGATGTTTATTTTCAGTACTTTATTGTCATGCTTCTATGTATCTTGTTACGTCCCTCTGAGGACCTGGTCCCTTTTCAGGTGTAGACGATCTTGACTATTCGCAGGAGCACGGTTCAGGACTTGCTACTTCGTTATCTTTCGAGGAGATCTTATCTTCGAGCCTCATTGTTCATTGGATGTACTTATTATGTTTACTTGTGTATTCTAGTTTGGTAGTGGATTTGTCTCCACCCAACTACTTGTTCTTATCAAGCATCTTATACTTGATTTAGTTATATATAGTTGATTGGTTATTTATTTCTATTTGATTCCGTGGATGAGATTTAGTTATGCCCTCTGACTTGCGATAACTATATACCACTTATGAATTATTGTTCATAATACAGCGTACATATGTGTTATAGTTTCCATATATTGGAGTTGCCATATACATACGGCTGGCATGCTTACGTATTCCTAGTCCTATATATTTTGGGACTGGGGCGTGACATGTTTCAAATATCTTCTCACCATCATGAACTGTCTCGTCATTGTTATCATGCTAATCATCATCCAGAAAATTATCACATATAAGCCTAGGTTACTCAAGTATATTGCGACACAATCTAAGTTTGAAAATTCTAATATCTATAAAGAAAATAACGTTATTCTTTTAGTCTCAAAGGACTGCAGGGGTTAGGCACTAAAATTTTATAAGCACAAAATTCTCAAGGCCACTTATGTAGTATCTAAATTTCTTTTTCTGCAACTAAGACGGTTAATATCTCAACATTCTTTCCAAGGTATAACGTTATCATCCTATAGTATCCACAATAGAATCATGCAACCTAACTTCTTATAATCAGCCTTAGCAACAACAAGTCTAATCTAATCAGTCAGTCATACCTAGTCTAGAAGCTCAATTCGAACAATTTCTAGAAGAAATATATGTAATAAAATACATCATAAGTCTCTACTCAATACATAGTAATAAGAATATATAAAAATTATGTAATAAATATCTATTCAATTATTCTAAATATCCTAGAATAAAATATAACAAATACAATAACAAGAATACGATTCCTAAAATTTATCAACTAGGGTAAATTGGAAAAGGTTCCCGTAATACCACCTACTACTAAGGATTAGGTTCCGCAAGCTCATGTCATATTAGTCAAAAATCTAAATCTCTATCCCTAAGCGGTTTATGTGTAAACTTCAATATTCAGCTATCATTCCTATCAAACTTTTATCTTCCATTTACACCCCCAACTCAGGTGTCAATATATAATCTATGAGTCTAATGGTAATCCTCTACCGATTGACCAATGAGTCAGCGTGTGATCTAACCCTGTATTTTATTCCTTGAAATTTGTAGCACTTCGAGACTGGTCAATAATTTCTATCTGCGCTAAATCCTCAAAATTTTAAAAGCATTACAATTCATAAATACTATAATTATTATCCCTCAAGTCCATATCAAAATTTCTCGTCCTTGGGTTACGTGACTCAAATATTTTTCTTATCATTTGTTTCCTACACACCTTCATATCTTTCTAGTACGTTGATCTTGTGTTCAACTCTAAACTCTGTCAATCATAGCCCAGTACCTTTCGCTTTGCAGTATCGATCTTCGAGGCAACTATCGAGTGATAATTTTTTTAGTCTTTCCTAGATCCTTCTCTTAATTTAAAAGCTCAAGGTCAGGTACTTCTCGCGAATCTCATCTTGTTATCATTCTACCTTTTTACCTCGAGCCCGAGGTTTCTCCTAGTTTACTCCATGTATACCCTTCATCCAACTACATGGGTACCATCTTGTTTATAACTGGCCATCCATTATAGGTAGTTTACGATATCCAACTCAAAGATATAACATATATCGATACTCTCATCCTTCAATCTAATTGTTCTATTTTAGAAATTAGCTCAACTAATCGAGTAATCAAAGGTGAAAACCATGAGCCCAATAGACACTGGCAACCCAAACAAATCAAGTATATCTAATATGATTCCAGAAGCTATACCCTAGTACCTAAGTTGTCAAGTCAATCAACAACAAATCTAGTAATCCACGTATCTATTTTAGCCTAGTCTGATAATTATCTTTATCTAAAGGGTAAATTTTTTTTAGGTCTGGTACTGGAAGTCAAAAGGCAACTAGAGATTAACCACTATGGTTTGCTACATAAAGTGCTATTTCATACCCTATTTTTTATTAATATCCGATAATCTTCTTCTAGATGTGAGTCTAAAATTCTGTCTTCTCACGTTCATAATATCGTTCCTTGTATCACTATCACGAGACTACAACTAATTTCTTGTATCACTATCATGGGGATACAACTAACCCCTAGCATCTAGCTATATCTTCCCCAAATTATTCTAGAGCCTTAGAATCAAACAATCTTTCTAGCTTCTAATACTTACAAATCACTGCTACCTTAAGGAAATATAGGGTTTTATCAGTTCCAGACGTCTACTACTAGGTCCAATTCTTATGCTAACAATCTATACTAGCTCTAACATCTAGAAAGAACCTATCAACCTACCCTACTAAGGGTAACCATCTTCTCATAAAATATCACATCAATCATACCTTCTTTCGTCTTGACTAGGATCTGTTCCTAGAGGAAATCACCGTGCATAAGCATTCATCTCTCCGAAATAAGGAAGATGGGAAACAATAATAACAATGTCGACGGTAAATGAACGAATACAATAATAAAGTCCAAGGGCGACAATCGAATACAAGATAAGTTTTAAAATCAGTTATGGATTAAGATCTTATTCAACATTAATCCTAAGTTGCAGGCTCATTCGGTACATTAACGTAACCGAAACGATATGCTCTGACCTGCATGGGCCACCAATAAAACCATGCACTAATTTAGTTAAAATTAGTGTAAATGGTGTTCTTTAATTAATTGGAAGTGCATAAGATTTAAATTGGGTGGGACACAAGTATCATGGATGTCGGAATAGATTATTGTCATAAATTTAGTTGGGAGAAAAGGGTCGAGGTTGTGTCTCCAATTTCGATTGGAACGGGCAAGGATGCAAAGTTGGATTTAAAATTAAAAAATTTGCACGAATATTTCAAAATTAAAATGAAGCACAAGAGAGTGCATACACGAATGATATAAAGGTCAGGATTGAAGATGGGCTTGTGTAGGTCAAGGATGTGAAATTTGTTGGAAAGCAAATGCTAGTGCATTACTCTAGATATTTAATCAACGGTAAAGTACAATAATTGAATAAAAAATACAGTAGTAAATTATAACCCCAATAATTAATCTCGAATAATACTAATTTAATTCATAATCCTATATTTTGGTCAGGAGGGTTTACACAAGGTGAGCCTAACAAGGTTGATATGATTGCGCAGGTTGTCACGACTGGTGTCGACTCTGATTAGAAGGTGGACACTAGCACAAACTATCATGTTTGCTCAAAAAAGGAGTTGTTTACCACCTACAAGTGTAAATCTAAGAAGGTTATGGTGGCGAACCAGACACAAGTTGAAGTACTCGGGACTGGAACAGTGGTACCGAACCTGACTTCGGGGAAGTTGCTGACGCTTCAGGATGTGAAGCATGTACTAATGATAGCCAAGAATCTGGTTTCAGGAAGTCTGCTCTGTAACGAAGGCTTGAGGATGGACATTAATACTGGACATATGGTGATGTCTTACAAAGGAACATACTTCGAAAAAGCTTTTTTGTACCGAAGGGATGTTCAAACTTCAACTTGTAACTCCGGCTATAATAATAAATGTAGTCGCTTTTTCTGGTTATTCTTTTGAGTTATGGCACAATAGACTAGGACATGTTCATTGTAAAAGAATAAACAAGATGTCTAGTCTAGGGCTTATCTCCAATAGACTAGGACATGTTCATTGTAAAAGAATAAACAAGATGTCTAGTCTAGGGCTTATCTCCAAATGTGGGGGTAAAGAGGTGGAGAAGTGTGAGGTCTGTGCACAGACAAAGATCACCAGAAAGTCATTCAAGTGGGTTAACCAAAGCACAAATCTTCTGGAGTTGGTACACTCAGATATCTGTGAGTTCAAATAGTTCTCCACAAAGTCCAAAATAAAGTATTTCATTACATTCATCGATGACTACTCGAAGTATGCGTTTGTCTATATGCTTAAGTCAAAGAAAAAAGCATTCGAGAAGTTCAAGGAGTTCAGGGCTGAAGTTGAACGTCAGACAGGGCAACAACTCAAGAGACTTAGAAGTGATCAAGGCGGAGAGTATAGGTTTATTGAATTCGTATTATTTTACAAAGAGCATGGAATTGTCAATGAGACGACTTCTCCGTATTTTTCTCAATCAAATAGAGTAGCTGAAAGAAAGAATAGGACATTGACAGAAATGCTGAACTCAATTCTGTTAATTGTGGGTCTTCCAAACTGCTTCTGGGGAGTAGCTGCATTGACGGCTACGTTAATCTTGAACAGAGTGCCGTACGCAACATCCGATGTCACTCCTCATGAACTCTGATTCAAAGTCAGACCCAACTTGTATGTCATTCGAGTGTGGGGGTGTCTGGCATATGTGAAGCTCCCAGACTTGAAGACTTAGAAATTGGGTACGAGGATAACGAAGACCATCATCTTGGGTTATGCTGAGAAGAGTGATGCTCGGATATTTCTTGATATAGAATAAAATTATATCATTGAATCTCGCGATACAGAATTCTTTGAAGATAAATTTGCAAGGTACAAGAATATTATTATCGCAGATATTTTGGAGAATAGTATGGGTGCACATGAGGCTAAAGCTTCCAAAGAAGATGTAGTACATGAAGAAGTTGTCATTCTAGAGACAACGTTCAAACCAAAACTCACAAAACTGAGAACTAAGAGGGTGAGAATACATAAGTACTTCAGAGAAAATTTTGTCACCTATCATATAGAAGCAGATCCGCTTACCTATGATGAGACGATGAAGACTAGAGACGCTGTCTTCTGGAGGGAGGCTATCAATGACTAGTATAACTCAATAACCTCCAACAACACTTGGGTGTTGGTTGATCTACCTGAAGGAGCAAAACCGATCGCATGCAAGTGGATCTTCAAGAAGAAGATAAAGTCCGATAGAACTGTTGACAAGTTCAAGGCAAGACTGATTGCTAAAGAGTTTTCTCAGAAGCAGGGGATCAACTACTTTGACACATATGCTCCAGTAGCACAAATGACGACCATCAGGATATTGATTGCTCTGAGTACAATTCAAAAGCTAGTTATTCATCAGATAGATATCAAAATAGCATTCGTGAATGGAGAGTTAACCGAAAAGATTTACATGCAACAGCCAGAAGGATTTGTCGTTAAAGGGCTTGAAGACAAAGTTTGCAAGTTGGTAAAATCATTATACAGTCTGAAACAAGCTCCTAAGACGTGGCACGAAAAGTTTGATTAAGTCATAAGAACAAACAGCTATAGGGTCAGCGAGATGGACAAGTGTGCTTACACAAAGTTTGTTGATGAAAGAGGGGTCATCGTTTATCTTTACTTAGATGACATACTGATCCTAGGCACAGATCTAGCACAAGTCACTGAGACAAAGAATTTTATCTCATCCAAGTTCAGTATGAAGGACTTGGAAGAAGCTGATATTATCTTCGGGATAAAGATCATCCGGACGGACACTTGAGTGGCACTGTTGTAAACCCCCTCAATTAATTCTATAGATAGTCAGGTATGGATTGGAAAATTTTGGTTTAGCAGCAGATGTTGAGATTTAGAGTAGGGTTGCATATATTTGTTTATTTAATAATTAAACCCTTGGCACGCCCAACCCTTGTTGAATTATTTGGGGCCCTATATCAGCCCATAAATTCCATCGGACTGTTGTACTTCTGACTTGACTTGCCAATTTAGGCACTGGATTTTTCTGTCACTCAAAATCAAATCCGTTGAGCCCTAAATTAATTGCACTTCCCGTATCCAAAATTCCATAATTAAATTCCATGTCGGACACCTGTGTCGTTACCTTCAATTTTGAGGTACCAACTTAACCCGTTGAGCCGGACCAACTTAAGGGTCCAAGACTGACTCCAAGCCTACACCATTTTTGACCTTTGTGTCATTTCCAAATTTAGAACCCAAGTGCCCCCATTTAATTTAAAAGCGCGAGTCACTTTTATTCTAATTAAATCGGAGATATCAATTTTGACTAATCCTATTTAATCCCTAATTAATCCCAATGCCCATTTAATTAAGTCCATGCCAAATACACAACACCCTCTCACTCTATAAAACACCAAACACCAATTCCCCCACAATTTTTGCATCATTTCATGTGTTTGATCAATTATCCAAATTTAAGGAGCTTAGTTGCAATTATTGAATTAGGTGTCCTCACCTCATTGGCCAAGGCCAAATGGAGAGGCTACCCCTTCTTTGACCGTAGTCAACCCATCTCCCCCCTTCCTTTTCATGAAGAAAACCTATTCCCTTCATGTAAAATCCCCACCCTCTATTTGAATTGGGAGCATCACAACCCTCCATCCTCCACACAACCCCCTATAAAATATCCATTCTCCCTCTCCCCAATGCAGGCCCTAATCCCTAGGCACATTAAAAACCCCCTCCCTTCTCTCTCCTCTCTTCTCCACCTTAAAAATCGAGCCACCTACATATTTATTTTCTTCCTTCTTCTTCTTCTTCCTTTCTTCTTCATGGGGAGCCCATCTCCGGCCAACTGATCCCTGTTCTCCGGCAGCCTCTCCGGCCGGCAGTACAGCGCCGCACCCCCGCAGCTCAGGCTACTGACCGCCCGCTGCAACTCGCTGATCTCCAGCGTCAAGCCTCCCCGCATCCGCCACTCCGGAGCACCGGCGAAGCCAAGTATTCTCCGGCACTGCCCCACTCCGACCAACTCGCTGTTCTCCATCCCCTAGTCCCCGCGACTCTGGCCAGTTGCACCTGCAACGGGACCCCCGGTCGGGATCCCCTCCGGCCAGACGAGCACGCACCCTGCGGCTCCGGCATTGCCACCCTGACCAGCACTTCTCCAGCTTTGCTCCGGCCACCACGACTTGTTCTCAGGCCTGCTGACCATTGCATCACCTCGACCACCAGCCTCCTCCACCTAGCCGATCTTCTCCACCACCATTGCACCATCACCACTCCGGCCAACCCCCGGTCGACGCTGCCTTGCCTAGGTATATCACACCCCCTCTCTTGATTTTATTCAATATGTTATTGTTTATTAGGGTTTCATTTATATATATTCATGTGAGTATATTATTAGGGTTTTATTTTTAAGGCATATTGATGATGATGTAGGGTTGATAAAGACATGGGAAAATGACTTCTTGTATGTTGAAGAGATTTAATGTGATAGGGTTAATGTAGGTTAGGGTTTGTCTTCTACATGAATTAACATAATTTATTTAAAATGTTTTGCATGGAGATTTATGTTTAGGGTTGCAAATAAATTATAAAATATGATAAAGGATTTTTCATGGAGGTTTAGGTTTTGATTTTTAAATAAATATTCGGGATATATTACATGGTGGTAAAATGCTAATTAATTTAATGAGGATTAAATTGAGGAGAAATAAGATTCTGATTTATTTGAACGTTGATGAACACCGAGGAGCACGTGATTGATTGAGGACTACTGTGTAGTGTAAAACCCCTAATCGGTAATTTGGGGACTAGAAATTAAAGGTGGTTAATTTAGGATAGTACTTTGTGATTGGTAACAACGATATAAAACGAAGGATTCATAATCGTTAACTGTGTTTTGAGGATGGTTTGATGATGTGGTACTGATGACTAGATGATTTGACGTATCGTACCGATAGTCAACTGTGGTCAACCCCCTAGCATCTTGTCCCTGTGAGTCGTAGCTGAGACTGAGCTTATGTATAGATGTGTGTCACATCCTTGTTACCGTGTGATAGTTTATTGATTGAGTTTGTATCTCATCTCTAGGTACTATGGGACCTGAGGACTTGGACTTGGTACCGTATCCCCGTCATCAGCAGCCGCACGCAGGCAAGTGTATCTTGCTACCCTGTATTTCAGATTTCAGATATTTATTGTTTCTTTATGTACATTATCTACGTATTTATTTTGATGTTTGATACTTCGTGTCCGGATCACAACCGGGTGCAGACGATCGTCATAACGTCTTAGAATGATTATTAGATGTTCGTAGTACCTCGATTTACGTACCTGAGTATATCGATACCCCAGGACACACTCATACACTGTGATCGTGCCAGGTTCCTGTATCCTGATACTGACATCATGACCAGAGACTGGGACAACCTTAGGGTCACGTCTGTTGAGTTATTTCTGTGTGTCGAGACTGTTAGATAGAGGTTCATGTTCAGCGCACCATCGTTGACCGCTTGGGAAGGGGAAGGCAGTTACTAGACGTTTGGGCTCCTCTGCACGCGCTTATATATTTAGTATGTATGTAGTGATCCTGTATCTAGTGTAGTGGTATCACCCGTGTGACTCTTTGCCTGGAGCTGCAGTACGTCCCATGTGTTTCTGTGTCCAGAGCTACGGTTTTATTTTGGATAGCCCACGCGTTGAATATTATCTTTAAACTGTGTCACACTTATTTGGTTATGATAGAGTACCTTGTCGTTGCACTTGTACTTTCTGTTTACTTGGCATGCTGTATTTTTTGTACCTTGTTACGTCCCTCTGAGGACCTGGTTCACTTCCAGGTTTAGGCGACGAGGATTACCCGGAGGAGTATGGTCCGGGTACGTATCCAGCAGCAGGACCCACTGCCGAGGACGAGGTCATTCCAGAGGACTTCACCTGATCACTGGTAGTGACTCTTTCCTTGGGACGGTTTTACTATCTAGTTACTTGATGCCGTTCCAAGTTATCTTATTGCTTACTTCATTCCAGTATTTCTGTACTAGCGGGTTTGTTCCCGTGTGACTATTTAGTATTTGTACTTGATACTTTATCTTGGATATTTTCTTTCTGCACATTAGTTATTGTGTTTACCTCTATGTGCTCTTATATTTGTTGCTTATGGATGAGATTTAGATTAACTATTTATGTGTTATGTGATGGGTTATTTATTGTACTTTACAGCTTAGGTGCACTCCGACGGGCCCATTAGATTGGAATGCCCGCCGAAGTGCACTGCTGGCCATTGCCACGTGACTCGGTTCCCTATCTTTAGAACCGAGGCATGAAAAGGTTTTTGTTGTAGCCCATGCAGGTCCGATTTAAATCGTCTTGGTCACCTGACTGTGCCAAGCAAGCCTGCAAATTAGGAATAGATATTAGGAATCTCATCTACAAGTTTGAAACCTTCACATGACACCTCTATCTCGATATCTTTTACCGAATTGCATCTTATTTATTTCCTCAATGCTGATCGCAGCCATGCTTCTTTTCAGAGTTATGAATCTCTACAGCGGACGCGTCGCGCAGCCGGGCGATGTTCCCCGTGACGCAGGATCATCCGGGGAATCAGAAGTGGAGTAGGTCCTTCTGCTGACTCCAGCTCCCATGGGGCAGTCATCAGGATAGCCCGAGGTGCCTTCAGATGGGCATCAGACTCCGCATCAGGCAGGACCTGAGGATCAGAGGATCCCGAGTCAGGAGGAGAAGCAGCTACCACCACTTCCACCATTCCCACCCCAAATGCCCTATATGCCATTCCCCTCAGGGCAACCGATGGATAGGACATAGATATTCCAGATGGTATATGCGATGATGCAGGCCCATTAGTAGGTCCAGTAGCAGGCTCAGCAGTAGGCCCAGCAGCGCTAGGCTGAGACCCTGAGAGAGAGTATCGTGACGGCCTTGGGGCAGGTGTCACCGCCAGCACACCAGTCGACGATGGAGTCTGTCATAGACTTCCGTCATATGATGCCGCAACCTTTTGCTGGCACAGAGGAGCCGACAGAGGTCCACGCTTGGCTCACCAGCATTCAGTACCAACTGGAGGCCACCGACCTCCCCCGACACTGATGGATGACGGCTATCAGGATGCAACTCACTGGAAACGCGCATCACTGGTGGCTTTCAGAGGAGCAGCATTTGGGACCAGACCGTACCACGTGGAAAGAGTTCTCTAGGCTCTTCCAGGAGATGTACATACCCTCTACTTCCCGAACAGAGCTTCGGGACAGATTTCAGAACCTCAGACAGGGGAGTATGACTGTAGAGGAATACAATGCTGAGTTCCTCCGCCTGAGCAGGTTTGTATCGTACCTGATCCCTACTGAGGAGGCGAAGGCCGAGAAGTTCTATGAAGGCCTGAGTTTTGAGACCCAGAGGTTTATCGGGTCCATAGACCCTACCTCTCACTCCGAGGTATTACTAGCAGCACGACGCCAGGACCGCATCAACAAGATGGAGGCCAGCCTGAAGCGCTCCTATGCGTCATCATCAGCAGTTCGAGCCCCGCAGGGAGGACCTGCGAACCATCCTTTAGTATATCAGCAGCAGCAGAGGGCAGCACCACAACAGGGAGCTGTCATTCGCACATACCATTACTGCGGCAAGAAGGGACATTTATTGAGGGACTGCCGACGGAGGCTGGGCGCTTGTTTGAGATGTGGATCGGACCAACATGCAGTTCGAGATTGCCCAGACCAGAGGGCTCCAGTACCGATGGTTCATCGGCCAGCCTTGCCAGCACCGAGGCCTTATCAGCAGCCTCCTGGACCGAGGCCGCCTTACGCAGGAGCTGGAGCACAGCGACCACCAGCACCAGGGGCAAATCAGATGAGGCCACCCTTGGCCCCACAGGCAGAGCACTTCTAGCAGGCACCACAGCAGCAGCCGAGGGCACCGACACCGAGACATGGTCAGGCCTATGCGATGACTATAGAGGAGGCAGAGACAGCTGGAGAAGTGATCGCAGGTACTATCTTAGTAGCTTCATTACCAGCATTAGTCCTATTTGATTCTGGTGCCACACACTCTTTTATAGCTGCTAGTTTCGTGGCTACCCATAGAATAGCCACCGCACCCCTTCCGAAGATCAAGAGGATTCTCACGGGAGGTGGAATAGTACCTGTTAGCGATACTTGTAGATCATGTTCAGTAGTTGTCTGCGGGCGAGAGATGCGTGCTCAATTTCTGGTCTTCTCCATGCCGGACTATGATATTGTCCTAGGCATGGATTGGTTGAGCCAATACCACGCAACGCTAGATTGCCGTCGTGGTTGTGTCATCTTTAGACCCCTAGATCTCCCAGAGTTTGAGTTTTTTTGGGAAGCCCGAGAGCATGGTGTCCAACCTACCCTAGCGACACACATTGCAGAAGGTGAACCGATGTAACCTCACTTTATTGCAGAGTTTGAGGATGTGTTTCCAGAGGATCTCCCAGGACTGCCACCTGACAAAGAGATTGAGTTCACTATAGAGTTGACTCCAGGAGCCGAGCCAATTACTTTCCTGTTTACAGACTAGCACCGAAGGAGTTGGTTGGGTTGAAAGTCCAAGTAGATGATCTCTTAGATAAGGGTTTCATACGGGCTAGTGTATCTCCATGGGGAGCACCCATTCTATTTGTACCGAAGAAGGACTGGACGGTACACTTGTGTATCGATTACAGGGTGCTAAATGCTGTAACGATAAAGAACAAGTATCCACTGCCGCGCATCGATGATTTATTTGATCAGCTTAGTGGTGCATGTGTATTCTCGAAGATCGATCTCAGATCCGGTTATCATCAGATTAAGGTACGGAGAGAGGACATCCCGAAGATGGCCTTTCGGACGAAGTATGGCCACTATGAGTTTTTAGTCATGCCGTTTGGTTTAACCAATGCGCCGGCAGTATTTATGTGTTTGATGAGCAATGTCTTCCACCAGTACTTAGATAAGTTCGTGGTGGTATTTATCGACGATATCTTGGTATATACCAAGAGCCAGGAGGAGCATGAGAGACATCTCAGGATCGTGTTGGAGACGCTGAGACATGAGAGGCTGTACGCCAAGCTCAGCAAATATGAGTTCTGCTTGGATAGAGTACCATTTCTGGGGCACATAATCACCGAAGATGGACTATCGGTTGACCCAGAAAAGATAGCTGCAGTTGAGACATGGCCTACCCCTACATCAGTTACAGAGGTTAGGAGTTTCCTCGGACTTGTCGAATATTATCGGAGGTTCGTGGAAAACTTCTCAAGGATAGCTGCGCCTATGACGCGACTGACGCGTAAAGGCAAGGAGTTTATCTGGACCGACGAGTGTCAGGCGGCTTTCGACGAGCTGAAGAAGCGTCTGACATCAGCACCGATTTTGACACTACCTTCAGGATCAGGAGGATTTTTAGTGTACAGTGATGCGTCTGGGAGCAGATTAGGATGTGTACTGATGCAACATGGCAAGGTGATAGCCTACGCATTGAGACAACTGAGAGTTCATGAGAAGAACTATCCGACGCACGATTTGAAGCTAGCTGCAGTGATATTTGTACTAAAGCTATGGAGATATTACCTTTATGGTGAGCGTGTTGAGATTTATATAGATCATAAAGGCCTAAAGTACGTCTACACGCAGAAGAATCTCAACATGAGGCAGAGGTGCTGGCTAGAGTTGATGACAAATTATGATATTGCGTTGTAGTACCACCCTGGCAAGGCAAATGTAGTAGCAGATGCCTTAAGCAGGAAGCCCATGGCATACTTTTTGACGACTCAGCGGCAATTGCTAGAGGATCTCCAGGAGCTTGGGATAGAGATTGTATTGCCAGGCATGGATGGACAGATGGCCAGTCTCGAGGTTCAGTCTACACTGATTGAGAGGATCAGGGCAGCCCTGCCTACAGATACAAGATTTTGACGTCTACGAGAGAGGACAGAGGCCGGCATACAGACGGGACTCATAATTCATGAAGACGGAACATTGAGGTGTGGAGATCGCCTATATGTTCCGAGTGGCAAGCTATGCCAAGAGTTGATGACCGAGGCACATAGCTCAATTTATTCCATTCATCCCGGGGGTACGAAGATGTACCGAGACTTGAGGCAACATTTCTGGTGGCATGGGAGGAAGAGAGAGATTGCAAGATTCGTGGCAAGATGTTTAGTTTGTCAGCAAGTCAAGGCTGAACATCAGAGGACTGCAGGACTATTGCAGCCGCTTCCCATTCCCGAGTGGAAGTGGAAACACATTACTATAGACTTCGTCATAGGATTCCCGAGGTGCCCTAGCGGGAAGGATGCAGTTTGGGTTATCGTAGACAGACTCACAAAGTCTGCACATTTCTTGCCCTTCAGAGTTGGACAGTCCACAGAGATATTAGCTGACATGTATATGAGGTAGACAGTATGACTACATGAGTGCCTGTCAGCATCGTATCGGATCATGATTCCAGATTCACGTCGTATTTTTAGCGGAGTATGCAGGAGAGCCTAGGAACTTGTCTCAAGTTTAGCACTGCATATCATCCACAGACTGATGGCCAGTCAGAGCGCACGATACAGATATTAGAGGATATGTTGAGAGCGTGCATGATTGATTTTGGAGGATCTTGGGAGGACCACCTACACTTGGTGGAATTCTCCTACAATAACAGCTACCAGGCTAGCACACAGATGGCACCTTATGAGGCACTGTACGGCAGGAAATATAGGTAACCAGTATATTGGAGTGACATGGAAGAGCGTCAGATACTTGGTCCAGAGTTGGTGACACAGATAGTGGATAAGGTTAAGCAGATTCAGAGCCACCTGCGTCAGCACAGGATAGACATAAATATTGGGCAGATGCGCACCGCAGACCATTGGAGTTCAAGGAGGGTGACCATGTATTTTTGAGGATATCGCCTACTCGTGGTACCATTAGATTCGGAGGCAGAGGCAAGCTGAGTCCGAGGTACATCGGGCCTTTTGATATCTTGGAACGAGTTGGCGAAGTGGCGTACCATCTTGCATTGCCTCCATCATTAGAAGGAGTGTATGACGTATTTCATGTATCGCAACTGAGGAGATATATGGCAGACCCTAGCCACGTGCTTGATCATTCAGAAATTACAGTCGGGCCCAATCTATCTTACGTAGAGCAGCCAGTTGAGATCCTCGATCGCAGTGAGAAGACCTTAAGAGGGTAGACTGTTCGACCGGTATGAGATGCATGGAAGCATCATTCGCCAGGCGAGTCTACCTGGTAGCGCAAGAATTCCATTCGACAGCATTTTCCATATTTATTTGAGGAGCAAGGTACGAATTTACGTATCGCATTTGATTACTAGCTTGTTTTTAAATTCTCTTAGCTATTATCATGCTTTACTTTTAATTTTGGGGACAAAATTTTTCTAAGTTGGGAAGAATGTAAACCCCCTCAATTAATTCTATAGATAGTCAGGTATGGATTAGAAAATTTTGGACTAGCAGCAGATGTTGAGATTTAGAGTAGGGTTGCATATGCCTGTTTATTTATTAATTAAACCCTTGGTGCGCCCAACCCTTGTTGAATTATTCGGAGCCCTATATCAACCAATAAATTCTATCGGACTATTGTACTTCTGACTTGACTCACCAATTTTGGTACTAGATTTTTTTGTCACTCAAAATTAAATCCGTTGTGCCCTAAATTAATTGCACAACTTCCCGTATCCAAAATCTCATAATTAAATTCTGTGTCGGACACCTGTGTCGTTACCTTCAATTTTGAGGTACCAACTTAACCCGTTGAGCAGGACCAACTTAAGGGTCCAAGACTGACTCCAAGCCTATACCATTTTTGACCTTTGTATTATTTCCAAATTTAGACCCCAAGTGCCGCCATTTAATTTAAAAGCGTGGGTCACTTTTATTCTAATTAAATCGGGGATACCAATTTTGACTAATCCTATTTTAATACCCAATTAATCCCAATGCCCATTTAATTAAGTCCATGCCAAACACACAATACCCCCTCACTCTACAAAATACCAAACACCAATTCTCCCATAATTTTTGCATTATTTCATGTGTTTGTGCAATTATCCAAATTTAAGGGGCTTAGTTGCAATTATTGAATTAGGTGTCATCACCTCATTGGCCAAATGGAGAGGCTACCCCTTCTTTGACCGTAGTCAACCCATCTCCCCCTTCCTTTGTATGAAGAAAACCTATTCCCTTCATGTAAAATCCCCACCCTCCATTTGAATTGGGAGCATCACAACCCTCCATCCTCCATACAACCACCTATAAAATATCCTTTCTCCCTCTCCCCAATGTAGGCCCTAATACCTAGGCACATTGAAACCCCCCTCTCCCTCTCCTCCCTCCTCCACCTTGAAAACCGAGCCACCTACATATTTATTTTCTTCCTTTCTTCTTTATGGGGAGCCCATCTCCGGCCAATTGATCCCTGTTCTCCGGCAGCCTCTCCGGTCGGCAGTGCAGCACCGCACCCCAGTAGCTCAGGCCACTGACCGCCCGCTGCAACTCGCTGATCTCCAGCGTCGAGCCTCCCCGCATCCGCCACTCCGGAGCACCGGCGAAGCCAAGTGTTCTCCGGCACTGCCCCACTCCGACCAACTCGCTGTTCTCCATCCCCGAGTCCCCGCGACTCTGGCCTGTTGCACCCGCAACGGGACCCCCGACCGGGATCACCTCCGGCCAGACGAGCACGCACCCTGCGGCTCCGGCATTGCCACCCTGACCAGCACTTCTCCAGCTTTGCTCCGGCCACCACGACTTGTTCTCCGGCCTGCTGACTATTGCATCACCTCGACTACCAGCCTCCTCTACCTAGCCGATCTCCTCCACCACCATTGTACCATCACCACTCCGGCCAACCCCCGGTCGACGCCGCCTCGCCTAGGTATATCTCACCCCCTCTCTTGATTTTATTCAATATGTTATTGTTTATTAGGGTTTCTTTTATATATATTCATGTGAGTATATTATTAGGGTTTTATTTTTAGGGCATGTTGATGATGATATAGGGTTGATAAAGGACATGGGAAAATGACTTGTTGTATGTTGAAGAGGTTTAAAGTGATAGGGTTAATGTAGGTTAGGGTTTGTCTTCTACATGAATTAAAATGATTTATTTAAAATGTTTTGCATGGAGATTTAGGTTTAGGGTTGCAAATAATTTATAAAATATAATAAAGGGTTTTTCATGGAGGTTTAGGTTTTGATTTTTAAATAAATGTTCGGGATATATTACATGGTGGTAAAATGCTAATTAATTTAATGAGGATTAAATTGAGGAGAAATAAGATTCTGATTTATTTGAACGTTGATGAACACCGAGGAGCACGTGATTGATTGAGGACTACTGTGTAGTGTAAAACCCCTAATCGGTAATTTAGGGACTAGAAATTAAAGGTGGTTAATTTAGGGTAGTACTTTGTGATTGGTAACAACGATATGAAATGAAGGATTCATAATTGTTAACTATGTTTTGAGGATGGTTTGATGATGTAGTACTGATGACTAGATGATTTGACGTATCGTACCGATAGTCAACTGTGGTCAACCCCCTAGCATCTTGTCCCTGTGAGTCGTAGCTGAGACTGAGCTTATGTATAGATGTGTGTCGCATCCCTGTTGCCGTGTGATAGTTTATTGATTGAGTTTGTATCTCATATCTAGGTACTACGGGACCTAAGGACTTGGACGTGGTACCATATCCCCGTCATCTGCCGCACGCAGGCATGTGTACCTTGCCACCCTGTATTTCAGATTACAGATATTTATTGTTTCTTTATGTACATTGTGTACGTATTTATGTTGATGTTCGATACTTTGCGTTCGGATCACAACCGGGTGCAGACGATCGTCATAACATCTTAGAATAATTGTTAGATATTCGTAGCATCTCGATTTACGTACCTAAGTATATCGACGCCCTAGGACACACTCATATACTGTGATCATACTAGATTCCTGTATCCTGATACTGATATCATGATCAAAGACTGGGACGACCTTAGGGTCGCGTCTGTTAAGTTATTTCTGTGTGTCAAGACTGTTAGATAGAGGTTCAGGTTCATCACACCATCGTTGACCGCTTGGGAATGGGAAGACAGTTACTAGACGTTTGGGCTCCTCTGCACGTGCTTATATATTTAGTATGTATGTAGTGATCCTGTATCTAGTGTAGTGGTATCACCCGTATGACTCTTTGCCCGGAGCTATGGTACGTCCCATGTGTTTTCGTGTCCGGAGCTACAGTTTTAGTTTGGATAGCCCACGCGTCGAACATTGTCTTTAAACTGTGTCACACTTGTTTGGTTATGATAGAGTACCCTATCATTGCACTTGTACTTTCTATTTACTTGGCATGCTATATTTTTTGTACCTTGTTACGTCCCTCTGAGGACCTGGTTCCCTTACAGATTTAGGCGACGAGGATTACCCGGAGTAGTACGGTCCGGGTATATATCCAGCAGCAGGACCCACTGCCGAGGACGAGGTCATTCCAGAGGACTTCGCCTGATCACTGGTAGTGACTCTTTCCTTTGGACGGTTTTACCATCTAGTTACTTGATGTCGTTCCAAGTTATCTTATTGCTTACTTCATTCCAGTATTTCTGTACTAGCGGGTTTGTTCCCGTGTGACTACTTAGTATTTGTACTTGATACTTTATCTTGGACATTTTCTTTCTGCACATTAGTTGTTGTGTTTACCTCTATGTGCTCTTATATTTGTTGCCTGTGGATGAGATTTAGATTGACTATTTATGTGTTATGTGATGGGTTATTCATTGTACTTTACAGCTTAGGTGCACTCCGACGGGCCCATTAGATTAGGATGCCCGCCGAAGTGCGCTGCTGGCCATTGCCACGTGACTCAGTTCCTTATGTTTGGAACCGGGGCGTGACAACTTTCATAGTCTCATTATATTGAGTAGATGCTCACACGCTATAGATATCAGGATTTTCCAGGGATCGATACTCCATACAGGTGTGACAAGAAGCTAAAGCTAAATCCTAGGGAAAGCGTCAGGCAGCTGGAGTATTCAAGCGTCATTGGGAGTTTAATGTATACAATAACTGCCACAAGGCCTAACATGGCTTTTTTCGTGGGGATGCTGAGTCGATTCACGAGCAACCCAGGTGTAGAGCATTGGAAGGATGTGAAGAGAGTGATGAGATATCTTAAGAGGACTCAGAAGTATGCATTATACTACAACAGGTATCTGGCAGTAGTGGAAGGCTTCAGTGATGCAAGATGGTGTTCAGAAATAGAGAAAGAAAGGTCCACATGAGGATACATCTTTTCCATGGGTGAAGCTGCTATATCGTGGAAGTCGAAGAAGCAAACTATGCTCTCTCATTCCTTGATAGAATATGAGTTTTATGCACTGGCTGCTGTAGCGGATGAAGCAGAGTGGCTTCGGGAGCTCATATATGATCTTTTATTTGTTGGTGCACAGATTCAGGCGGTACCGATATATTGCGACAACCAGGCGACTGTAGCGGTGGCATCAAATAACCTCTTCAATGGTAATAAGAGGACTGTACAGTTGAGGCACATGGCAGTGAATGATCTGATAAAGACTGGAGTTATTGCAGTAATTGATATTCGGAGTCAGAAGAACCTGGCGGATCCGTTCACCAAGGGTCTCAAGCTCTAGCTGGTCGAGGATACAACAACCAAAATGGGCTTGAAGACATCCTGATATTGTGTCTATACAATTCTACCATAAAGTTTTATGCTATTAGTTTGAAGAGAAATCTATTAGGCATCTAGCTTTTGGTTTAAAGAAGGACCATTGACTGGGAGAATATCAGGAATAATGGGTAGTCATTTGAAACATTGAGACATTGAGGTGTTACGGACCCAGAACTACTATTGTCTACTTCTTGTTCTTTATGAAGAACAATTTCCTGTGGAAGGATGGCTTTGACGCCTTAATGAGTTCTCGGATAGAGTGAATGTCCGGTATGCTTTACAGGAAGCACGTAGTTTCAGCACTATAAGGGACTTTTATTCCATGCTACAGTGGTGTGATACCACAATGGTAAAATATGTAAATCCTCGGCATTAAGTCATGTTACAGCGGCGTAGCATCGCACATAGGCATGTAGCCTAATGCTGTAGAATAAAGAGTAGTAGGCAACACTACAAAGAGGGAGTGAACCTCATGTTACAATAGTGTGACACCATAGAGGTAAAAGATGTAAATCCTCGACAAAAAGTTATGTCACAGCGACGTAACACCGCAAGAAAGTGTAAGGCTTCATGCTAGATAGTTTGGCACTACAAAGAGAGAGTGAACCTCATGCTACAGTGGATGACACCACATAAGGAAGTGAACCTCGGCAGAAGGCCATGTCATAGCGGCGTAGCACCGCAAGGAAGCATTATGCTTTATGCCAAGGACTCTTTAAGAACTCGCCTATAGTATATGGAAAGAGATACATGCCGTCTCTTGAGGGAAAACTTGTAGAAAACCAAAATACATACACCGAAACCAGGCTTACACAGGGCCTTCAATGTGCAACTGGAAGCACAGTTGATGTCATTGTGTAAGTGAAAAGAATTACAACTATGGTACATAATTCAAGGCTTAGTCCATTCTTGTATCATATTATTATTTTGACCCATGCAGGAAGATTCAAGTCGAAGCGACATCTATCCTAATACATGATGGACATTCACTGTGAGAAATGCTCAACCCATATATTGAGATATATGGGGGATTGTTGGTATTTTTGCCTTTGGATTATGAAAGATAGTTCCACATTAGCTACACCACTAAGTGGATATCTCAATATAATGCTTTGCTTGTGTTGAGGTATGTACATGGGGTGTGGTGATGCACATGGGTGCCATGTGGGGGTATTTTATGAGAATGAAGAAGGATTAACTCCTTAATGAAAGCATTTATGCTTTTTGTCATTCTCTTGGAATTTATTCCACAGGAGCTAAGCCCCAAAGGGGCTTAGCGACTCAGACTCGGACTCGGACTCGGGCTCGGGCTCGGGCTCGGGCTCGGGCTCGGGCTCAAGGGTACAAAGTGGCAATTTGTTGGAGCACTTTGCACATCAGCATCGGCGCAGGTGCTTGTGCGCATTTTGAAGATATTAAGAAAGATAATATATATGTTTTCTATATTTTGGAGGATATTAACAATGCAGGAAGATGCTTGTATGCTAATAAAGATAAAAATTGGCTATGGAATATTCGTCTAGGACATGCAAACATAAACACAATTGCAAGACTATCCTTAATGAAACTAGTAAGAGGTTTACCAGACATTACTTTTAAGATGGATATGGTCAGTATTGATTGTGGAAAGAACAAAGCAACCAGATCTTCCTTTAAATCAATAAATATTGTAAGTACCTCTAGACCACTTAAACTCTTATATTTGGATTTATTTAGACCTAGCAAAGTCGCTAGTCTTGGCGGTAAGCTCAATGCTTTTGTAATTGTTGATATTTTTTCTAGATTTACTTGGGTTTATTTTCTTGCAAATAAAATAAGATTTTTTTGAATTCCTAGCATTTTATAAAAAGATTCAAAACAAAAAAGGCTTTATGATTACTCGGATCCGAAGTGATCATGGAGGCGAATTTGAAAATGCTGATTTCAAAAACTTTTATAATTCAAATATTTTTCGCATAAATTTTCTTATCCTAGAGCTCCTCAACAGAATTGTGTTGTTGACCGAAAGAATAAAACACTTGGCGATATGGCTTGAGTCATGTTGAATCAATTCAATCTTCTAATATATTTTTGGGCTGAAGCTGTAAATACAACATGTCACATTTTGAATAGGGTTCTAATTCAACCTATATCGAAGAAGACTCCCTATAAACTTTGGTTTGATAGAACCTACTATTAGTTACTTGAAAGTTTTTGGATGTAGATATTTTATTTTAAACACCCAGGATAACTTGGTAAGTTTTGATTCAAAAGCTGATGAAGTATTTTTCTTGGTTATGCTGCAAAGAGTAAGGGTTTTAGAGTTTTTAATAAACGATCTTTAACTATTGAAGAATTGATTAATGCTACTTTTGATGAGCTTAATAGTCAAGTACCCAGTGCCAAAATAATGAAGATGTCGAAATAACGTCTGACAAAATCCCTGAAGATACAACAACTGGTACAAGCTATCTAGAGAGTTTGCCAAAGAGAATGCGATTCATGGCCGATCATCCAGAAGACTTGGTTAGGTGATGTATCAAAGGGAGTAAGAACTCATTCCTTAAATAAAGATATTTTTGCAAATATAGATTTTATTTCATAAATAGAACCTAAAAATATTTTAGAAGCATTTACTGATGAGTTTTGGATTTTGACTATGCAAGAGAAATTGAACCAATTTGAGAGAAATTATGTTTGGGAACTTGTTCCTAAACTTAATGATTATCCTATAATTGGCACCAAATTGGTATTCTGAAATAAACTCAATGGGCATGATTTAGTCATGCATAACAAAATATGTCTCGTAGCTCAAGGTTATAACCAAGAAGAAGGTATTGACTACGATGAGACTTATGCTCCTGTTACGAGACTATAATCCATTCGTATGCTTTGTGCATTTACAATTTTACATGATTTTAAACTATTTCAAATGGATATCAAATGTACATTTTTAAATGGACTTATAAAAGAAGAAGTTTTTGTAAAGCAACTCCTGGTTTTGAAGATTTTATATTTCCTGATGACGTTTTCAATTTAAAGAAAGCTTTTTACGGTCTTAAACAAGCCCCCTCGTGCTTGGTATGATCGACTAAGTCCTTTCTTATTAAAAAAGGTTTTTTTGGAAGGAAAGGTTGATACTACTTTGTTTATAAAATCTTTTGATCAAACTCTTCGTTTAGTTCAGATTTATGCTGATGACATTATATTCGGTTATATTACTAATACTCTTTGTAAAGAAGTTGCTAAGCATATACAGAGTGAATTTGAGATGAGCATGATGGAAGAAAACTTCTTTCTCAGATTATAAATTAAGCAAAGATCACAGGGAATATTCATCAATCAAGCCAAGTACACGAAGGATTTGCTAAAGAAGTTCGATATGGACAACGCAAAACCTATCGACACTTTAATGGTTAAATCTACGAAGCTTGACCTTGATGAAAATGGCAAACCAGTCGACATACGTAAGTATTGAGGTATGATCGACAACTTACTTTATTTAATTGTTAGTCGTCCTGGTATTACGTTTAGTATTTTCTTATGTGCTAGATATCGAGCTAACCCTAAGGTTTCACACATGTGTGTATTTAAGCGTATCTTTCGATACCTTTAAGGCACTTATTCGGTAGGCTTGTGGTATCCCAAAACCACATCCTTTGACCTGATAGGTTATTGGGATGCTGATTTTACTGGATGCAAAGTTGATCAAAAATGTACCAGCGGCACGTGTCACTTCTTAGAAAAATCTTTAGTCTCTTGATTTAGTAAGAAACAAAATTATGTTGTATTGTCAACTACTGAAGCTGAGTATATAGCTGCAGGACGTTGTTGTGCAAATTTTTTTTGGATGAAACAAACCCTAGAAGACTATTCTAAGCTATAGAAATATTTTTATATACTGTTATAACACTAGCACTATTAATCTCACGAAGAATCCTATATGTCATTCATGCACTAAACACATAGAAATTAGACGCCACTTTTTAAGAGATCATCAATTGCACGGGGACATATGTTTAGAATTTGTTGACACTGAACATCAACTTGTTGACATCTTTATTAAACCCCTAGATGAATATCGTTTTAATTTTATTCGTCGAGAATTAGGGATTTTGGATTTCAATGCTATATAAGCTACATATATTTCTTGTTAATCTAAGTTATTTAATATAACGATTATTTTGGGTATACGCCGAAAGGGCCCTTCTGTCAAAGAGGTGTAAACAACCTTAAATGATACGGTATTTAAGTGTCTTTGAACCACCGTTAGCTGGGATACAACCCCTACACCTAACCTAAGATGGTCAATACTTTATAGAATTAAGATTGTTAATTATATCTAGCAATTCAAATGAATCCAAGCTCTATTTATGACTTAAACAGTTTGAACTGCAACTTCATATATAAAGAATGTATATTTCATACAAAATGAATCATGGTTCAAAGGAACCGACTTCGGGCAAAGTTCGGACTTGTTGCCATCACAAAATATAAAAATTCACTAACTTTTGTATATAGTGAGTTTCAACAAAAAGAAAGAGTTTAGAAGAATCATAACACCAAGAATTTTAAGTACAAAAGAATAGATTCTGGGGAAGTGTGACGATGAAGATCGAGTTAAGCAACTGACTCCTTTACTCCGTTGATGATCCGACGATGAAAGAAAATTACAAGGTCTCTGGCTCACTGGCAAGACGGATAGCAATTGGGCTGTCGTGCTTGGTGTGTGTGTGTTGGAACGTATAAGTTACTGTTATTTATAGCTATTTATACTGGATGGCCATACACGCGCATGTGCTAAAAAATACTATTTTCAGTCTATGTGCGCAGGATTTTATGGTGCTGCATGGTATTCTCAATAGAATATGGTTGTAACTGTACGCGCATGTCGTGGTCCAACTACCATGTGGCATTGGTTAGGATTGCCTGTTGTTGAGATCTTATTATGTGCCCATATAATCTGGGCTGTTTACACCCGTAGCGTGCTTGACCTGGTCAACTTGACATATGGCATGTGCTGGCTGTTGCGAATCTTTTGTCGGTTACAACAGAAATATTTTGTCGCATGGAGGCTTATGGGTTCATTGTTGCATGAAGACTCTGCCGCATGAAGGCACTGCCGCATGAAGGTACGCTGTATGGATTTACTGCCGCATGAATATACTACCGAATGAAGGCTATGTCGCATGAAGCCTTGTCATGTCAAAAAAAACACCTGGCACTACATAGCTATATTTGACAAAAGTAATTATGACATTGACATAAGCGTTGACGTCCGCCATCTGCAAAGCATACGAGGCGTTCTGAAGTAATTAATGCTGTATCAGAGCCATTAATGCTGTAAATGACAAAAGTGCTCTCATGAGGCTAGGTCGTATGCGCCTGGACCCTCTTTGCCACATGCTCGTTGGGTCACTGACTGTGTCACATGATGACAACTTGGTTTGGTGCCGCATGAGCTTCATGCCACATAGATGCCTTGAACTTTGTATATATGCGGACTGTAGCGCGGGCACATGGATTTGAATTTTTTTATTTTTTCTAATAGACCCCTTCATACTTTTCAAAACTTGAATAAGTTTAAAATAATTTAAAAGAGAAGAATGGATGAAAGCTCTTTCTGTCGTATAAATATTTCCTCTGCATAGACTTCTTGTCGCATAGCGTTGATGTCGCATAAGGCTGTCAAATCTTTATAGATAAAATCTATCTCGATTTTCAAGGGGATCTTTTGGGATTATGGGCTACCATGGGACACGAGATTCTAGTCGGCATTTTCATGAGGATAGAGATGAATCGGAGATCGAGGTATCGCTGCCATCCTGAGCCGCATACTTCTGCTTATAAGTAGGGATTCTGTCGGAGAGAGAAAACTCTCACTTGCCTTCAAATGTTTCTCTCCTCCTTCATCCCCGACTTCCTTGCTTTGTCTACCATGGCTTCCAAAGCTTCCTTCTCTGCAGCTCTGCTAAGAAGGACTGCAAGGGCAAGGGTCTAGCCACCGAGGCTGACCATCCCAAGCTCCCCTCTAACATTCAGTCGCCGATAGTGGGTAGGATTTCTTTGGAGAAGATGACAACTTAGAACACAGAGACACATCTTGCACAGTCTGCCGCATGGATGAGATATCATCTAGAACATGTGCGAGCTTTTCACATGGTTTTGCTACATGGATGAGAGATCATCAAGATCATGCGCAGACTATAACTCTGCCGCATGGATGAGAGATCATCAAGCTCATGCACAGGCTTTAACTCTGCCGCATGGATGAGAAATCATCTAGAACATGTACACATTTTTTCTTGCTGATGTTGCACATAGCTTTTGTTGCAATGTGCTGATGGCAAGTACAAAGATATGATGAATGTGTAAACCCTCCTTTTATTTTGTATTTTTAAGTATTTATTTATTTATTTAAATGTTGAATTTCTTTAGAGTATTCTCTTAGTTAATTAGAAAATAAATTTCTTGATTTAATTAATTATATATATATATATATATATATATATATATATATATATATTGATTTAATAAAGACAAAGACAAAGACAGACAAAGAAAAGAAAAGAAAAAAAAAAGAGAAGAAAGGAAGAAAGAAGACACAATAACAACAACAACAACAGACAACAACAACAACAACAACAACAACAATAATAACAACAATAACAACAATAACTATCCTACCCGCGATCCCCTTGACTGTGACCTGACCCGACCCGACTCCACCTCATGTTCGGTGATTATTCCAAACGAACTTGATGAATGGAATGCATCAAAAGTGGATAGAATTTGGCTTGAATATTTGAACTTAGTTGTTTGAGGAATGCTAGAAGTAGACTGCGGATTGATTAAATGGTAATGTTGAAGTTGGATAATTTTGCTAAACAAATTATAGTCATGGCATGAACGAACATGACTTGGTGGATAAATAAATAAATAAATAAATAAATAAATAAATAAATAAATATATATATATATATATATATATATATATATATATATATATATATATATCTTGGATGGAGCAAAGTGAAATAATAAGGTGTCTCGATTATTTCGATGATCACCATAACGTTCGACGTTCTTATCTTGTGCGAGTGTAACTCTATGCTCGTACATGCGTGACATTCAGATTAGGCCGATTACCTGCGAAAGATTGGAGTGTGACATATTTTCATGCGAATCTAACATATTCACTTGTATATAGCCATAAAACTAACCCTAAACCTATATTTTTTTACCCTACACCTACCCCGACCTCAAGTGCCGACACCCGACCCCCGACCCCCTGCGACCGCCCCGACTGCTGCCTGAGCACCGCACTACCGCCGCACGGGCGAAAACAACAACAGCAGTCCGCTTAGTTTGAACCCCCCGAGTTTATAAAATATTTTCTTCCCCATCGTGGGACCGTTTCACGTACCGCCTTCACCAGTATATTCACAATATAACCGATTTTAAACTCCCTTAATTAGTTTAAATTAAACAGAACCAAAAACTAGGTAAAAATTGAGTCCAAAACTCGGGAAAATATTGTTTTCTGATACGACATAAACTGTCCAACTACCCTACTTTGCACTCAGTTTTCTCCCAATCCATGTGGTATTTTGAAAATCAAATTAAAGGAAATTTTAGATAACATATATGACAACAAAACTTTTTTTTAGTTTTAATTAACTCGATGTACTAGTAGAATAAAACCTGACCAAAGTTGACTAAAAATTATCTTTTCAAAACCTAAAAATTTGCGATGTGGAGTGCGTCCCATCAAGCCGAACTACTTTATCGTGTACCAATTGTACCAAAAGACGCGTATAATATATCCTGACGTGTGGGCTTTCGCAAAAGTTAATTTGGACGTGTATGCACGCCAAAATCAACCCGTATCCGTAAAAAATCTTCCGTATCAGTGTTTTACAAAATATTCAATTAGTGTGTGATCGCTTATTGGATCGCAACAAAACTTATGCTATTGGACTCGCAAGCGCTGACTTGTCCTGTGACCCAAGTTTTATCCTATTCTGAGTCAGTCGACAGATCGCCGTTTCGTAGACCCACGATTTGACTTGACGAGCGATTTTGTGATTGGCTCACCAGAATCCAAACTGGATATAAAGTTGAGTTTGTAACGTCGTTTAGGATTTTTTTGATATATAATTTATCCAATTTAGAGAACTTTTCCCCTGATACAAATTTTGGTGCAAAGTGGCCTGCATATGGACATTGCTTTGACCCAAAATTATCGTTTTAGTCCTGTGTCCAAATTAGATGAAAGGGTAGTGTTTTCTGTCTCTCGCTTATTTTAAAAATATTGGTGATGTTTATTTCAGCATCCGGAGACGTTTGTTCTGCTCCTATATTTTCTGGATTCGTAGTACCTGTTGTCTTGAGTCATTTCAACACCAAAGAACTGCCAGACAAGTATATCTTAACATGATTACTGCTTATTTACATTCAGTTATGCATGTTTCATTTTTGTCATATATTTTCTTATTTAATTATATATTATTAAACTGCACGTCCAAGAAGACTTGGGTGCAACGATAAAATACGTCATTATTTGTCCACTTATTTATATTGTATATTTTGACTTAGAGTTAAGAGACTACCCCATGATTTTGAGACTTTATTATATTTTATTTGACCATAACACCTGTGTTACACGAGTTGTGAGTCCCATATAGATCATGAACTTGCGTATTAACTGATCATCAGTACGTATAAGAAGTGCGATAGGAAATAACTGCTAATAGAGATGTGTCAGAAGGCTTGGTAGTTATTAGAGGTACCAACGTGTTGTGGATAGAACATGTATAGAGCATGGGGTGGGGAGAAAAATGAGTAAGCGTATGTGACTCCTTTACACTTTTTCTTATTTGCCAGGTAAGCTCCGCTGGAGACGCGAAACGTAATTACCCTATTATTTACTGCAGGCCTATGACAATCTAAATACGTTATGCCCATGACCCCTAGATCTCCAAGAGAACTACGCCCATCCCATTATTTTAGCCAGATAGTCCATACGCGAGAAAGTTGTTCTTAAACTGCATATCACTTATAATGGTTATGAACCTTGTTGGATGTTTATTGAAGTTTATGATTGGCATACTTTTATGTATCTTGTTACGTCCCTCTGAGGACCTTGTCCCTTGCCAAGTATAGACGATCATGGCTATTTGCAGGAGCATGGATCAGGACCTGCTTCTTTATTCCCTTCCGAGGAGCTCTTTACCTTCATATCTATTGGTTCGTAGTTGAGTTGATAATTTTTTGTCGTATATTTATTTTAAGTAGTCAGATTCTATTTCTATTCTAGTTTGGTAGTGGATTTGTCTCCACCCAACTTATTGTTCTTATCAAGCATTTCTTACTTGATTCAGTTATATAGTTGAATGATTATTCTTTTATATTTGATTATGTGGATGAGATTTAGTTATGCCCTGTGACTTGTGACAACTATATATACCACTTGTAAATTATTATTCATAATACAACGTACGTATGTGTTATGGTTTTCATATATTAGAGTTGTCATATACATACGGCTGGTATGTTTATGTATTCCTAGTCCTACGTATTTTGGGACTGGGGCATGACAGAATGTGAGTCATCTCAATGGTTCTGATCACATCCCTTTCTTTATTTGTAGTGACTCTGACTGTATCCCTACTAGTGAGGTGATCCTTAGACCTGCTCAGGTCATGTTGGGCATGAACTTCGGGGACGTAGTAACCACTGTTCAAGCCCAAATTGACAGGGGTTTCTCGCATGACAGAAAAAAGATGATTACTGGCCAAACTAGTTTCTTCTTATTAAGTTAGATGAACTAGGAAAAGATTCCTGCCAGAAAGTACCAGTCTTTTATGAAGTTGTCCTACTTGTTCGGGGATGTCCTGACCACTTCATCATCTAAGATGGGGAAGACCAGGAAGAATTAGTTCTTCACTTACTGTAGGACATAGATGTCCATCCCCACTATCGAGCACCATTTACCCTTGTCAGATTTGAGTGTAGTAATGGATATGAGAAGAATGAACTAGGATTTGATGCCAGAGCAAGATGGGGCCATCATTGGTAGGATCCGGCCCGGGACTGGGAAGAACAAGAAAGAGATTTTTTGCCATAAAGAGTCACATTCTTATTCCCTCTTCGGACTGATACTTTGTGTAGTTGTAAGTGAACTAGGACCGAACCTTAGTGCTTATGCTACGGACACTTTCCTCCATCTAGTTGATAAGAAGGGGTCTTATTCGACTGGGCCATTGCGAACAGTCAGTTAGGCCCATTATAACCCCTCGTGGTATCTCCTGACTCAGTGGGTGTTGTGGAAGTACGTGTGAGAGATCAGAGCAACTGATTTATTTTTACTGTCATGGGCACATGCTATAGAATATAGACGAATCATTCCCTCTTCATTTCCTTAATGCGGATGTACAATTATCGTACTGGGACCTTCTTTACCACTGGCGATGAAATAGGACTAGCTTTGCACGAGATGCATGGTGTTTCGAAACTCCCTTGGGGTATGGAGCCTTATGAAGAATGTCACACCCCGATTCCTAAGGTCAAACCATTATTCATTTTGTATAAAAGGACTATTTAATAGTCTTCTGGCTACAATGAACTGGCTTTGCTTAGCGAGAAGACTATCAAATAGTCCTTTTGCTGCGGGGACAGCCAATTACCTGCGTGAGATCGGGGCGTGCTAAAGAACATACCCAGAGCAATGAAAAACTCGAAGAGCTCGAGAAGGAGAGCCTGGAGTTATTGGTCGTGTACCAGGAGTTGCTGTGTCATCATAACATTTGTCAAAAGTCATCGAAGAAGGAGAAGTCTTCTGAAGGGGCTTTCCCCATTTCACAACTTGGACCCACTACCTCTTCTCGGAGGAGAAGGAGTCGAACAAGGTTCATATCCGGGCACCACAATCTCGGCAAGAGGTTAAGGCTTTAATAAAGAAGCACCGGAGGCTTGTTGCTGAAGGTGACGAAGCCGACGATACTAATGACTTGCTTGGTTGCTTTTATATGGACACGTATAAGCTGTCAGACAAGGCAGTGTTGGTATGGTACTTGAGGATTTGGATACGAAGCTGTATAGTCCCTGGAGGCCCAGGGGCGATAGACATGGTTAGTCGCAACCTTATCCTCCTAGCTGTAAGGTTGGATTTTGGCCACAAACTTGCGCTACTAACGAAGATAGTTTGCAATATCCACCGCGGTCTTCAGTGTTTCACCTTGAAGGTGAAGCTTCATCCTCGTAACGAGGATTTCAACATGGCTGAGCTACCATATCAATATCTAATTGGTTGGCTCCTCATGAATCACCGGTCTATAATGCACCCTAGGACAGAGAATGACATGATGGAAGAATTCGCTCTCATTGGTCGGTATCATGGAATAAAGTGGCTTTATAATGATGTCCCTGCCTATAGAGGGGCACTTTCCTTCTTGTTGGGATGGACATTTTCTACGACTGTTCCTGAGTTCTCAGAGGATGAGAGAAACTTCATTAATAAGGATGACAGGGTGGATGTTTGCAACCTGTCAGAGAAGATCTTCCGCTAGCTTCTTGCCATCTGCCCCTCTCACTTAGTGTACCAGAACTAGATCATTATCTTCTTGGAGCCCTATCTACCAAGCCAGTTTTCTCGTTAATTTGGGTATAGCCAATTCTTGCTGGGCAATCTAAGCTCTTCGCTCGGATACAACGACAATCTACATAAAGGGGCCCAGGCATGGAGCTACTATACTGCTAGCTTCACACGAGCTTGATTCCGACTACCAGTGGCCAATGTCGTGCCACATATACTATTCACGACGGTGAGCTACTATTGTACGACAAATGTCCTACCATCCGACTTTGACCTTGAGAGAAGTTTCAGAAGGAACAATACTGATTATCCTTGATGAAAGGATTCGTAGAACCCCTAAGAAGGGTAAAGGCGTTGCCCGGACTTTGTAAGTTGAATCGGACCTGACAACTGAAGAGGAGACCCCTTCCGACGACTCGCCGGCCCCGTAGCGCAAGTCTTCTTTAGACCAACATCCTTGTCATTCCAAAAAGGCGAGAGTTGAAGCGATCCCAGAGATGGGATATAGAAAGTCATCTATGAAGGACGTTATAAGAGAAGAGTTAGGACCCCTTGCGCTGGTGGTTTCTGAACCAGACCCCACTTTAGATGCTATGGCGGTTTCCGTAAAACCTCTTAGGTTTATTACTATGTCATCCTTTTGTGAAACTATTTCATTTGGTTTATCTAAAATTTTGCAGACACTGGTAAAAAGGACTCGCCCCTATAGACCTGCAGCTTCGGTGGTCTCATATACGGAAGAGGATGTCGTGACAACATATCCAGAGTCTGATGTCGCTGCTGAAGAGCCTGCAATTAGGGATTCAAGTGAGCATGGCTCGAACGAGGTACTGGCAGAGCCTGATAATACTATGACGAACATTTTTATAGAAGATCTGGACGCCATGGGGATGGCTCTGACCACGTTGGACGAGCCAAATGGCCCGGTATCTTCTCCGAGTATGTTATTTTCCCAATTTATGAGAGAGAAGATTTTTTGTCTTCAATTCTCTATTGTCCTGGTGAGGTTAACCGCGGGCTTCTTTGGTCCTATAAGCCCTTCCTCTTTCATGAATATATTCACTGTTGCGGACGAGGAGGGTATAGAGGAAGAGGACGAAGGGGGGGTAGTTAGAAGGAGGTCTAAGTCCATCCCGCGCTCTTCCGGAGCTAAAAAAACTCCATGAGGGACCTCCCCCGATCACTGGTATGGAGCAGACCACTGCTACTGGTCCTTCTGACATGGTGGCTACTAAGCCGTCTGCCCAGACTGATGCTGGAGAATGTGGGGCCGGGACTTTTTTGGGCACTGAAGTTACAAAAGTCCTTGGAAATCCACTTCCTGAACCTAATTATGAGGAGATTACTTTTGCCAACCTACCCAGCGCCAAAATCCTCTCTCGACCATGAAGAACTTAGCTGCACCCAAGGGCATTGCACGTTCTACAGCTGCAATTCTGCCTCTGGTGTTGTTGAGCACTGCTGTGCTATCTGTCCCACCAGTGGTGGCTTCTTCTGCCCAGACTCCTTTGACTCCCTCCCCCATCGTCGAGATAGACAAAACTGTGAAGACCCTATTCAAAGATTTTATGGGCTATTGAAACAGGGGGTTCAGAATGTCATGAAACATAATTAGTCTTTCTCCTGGGAAAAATATTATGCAATGGGCCAAGTTAATACTTTGAGGGCTCTTCCTGGCTTTGAGAAGGCATGCGACTTGCTGCTCCAGAAACTAATTGAAGTTGAACATCCTCTGGATGAACTATAGCAGGCACAAAAGGTAGACATGGCTTCCGTGGTGGCTAAGGAGCATAATCATCTCCTAAACTCCGTGGAACATGAGAAGACCATTTATGAGATAAACAAGGAAGCCCTGAAGCGTGACCTCCAGAAATTACAACTCAAGCATAATGAGTTGAATGGTCGTAGGGTGGCTTGCCTCACCCGAAAAGATTGCATAACCCATAAAGCGACCCTCATTACCGAATAGATCAAGAAGCTCCAAACCAGGCTTAAGACGCTAGAAGCTGATCTTCAAGAAGCCCATCAAGTGCGGGAGACCATTTATGAACAATCCAGTCAGGTATTCAAGTCTTCCGCTATTCTGGCTGACACCCTAAAGAAGTTGGAAGACATGCACGAGGTATTTTCCTATTTTGAAGATCGTGTTGCTATAGCTCGAGAGGCCGAACACTGTGTTAGAATGAGGGTAGATGCTACCATTGCTAGGCTTCGAGGATGAATAGAGGAGATATGTACTGACACATAACATTTGTAGTCTTCTTCTTTTCATATGTACTGACACATAACATTTGTAGTCTTCTTCTTTTCCTTTCTTTTGCTTGGGTTTTATAAAGTCCATAATGTATCTCTTTTTCTTCAAGCAAAAGAAATAAAGAATTTTCTTTCGTCAAAATTGTATGTGAGCTTGGATATTATACTAGAGGTAACATGGATGTAGCAGAATACCGTAGATGTTAAGGGCATCCCATTCGGGGAACTTTTGGTGGACTTATTACCTAATGCACACTTAATAATCAAGTACATATAATAAGTTCGAAGTGAAACCCTATCAAAGATGATATGGACATGATTGTTTGAGGTAATTTTGCTAGAGAATTTTTTTGGACTCATCATCCCTGGCGTACTTTAGAGTTAAGTACCGATGATAAGTTGAAACAAAAGACACCACCAGAGGTATTATGAACGTACTGGTAGAAATTCAAAAGGCAAGAATGTTTGCTCAGAGGTGATATGGACATGGCTAACTTTCTTGTGTTGTCATATTTTTTCTATTGGGGAAAATGATAAAATTATAGTTCAAAGGTAATATGGACGTGAACTATTATTTAGGATAATTTCGTCCTAATTGGGGAAGAAAACTCCAAGGAGAGAGCATCTCCGATCCAGATGGGAGACCACAAATAAGACGTCCTTGAAGCACCTAGGCTTCGAGGATATGTTTTTTTGCTTGAGGAAATAAACTTTGGTTGGTCTCAACGAGAGTGTTTCGTCAGACCCGTGGACTGCTCCGCTGGAGAATATTCGGGAATCCATTATCTATTGTGTATTCAGGACTCCTGAACACAGATAGTATATTTTACAACACCCAGTAGGGGATAAATGTCACACTGTATTTTTATATTTGCTGGGGATAAAATGAAGAATGTAGACGTTGTACATTCAAATTTCTCCTCTTAGGATGTGGAAGTACACTCCTAGTTTAGACATAGTAATTTTTGAGGAACTTGCCATTGATCGGCATTATTAGCAAATCTTTGTTAGGCTTTGTGAGTCGGTATTCACCGTTAGAATACACTGATTCCACCATGAAAGTGCCTTCCCACTTAGCTTGATACTTTCTTACCGTCTTGCGTTATGAACATCGGTCTTCTCACTGTAAAAATGAGGTCACCGACTTGGAACGGTCTTTCCTTTACCTTTTGTTGAAGGCGCCAAAAATACGTGCTTGATATAGCTCAATACGCTGTTGATCCCAAAGACGTTTCTCACCAAGTGCTTCCAACTCTTGTAATCACAGTTGATAGTTGTCCTCGACTGTCAACTGGTTTGTAAGGGCTACCCGGAGAGAAGGAATTTGGATTTCCAGGGGAAGGACTGCTTCACTTTTGTAAACCAATGAGAATGGCATGCTGACAGTTGGAGTCTGGACCATTGTGCAGTAGGATCAGAGACACACACCAAGTTTCTCGTTCCAATCACGCTTGTGAGCGAAACAAAATATTTCAGTAACTTGATGATTATTTTGTGGAACGCTTCTACTAATCCGTTCACTGCCGGATTGTAAGCGGTCAAATCTATGTTCTGAATTTGGTTTTTACCGCAAAACTGATAGAAAGTGTGACTTACGAATTACGGACCGTTGTCATGGATGATCCTTCAAGGCAAGCCAAAGAAGTAGATGACGTGATGCATGACGAAGCTAATCGCGTTTGATGCTTTTACTTCAATGAGCAGTACGAAATCTGCCCATTTGGAGAAGTAGTCAGTTATAGCGAGAAAGAACCGATGCCCTCTGGTTGACGGTAGACTAATTGGGCCAATGATGTCCATGCCCCAAGCTTCAAATGGACAAAATACAACTGTCAGATGTATAAATTTTGAAGGTTGGTGGATGAAGCCGACAGGTATTTGACACATCCTACATCTCTTTGCATATTCTTCGGCATCTGCCACCATAGTTGGCCAATAATATCCCATACGACAGAGACGGTCCTACAACTTAGGACCTGGTTGATAGGCTCTGCAGGTACATCGTAGGCTTCACAGAGTGATTACTTTGCTTTTATATCCGATAGGCATCGTTGTAGAAGTCCATCGTATGAGCGACGATACAACATTTTTATGTCTTTATCATAGTAAAACTTGAGGGAGCATCTCTTAACAGAAATAGCCTCCTTTAGCTCTTCAGACATAATTCCGTAGACAGCGTAGTCTATGAAAGGGAATCGCCAGTTTTTGATAACAAAATCTGGTTCAACGACACAATTTTGACAACTGTACAGGTTATGCCTGACACAGACTAGTTCTCGAACAATCACTGTGATCGAACATTGGGTTCTGGTAGGGAGAGCTATGGAGGTAACAAGACCGACGAGGGCGTCGACTTTGGTATTCTGTGACCTGGGCACATCTTCTATGAAGAACACGGTGAAGATAAAGGTTATATCAATCGTTATTTGATGATAAGGGATTAAATCCTCATGACGGACTTCGTACTCGCCTCGAACCTGGTTGACTATCAACTTGAAGTCATCATAGGGTTCTAGATAATCCACCCCCAACTGTTTAGCCGGTTGGAGCCCGATGATAAGAGCATTATATTCTACCACATTATTATAGCAATGATCCATGAAAGAATATGCACGATGAATGACCAAGTCGTCGGGAGAGATCATCACCACCCCTACTCCTGCGATAATATTGCCCTTGGGTCCTGTTCTCGAAGCACCGTCGAAGAACATTCGCCAGATAGATTCCTCCGTCATTGTGTTAGATTCTAACACTTCTTCTGGAATATTGTTATAGAGTTTTGATGTCTCGAACATCGAATAAGTTGACAGAAAGTCGGCCAATGCTTGGACGAACACCATATCATAGAAGGACATCAGTATTGCCTTTGTGGCTAGGCGAGAATTTAGCACCCTTATCTTAGTCATGAGTTCTCTGAGGGGATTGACTCGAAAAATGATGTGAATTGTCTACCCGGTCACTTAGTGGCGCGTCTTCTGAATGACAAAGACTAAAGTGAGGCACTCCTTTTCGATGGAGTTATATTTTGGCTTGGTACCGACAATCATCCTACTGAGGTAGTAGATGGCCTTTTCGTGGCCTATGTCACTCTTTTGGACTAGTAGAGCACCAAGAGAATGATCTATTGCACAAAACTAAAGTAGAAAAGGGTTTTTCCATGACTGAAGCCAACAACACTGGGGAATTCGTGAGATAATTCTTGATATCCTCAAATGCTCACTGGAATTCTTTTGTCCAGACGAAGGAGACTTCCTCCTTCATAAGCTGAGTAAAGGGCTGACATCACCTGGAGAGATTCGATATGGACCTCCTGATGTACGCCAATCTTCCTTGAAGGCCTGAAGCTCTCTGAGGTTCTTCGGATGGTGCATATCAAGGATATCTTTTATCTTCTCGAGGTCTATGTGAAAACCTTTAAAGTTATAATAAAACCCAAGAACTTGCCGTTGGAGACTCCAAGGAAGGACTTGGTCGGATTTATCTTGAGCTAGTGCACTCGCATCAGTTCAAACACTATATTCAGATCATGGAGATGATCGTTCTGAAAATGGCTCTTGAAAATGATGTCATCGACATAATATTCTACTATTTTGTCCAGATGCTCGTAAAAATGGTAATCATAGCTTGCTGGTATATTGTATCTATATTTTTTAGACCGAATGTCATGCCCCAGTTCCAAATATAAGGAACTGAGCTACATGGCATTGGCCAGCGGGTACACTCCGATGGGCATCCCAATCTAATGGACCCATTGGAGTGCACCTAACCTGTAAAGTACAATGATATAATCCAACATTTAAACATAAGCAATGTAACTAATCTCATCCATAGACATAAGAATATGAAACACAGAGAAAATAAGTCTACTAATGTGTAAGAAGAAAAATAAGTCTGGAAATGTATCATAATACAATATGGATAGAGTCACACGGGGACTAACCCGCTAATACAAGTACTAAATTAAAGAAATATCTACTAACTAGATAATGATACCGGACCCAAGGTGAAGTCACTACCGGTGATTAAGCGAAGTCCTAGGGAAGGATCTCGTCCTCTGCTACAAGTCCTGGTTTTGGATATATACCCGGTTCGTACTCCTTCGGGCAGCCCTTCTCACTTATGCCTGAAAGAGAATCATGTCCTTAGAGGGACATAACAATGTACAAAAAAAATATGCCATAGTAAACAGAAAGGAAACATGTGATACCCAGGTGTAATCTAGAATAACCACCTAAGTGAGACACAATCTGAAGACAATATTCGACACGTGGGCTTTCCAAAAATAAATTCATAGCTCCGAGGCATAGAGACATACGGTGCGTACCCGTAGCTCCGAGCACAGAGACACACAGTAAGAATTACGACTCCGGATACATGATCTTTACGTAAATAAGGATATATTTATAGTGCATGAGAAGTAGCCCAAGCGTCTAGTAACTATCTTTCCCTCCCAATGTGGTCAACGAGAAGCATCCGCAGCTCGCTGAGCCTGAACCTCTATCTAAACAGTCTCGTTATACTGAAGTATCTAGCACCAATCACGATCCTATAGTCATCATAGGTTTTGGTCATGCTGACACTATCAGGCTACAGGAAGTCTGGCATAATGACAGTATCTGAATGTGTACTAGGGTTCCGATGTAACCAAGTAGGTAGATAAAGGTATCGAGAAATATCTAACAATTGATACTAGACGTTACCGACGAACGTTTGCACCTGGATATTACCCGGACGCTAAGTAACGATTTTGATTCAAAGCGCACACAATGTATAGATAAAATAAATAAGTAAAACTGGAACTGAGTTATAGTATGGCAAGGTACACTTGCCTCAATCCATAGGCTGAAGATGAGGCTCTGGTCCAATATCCAAGTTCGAGGATTCCAAAGAACCTAGAGAAGTAATTAAATAAATTTAGGTTCTTGGTTTAAATATTTTGCATATAAAAGAACACATATGCTATTTATTTAACCAACATCTACTATAGGAATTTAGGTATTCTTATTATAATAAAGCTAGTTGGAGAGACACTTCAACATGTATTCATATCTAAGTGCATATGTATACAACACATAACACGTCCTTCTATACTTCAAATTAATTTCCACTATTCATAGCAGGTTCTCTCATCCCCATATTTTAATCTTCTCCGACCACACCCTCTACACATGGTGCTTCACCATATATAACTTACCCATAGTATATAGCAATTATAGAGAGATGTTCTCTTAATATTATTTCTAACTAATATAACCATAAGTAACTTAACACACATAATACATCCCTCACTCCACTGAAAAGAACAGTAGTAATATTTCTAATCTATACCAAAGCATCTATCATAATGGATCATAAAAACTTACCTACGTATTCAAAAGAATGAAGGAGTAAAAAAGAGTAAAAGGAGAAGAAGAGGGAGCATACCTAGTGGCTGGGGGTGTGTTGGTCTGGACAACAAAGGGAGATCCAAGTTAGGGAGGTGGTACGGGTGGTGGTGTGTTACTATTAGTGGTGGCGATGGTGATGGTGTTGACGGTAGTGGCAGTGGTGGTGAGGTTGGTTGTGGTGGTGATATTGACTGTAGTGGCAGTGGTGATGGTATTGACGGTGGTGGTATATGGGGAATGGTGATAGCGGTGGTGGCAGTGGTGGTGAGGTTGGCTGTGTTGGTGATGGTGGTGTGGTGGTGAGGTTTATGGTTCCAAGGAGATAGGCGAGGAAGAAAAAGAATGGGAAAGAAGGTGTTCGGCTGTGAGAGGAGAGGGAGGGGAGTGAGGAAAAAGAGTGATGATGGGGGTTCTCTTGGGATTAGGGACGACTACATAGGGATGAGGGTGTGCGTGTCCTTAAATAGGGGGAATGGGTGGTTGTGATTGATGGAGGAATGAATCAATGGCTAGGATTAAGTGTGAGAAGATATTGACAAATAGTTTCATGCAAAAAGGGGAGAGAGAGAGAGAGAGAGAGAGAGAGAGAGAGGTGACCGGTCATATGATCCAATGGGTTTCTCTATTTGATTTGCAATAATAGGAGGTTGACACCTTGCATTACCTTTGCATTTGGGTCCTTAAAAGTTTGGGATTTATAAATAATGGAAAAAGAATGAGGATTTGATGTGGAAAAATGGTGTTTGGTGTTTTGTAGGATGGAGTGGGTGTTGGGTATTTTGTATATGTCTCAAGATTTGGTATGAGGGTTTAGTTGGGGTTAAGTTAAGTCGGTTACACCAAATTAAATAAATATTATGTTGTAGGTATTCTTAAATAAAATGGGAGTACATGGGGTCTCAATTGGGAGTGACACAAATATCATGAACATTGTAGGCTTGGTATCAGTCTTGGACCCTTTAATTGGTTAGGCAAAACGGGTTGAGTTTGTGTTTCAAAAATTGATGGCAACGACATAGGTACAAGGCATAGAATTTAAGTTAAATTTTTATGACCGAAAAGTTGTGCAATTAAAATAAAGTATAAGGGAGTATGTTTGTGAGTGACAGAAATATCCAGTGCCTAGGTTGGCTCGTCAGGTCAAGAGTGTAAAATTTGTTCAAAGGTAAAGGCTATTGTTATGCTCCAAATTATTGTAGCAACAGTAAGGTACACCAAGAGTATAAATTAAAGAACCAGTCTTGATAAAACCCTAATTTCTAATCCTTAAACTACCTTAAGCTAAACTAAAATTCTCACCATACCCAGTCTACCCAAAAAAAATTATTGAGGGGGGTTACATCATTCCCAACTTAGAAGAATTTTGTCCTCAAAATTAAAAGTAAAGCACGAATAAGAGTTGCGAGAAATAAAAAATTAACAGTTAATTAAAATATTGTACGTAAATTTGTACTTTGGTCCTCAAATAAATAAGAAAAACATCGTCGAACGGAATCATCGTGCTCCCAGGTAGACTCGACCGACGAATGATGCTTCCATGCAACCTAGACCAGTCGAATAGTTTGACCCCTTAAAACCTTCTCACTGTGATCGAGTATCCCTACTGGCTGCTCCACATATGATAAACTGGACCCGACTGTAATCTTGAATAATTGAGCGCATGGCTAGGGTCTGCCACGTATCTTCTTAACTGTAAAACGTGAAATATGTCATGCATGCCTTCTAATGAAGGAGGCAATACAAGATGATAAGCCACTTCGCCAACACGCTCCAAGGTGTCAAAATGTCCGATGTACCTCGTACTTAGCTTGTCTCTGTCCCCAAATCTGATGGTACCATGAGTAGAAGATATCTTTAAAAGTATATAATCACCTTCCTTGAAATCTAAAGGTCTGCGGTATGCATCTGCCCAATACTTCTGCCTGTCCTGTGCTGCACGGAGATGGCCCTGAATCAGCTTTACTTTCTCTACTGTCTGAGTCACCAACTATGGACCAAGTATCTGGCATTCTCCTACGCCACTCCAACACACCAGAGACTTGCACTTCTTACCGAACAGTGCCTCAAATGGTGCCATCTGGATGCTTGCTTGGTAGCTGTTATTGTAGGATAATTCTACCAAGTGTAGATGGTCCTTCCAAGATCCTCCAAAGTCAATCATGCATGCTCTTAACATATCCTCTAGTATCTGAATCGTGCGCTCTAACTGACCATCAGTCTGTGGATGATATGCAGTATTGAACTTGAGGCGAGTTCCTAGATTCTTCTGCATACTCTGCCAGAAATATAATATGAATCTGGAATCAAGATCCGATAAAATACTGACAGGCACTCCATGTAGTCGTACTATCTGCCTCATATACATGTCAGCTAATATCTCCATGGACTGCCCAACTCTGAAAGATAAGAAATGCTCTGACTTGATGAGTCGGTCCACGACAACCCAGACTGGATCCTTTCCGCTAGGGGTCCTCGAAAATCCTGTGATGAATTCCATGGTTATGTGCTCCCACTTCCACTTAAGAATGGGAAGCAGTTACAATAGTCCTGTAGTCCTCTGATGTTTAGCCTTGACTTGCTGACAGACCAAATAGCTCACCATGAATCTCGTAATCTTACTTTTCATCCCATGCCACCAATAGTGTTGTCTTAAATCTCGGTACATCTTTGTACCCCCGGGATAAATTGAATAAATCAAACTATGGGCCTCGATCATCAACTCCTGGTGTAGCTCACCACTAGAAACATATAGGCGATCTTTATATCTTAATATTCTGTCCTCGTAAATTTGGAGTCCCGTCTGCATGTCGGACTCTGTCCTCTCTCGCAGTCGCCGGAATCTCGCATCGGTAGGCAATGCTGCCTGATCCTTTCAACCAATGTAAACTGAACCTCTAGACTGGCTAACTGTCCATCCATGCATGGTAATACAACCTCTATCCTGAGCTCCTGAAGGTCATCTAACAACAGGCGTTGAGTCATCAAGAAGTATGCCATGGGCTTCCTGTTTAAGGCATCTGCTACAATATTCGCCTTGCCAGGGTGGTACTGCAACTCTATATCATACTATGTCATCAACTCTAGCCGATATCTCTGTCTCATGTTGAGCTCCTTCTGAGTGTAGACATACTTCAGACTTTTGAGGTCTGTGTAAATCTTAACCCGCTTTCCATAAAGGTAGTGTTGCCATAGCTTTAGTGCAAATATTACCGCAGTTAGCTCTAGATCATGTGTTGAGAAATTCTTCTCATGAACCCTCAGCTGTCTTGATGCGTAAGCTATCACCTTGCCATGCTGCATCAGTACACATCCTAGTCCACTCCCAGATGCATCATTATACACTACAAATCCTCCAGATCTAGAAGAAAGTGTCAAGATCGGTGCTGTCGTTAGACGCTTCTTCAGCTCATCGAAAGCCATCTGACACTCCTCAGTCCAGATAAACTCTTCATCTTTACGCATCAACAGCGTCATAGGCACAGTGATCCTCGAGAAGTTTTCTACAAACCTCTGATAATATCCGGTAAGTCCTAGAGAACTCATAACCTCCTTAACTGATGTAGGGGTAGGCCACGTCTCTACTGCGGCGATCTTCTTTGGACCAACTGATAATCCATCTCCAGTGATTATGTGACCAAGGAAAGGTACCCTATCCAAGTAGAACTCACACTTCCTGAGCTTGGCATACAACCTCTCCTGCCTCAGTGTCTCCAATACGATCCTGAGATGCTTCTCTTGCTCCTCCTAGCTCTTATAATACACCAAGATGTCGTCGATAAATACCACCACAAAATTATCCAAGTACTCGTGGAAAACCTTGTTCATCAGGCTCATAAACACAGCTAGCGCATTGGTTAAACCAAACGACATGACTAGAAACTCATAGTGCCCGTACTTCATTCGAAAAGCTATATTCGAAATGTCCTTCTTTCTTACCTTGAACTTATGATAGCCAAATCTGAGATCGATCTTTGAGAATACACATACGCCACTCGGCTGATCAAATAAATCATCGATGTACGACATAGGGTACTTTTTCTTTATCATTACAGCATTTAGTGCCCTGTAATTGATACACAAACGTACCGTCCCGTCCTTCTTTGGCACCAATAAGGTATGCGCTCCCCATGGAGAAATACTAGCCTAAATGAAACCCTTGTCTAAGAGATCATCTACTTGGACCTTCAACTCTACCAAATCTTTCGGTGCTAGTCTGTAGACGGGGGAAGTAACTTGCTCGTCTCCGAGAGTCAACTCTATAGTAAACTCTATCTCTCTGTCAGGTGGCAGGCCTGGAAGATCCTCAGGAAATACATCCTCAAACTCTAATATAATGCAGGGGTACACCGGTTCACCTTCTGTAATGTGCGATGCGAAGGTAGGTTGGACACCATGCTCTCGGGCACCCCGAAGAAACTCAAACTCAGGGTGATCCGGTGGTCTAAATATATCGCATCCACGTCGGCAATCTAGCATTACATGGTATTGGCTCAACCAATCCATGCCTAGGATAATGTCATATTTTGGCATAGAGAAGATTAGAAATCGGGCAAGCATCTTTTTTCTGCAAACAACTACTGAACATGATATCCAAGTGTCGCTAGCCGCTACTATTCCACCTCCCGTAAGAATCTTCTTAATCTTCGGAAGGGGTATAGTTGGTATTCTATGGGTGACCACGAAACTAGAAGCTATGAAAGAGTATATGGCACCAGAATTAAATAATACTACTGTTGGTAATGAAGCTACTAAAATAGTACCTACGATCATCTCTCTAGCGGTCTCTGCCTCCTCAATGGTCATCGTAAAGACCTAGACCTGTCCCGGTGCTGGTACCCTCGGCTGCTGTCGAGCCTGCTAAAAACGAACTGCCTGCGAGGCTGTAGAAGCATAAAAAATATGCAGTAGAGTTATACGCAGCATTTTAGTGCTGGGCTGCGTAAAGTATAACTTCAGAACCATCGGCGTACAAACAGAGCTTTATCGCTAGTACAGCGTAAAATATAAGCTCCAGGACAATCCGCGTAATATAGTATTTCTAGGCTGCTTCAGCGTAAAAGGATTGTTGCATCGCCACTTTGGCGTAAAACTCATCCGCTTTTAATGCGATAGAAAGTGTACAAGGAACACTTCGTATTCCTCGAATGAACCTGTCAGATCATGCAGTGAACTTGACTCCTAACAATGAGTACTGCACAGCTATCCAGACGACGGTCGTAATGATGATGCGGCACAGAGATCCAAACCGTCGTTTAGTGACGTTTCCCTGATATAAAGTGCTTTTACGCATACAAGGGAATATGTTGCCTAGTTTTACACAGGCAGACGTGAGCTTTTACGCTCAGCAGAAGACAAAATGAGCTGCTACGTCAAAAGTTGCTCTTCGTACAGAGCTCGAGGCATGCCTCTGCATTTAATGCTCAGAATGGTGGCAGATCTTCGAGACACGTCTCTACATTTAATACTCAGAATGGTGGCAGATCTCTGCATTAAATGTATGAGATTTTGTTATATTTTCAAGGACTGGGCGAGCTATAATTACGGCTAATACGTCCACATCATTACCTCTGCATATTACGTCATCAGGCTATTTTTAGCTATAGGAGCACGCTGTACGCTATCTCCTTGTAATATGCCATCGGGCTACTTTCAGCTATAAGGAACACGCTAATACGCTCAAAGCCCCAGTCAAAGAAGAAGGAACAACTATCTTTTACGCTAGCTACCTATCCACGCAGCACCAGGCTTCTACGCCTACAAGGCTTCTATGCCTATTTGGCTTCTACGCCAACCTGACAACTATTTAGCTTCTACGCCAACGTGAAAACTACTTGGCTTCTACGCCAACCTGACAACTATTTGGCTTCTACGCCATGATGATAGTTATTGGCTTCTACGCCAACCTTTTCTACGCGAGGGGCGGTTACCTATGTGGCTCTCATGCCGTAATCTTTGCAGTAGTTATACGCAATTTCTTAACATGGGACATGTGTCACACACTTGTTTAGAAGATCATTTATACGTGGGTGGCAGTTATTATAACCGTCGCGTAAAAAGTCCCATACTCTCCACTGTCCGACTTTTACACCGACTGGACGATAATTGTCACTAAAACCCTATAAATAGAGACCTCTATTGACAGAGGTCCAAGGTCGAAAATTCCAAGGTCGAAGAAAGGTCAAAACTTTGGAGAATAGAAATCAGAGGGTCGAAGAATCAAGATCGAAGAATCAAGAGCACAGACAGAGAGTAGTGATCGACGATTTTGGCATCGAACATCCACTCCCTCTTGCAATCTTTGAAGCATCTCCTTCTTCAACAGCACTTTATCATCATCGTGTGGTCCAAGGGACAAAGTGATCAACTGCAGATCAGACTCCTATAGTAATATTTATCCAGATTAAAATTTGTACTTAATATCCTTGTAATAGGATTAATAGTACTTCTTGTTTGTAAACCTAAGAAAGGGTTTTGTATAAACCTAGTTTTATTTCTTCCGTTTATTATCAAACACAAGATTGTGACTCTGCTGGGGATCTCTTTCTCATCTGACGAGAAAGTAATTGCTCAACACGATGCAGTATCAGTAGAATCGATGAAGAAGACCTTGGTCGTCCAGTTCGACCAGTCTGCCTACGAAGATATGCTTCGAGCAGGGGGTAGCTCTCACTCTCTCTTGGTTCAAGACAACAGGAAACTGCGTAAGGTCTGGATGCCCAGGATATCCCGTACCGTTCCTGCCGACTCTCCGATTTCTCCGACCAACCAGGTTGTAGCTACACAACCTTCATGCTCCGTACGTAAAACTCTGTCTCCCGTCTGTGATGTGGCAGACAAAACTTCTGACAATGCCTCAGTGCTAGTCCAGAAGTCTACTCCGCGCTCTGCGCATAAAACTCTGTCTTCCGTCCGTGACGTGACAGACAAAACATCTGACAAAGCCTTAGTGCTAGTCCAGAAGTCTACTCCGCGCTTTGCGCGTAAAATTTAGTCTTCCGTCTGTGACATGGCAGACAAGATTTCTGATAATGCCTCAACGCTAAATCAAAAATTCCAAACGTGCTCCGCGCGTAAGAATGCATCTGCCCTCTGCAGAAAAGCAGATGGTCCCTGCAATCTATGTAAGGGAAAACAAGTAGCGGACTACTCAACTTCTCGGCCTTTACGCCAGCAAAAGAAAAATCTGCCCGCTCTCAAGATTACGCGAGAAGCGGATGGCCGATTAAAGGCTTCTCCTATTTTATGCCAGTCTGAGCAAAGCTCCAAATTACGCCAGGTTAAACCCCTCAGCGTAAAGAAAACCAGATTTGTAGAGAGCCACACTCCTCGGGGATTATCTGCTACTCAGATGGCTAACCTGTTGTATACAGGTGGCAGGGGAAAAGTTATGTTTCCCAATATCCGCATGCCAACTGATGTAAACAAGAGGAACAAGCCATCATCTTCTCCTTCTTCTGTAAATTCTCCTGACTTGCATGAATATCTGATCCAGAAACGCAAGGATAGGGGATCTTCCAGCATATCTATTACGCCTCCTAGGGAGCACTATTGTAATAGTCATAGGATTGTAGTTAATTATTGCTGATTTGAAGCAAAATGGTCAGTTTTTGACCGGTTGAACTACTCTCTGTCTTTCCAGGAAGAAGAGCCTGCACATGCATCAGTGAACATGGCTTTGCATGTTCCTAGAGGAAGGTCGAATTCAAGACGTTATCCTTCTAGAACTCCAAGCCAAAGGAGATTCGACAAGCTCCTTATGAACACTGAAGCTGGGGTGTTCCGAAACACCCGTTCGAGGTCACGACAACCCGCTTCATATTCTTCTGATTCTGACACTGAGGGTCACCAGTTTCCCAAATCAGATACTGAAAGTATAGAGTCATTCTCTACAAAGACCTATACCAGCCCTTCAATGACATCCAGAGAAATAAGAGTCTATGCCATTGAAGATGAACACGAAAAAACTTCTTCGTCAGGAAGTACCGAGCAACGCATAGCTGTGTTAGAGACATCTCTAAAAGAGATACAGTCCATGATGGTGAATATACACCAGATGATGCTGACTCAACACACTGCTGCTATAACTCAAGCATTGGTCCCTCTGACTCAATTACGTGTGGGGGTGGACTTACCACCATCCAACGCGAACAAGGAGCCTGTTCTAGATCAGGAATCAGCAGCTCCCCTACTTCCTAATTCGGCGAATGTATTGCCTCCCGTTGAAGTGGCAATACCATCGATCTCTCACCACTCTGCTGAAGATCTAATGCAGGCAGTATGGGAATTGAAAGCCTAATTTGATGCCTTGAAGCACAAAGATCAGCTCAAGAAATTGGGAATCAACCAGCCGTACCCAGCTATCTGGGATGAGGTCCCTTTCCCTCCTAAATACAAACCACAAACTATGGCTTTGTTTGAGGAAAAGATATCACCGAGTCAGTACATGAATTACTTCAGTATGATGACTATGTTATTGCAAGGGAATGATGCCCTTCTTACTCGAGTATTCAAAGGCTGTCTCTCGGGAGTGGCTTATCAGTGGTACCGTAGTCTTGCAGACAACTGTATTACTTTCTTTGAAGATTTCAAGACTTTGTTCTTCCAGTGATTCTACGAAGGAGGGATGGACATTTCTATGTCCTCTCTCATCAAAGTGAAGCAGAAGGAAAAAGAGAACGTTCGCACTTTTATCGAACGTTTTCGTCAAGCCACTTTACAAATGCCTCCCGGAGTTCCAGACTCGGCATTGGTAGAAATTTGTAGGAAGAATCTTCTTCCAGTGATCTCGGTGTTCACAGGTCCATATCAGTTCCATAATTGGCCCTCGTTCATCATCTCAGCGGTAGCCGCTGAGGACAACAGTCGGAAGGCGCGTGATAATAGAATTATGATATCTACCTCTGATAAAGGCAAGAGGTCATCTTCCAACAACGACCATCCCCGTGGTTCCAAAGTAAAAGAAGCTCTGGCGATCAATACGTCCAGGCCAAAGACTGCGGCAACCACTCTGACGAAACCTGGGACTTCCAGGCCCATCGAAGTGTACTCTTTCGACGATGACGATATTCCGAGCATATTCGAGTGTCTCGTCAAAAGCGGCAAGATTACCCTCCCTGAGGTGAAGCGGCCTAATAAAGTCGGCAGTACCAATAACCCCAAGTACTGCATTTTCTATAGGTACATACATCACCCCACAAAGGCATGTTATGTATTGAAAAGGAAGATCCAGGAGTTGATCTATGCTAAGGCCATCACTCTGCGCAATAGCGAGAAGACGATCACAGCCAACATGATCTCTCTGCAATTTGGCAATCTGCCTCCCCAAGAAGTTTCGGATGGTGTTGTACCTATTTCCCGGACAACGATGAACATCGTTAATCTCCCTCCAGCCAGAGGTCAAAATCATGACCTGGTACCACTAAGCGAGGCAAGATTATGTGGGTTCATCCAGACTTGGTGTCAGAGATCGAGGAAGAGACTCAAGCTGCTAAGCCTAAGTCTAAGAAGACCTCGAAGCGTAAACCATGTCATATGGTTGCGGTATCCTCGACATCAGAAGAAGAGGTTTTGGCTACTGGAACCCGTTCAGGGAAAGCCTACCTCAAGGACTATGGAGGAAGTCAAGAAGAAGCATCGGCAGACGCTTCAGCTGCCAAGCCTTCAGAACCGAAACCTGTCATACCAGAGGCCTGTCCTTCAAGACCAACTTCAGCAGATAAGGGGAAGCAAAAAGAAGTATGCTTCGATAAACCTTTGAAGAATATTCAAAGCAACGATTTAGAGAAGCCGTATAACTTCGATATCATAGCCCAATTGCCTCATACACCAGCCAGATTGTCCATTTTTGAATTACTCAGGCTCTCTAAAGACACTCGTCAAGCCCTGAGTGAAGCATTAATACAGGCGGATGCATACTTGACCCAGCTCAAGTCCCCTGACAAAGAACCTGTGGCATGTCCTCAATGCCATAGTGTGATGGAGGTGGTCCCGAATATCACTTTCACTCAAGATGACATGCTGTTGAAACACAACAAGCATGACAGACCCCTCTATTACACCGGATATGTCAGTTCCATGGAGGTTGACCGGATTCACATAGATCCAGGATCATCGATCAGCATCATTCCTCATAGTCTGCTCAGACCATTGAGGATTCCTACCAGCGAATTGGCTTATACCACCACTACAATCGTGGGTTTCAATGCCAGAAAGAGTAAGCCGTTGGGGAAGATTCGCCTGGGGATCCAGATTGGCGACCTCAGATCAGTGGCTACATGTTATGTCATTGATTCAGAGGTGTCCTACAATATTCTGCTGGGCAGACCATGGATCCATGACCACAACATCGTTCCTTCGACTCTACATTAATGCTTTAAATATGTAGATGCCCAAGAAATAGTACAAACAGAGTTTGCTGACCTTAACCCATTTAAAGGAGTAGAATCCTACTACTCTGATGCCATGTTGTACACCAAAGATTACATGGAGGAGGTGTCAAGCAAAACAGAGGAGGAATCCTACCGGGAGCCAGATGAACCCTCTGCCGAATAACCTATGTCAATCAAGGTGAAGGGGCGAACTACTCGTCCGAAAGCCATGGAACCTCTGGCTATCCACCTGAACAAAACCAAGTCAGGAGACAGAGGTGATCCTCTGGTAATCACTCTGAACCAGAAGCCTCCACCCTTGGTCATCAACCTTTGGCGCAACAAGCAGCCGATTGATGTAAATACAACCAGGAATGTGGTTTCTGATGATAATAAAGATCCTCTTTTCCAGTACATTGACGCTCAAATTCCTGGGCAAGAATCCTCTCCTCATAACGATATAACACCTATAGCACAAAGATTCTTGAAAGCTATGGATTCTTATTATCCGTATGTGTGGGAAGTAGCATCATCGTCTAATGTCATCACGACATATGGACCACATGAGGATTCTATCTTCATTGTTCTGCCTACTCGCAGCGATCAGAGTTCAATAGTCTTCGGTCGCATGCACAATGAATCGACTATACAAGAAGATTCTCCCGATGATGATGCTGGTAAAATGAAGGTTCACATATATAGCCCGCAAGCTTTGAAAATTATGCAAAATATGGGTTATGACTTGAAGCTGGAACCAGGTATCAACTACGGGAAAGGCAGACGAATGCCGTTGCACGGTGATCCCTACTGTCAACGAACTCATTTCGGGTTAGGGTATACCACCTCCCTTGCAACTTCTGAATCAAATAAGGATATCTTTTCCTCTTCTCAAGATGGCTCACCGTTCTCCGGCTCATTATATGATGATCTCGAACGAGCATTATCAGTAAATGCGGTATTAATATATTCCCTCGAAGCAGACGAACAAGAATCTGAACCGTTTGAGAATGACTCTTGGGCTCAGCAAATGGATACACAGTGGAAACTCCGGTTCGAGCAGAGGGAATCTTCCACTGAAGATAAAGTTATCCAAATTGACGTTGGGGATAAACTTTCGCCAAAGCCGATATTTATCAGTAACAATCTTTCCGAAGAAGAAAGGAAAGAAATGATCCAGCTGATAAGAGAATATATCGATGTCTTTGCGTAAAATTATGAGGATATTCCAGGTCTCGATCCAAAAGTGGCTACTCATAAGTTCAATATATTGTCCAAGTCGAAGCCTGTGAAGCAACATCAACGCCAGTTCCGTCCTGACATGATGGACGCCATTGAAGCTGAAATCAAGAAGTTGATAGCCTGCAGCTTCATCCGGGAAGAACAATATCCCGACTGGGTCGCCAATATTGTCCCGATCATGAAGAAAAATAGAAAAGTCTGCGTCTGCATCGATTACCGAGATCTGAACGCAGCCTGCCCCAAGGATGAGTTTCCTCTTCCCATTACAGACGTCATGATCGATAATACATGCGGTTTTGAACGCATGTCCTTCATGGACGGATTTTCAGGATACAATCAAATCAAGATGCATCCTGAAGACGAAAAGCATACTGCCTTTCGGACACTATTGGGGGTATATTGCTATATGGTCATGCCCTTCGGACTAAAAAATACCGGAGCTACGTATCAACGAGCTATGAGTAACATATTCCACGAGCATTTACGTAAAATAGTAGAATATTACGTAGACGACATAGCTGTCAAAAGTCGCCACAAGGATAATCACATCCAAGACTTGAAGAAAGTGTTCAAGTTGATGCGCCAACATCAACTCAAGATGAATCCTACAAAGTCCTTTCTGGGTGTATCCAGAGGCAAATTCCTAGGATTTGTCATAACCGCCAAAGGCATTCAAGTGGACCCTGATAAAGTCAAGGCCATCTTAGAAATGCGACCACCCCGTAATCTGAGGGAACTTAGGGGATTTCAAGGTCGTCTGGCTTATATCCGGAGATTCATATCCAACCTCTCTGGAAGATGTCAGCCTTTTTCTCGTCTCATGAAGAAAGGTGTATCCTTCGTATGGGATGAATCCTGTCAGCAAGGGTTTAATGATATCAAACGCTATCTCACTAATCCTCCAGTTCTGGTGCCTCCCGCCATAGGGAGACCATTCTTGTTGTATGTTCGAGCAATGGATCATTCTCTGGGAGCTCTCCTCGCACAGAAGAACGATGAGGGTCATGAACAGGCTATCTACTATTTAAGCGGGATGATGGTCAGAGCTGAACACCGGTACAATCTAGTTGAAAAAGAATGTTTGGCCGTAATGTTCACCATTCAGAAAATGCGATACTATGTTACAGGCCAGACTATTCATATCATCTCCAGGATCAATCCTCTTCGGGTATTGATGAACAAGCCAAGCATTCTCAATTCCCGACTCGAGACTTAGGCGATGTTATTAACACCGTATGATATGGTGTACGTCCCCCAGAAGTCCATTAAAGGCCAAGCATTGGCTGATTTCCTAGCTGCTCATCCGATTTCAGAAACCTCCAAACTATACGAGGATATTCCGGACGAAGTTGCAGAATGTAATTCTGTGATAAAGAATAAGGCATGGCAACTATTCTTCGATGGCACCTCTAGGACTGGTCCCAGGGGAAATGTGGTGTCAGGAGTAGGAATCGTCTTGGTTACTCCTAAGAAACTCGTCATCTATCGAGCATATTCTCTTAGCGAACCCTGCTCTAATAACGTGACAGAATATAACGCCCTACTAATTGGGCTCCAAGTCGCTAAAGAATTAGACGTTGAATACCTGAAAGCTTTCGGTGATTCTCTGTTAATCGTCAATCAAGTCAGAGGAATATATGAAGTCCAAAATCCAGACCTCATCCCTTATCACCATGTAATGATCGAAATAGCCATATCTTTCAAAGGATTCGTCCTAGAGCATGTTCCTCGATCTCAGAATCTGGAAGCTGATGCCCTAGCTAGTCTAGCTGCAGATTTAGCTATTCCTATAAGAAGGCAGAATTCGGTGATCCTTCTTAACAGAGATTTATTTTGTGTAAAAAATAACTTTCACATAAAACACAGCTATACTATGAACACAGATCTTCCAAAGAGAGACTGGAGAAGTCCCTTTATAGATTTTATAGCATACGGAATCTTGCCGGAAGACCCTAAAGAAGCAGTATCCGTCAAAAGATGATCATTACGCTTCTATTTTGATGCGTCTTCACAATGTCTATATCGTCATACTTATGACGGACTATTATTACGATGTCTCTCTGGTGATGAAGCACAGCGGATTATCCGTAAAGCTCACGATGGCGTATGCGGAGTACATCAACCCGGTCCCAAGCTTCAGGATCATATCAGGAGGATGGGTGATTACTGGCCTACTATGATCACAGATGCAATAAAATATGTAAGACAGTACAAAGCCTGCCAGGTTCATGCAGATTTTATACATTAACCTTCTGAATATTTACATCCTACAGTAGCATCCTGGCCTTTCGAAGCATTGGGTATGGATATCATTGGTCCTATTCATCCGTCTTCTTTCAGAGGTCATCGGTTCATATTAGCCATCACGGATTATTTCTCCAAATGGGCAGAAGCGATCCGCCTCGCTGAGGTAAAGACATCTAACGTGATCAGCTTCATTAAGCATCATGTCATTTATCGCTTTGGAATTTCTCGAAGGATAATTCATGACAACGGGCCTCAATTCATCAGCCAAGCGTTCTACCGATTTTGCGATAAAAATCGGATACAAAATGTGGCCTCTACGGCATACAATCCTGCTTCTAATGGTTTGACGGAAGCTTTCAACAAAACTATTATCAAACTCTTGAAAAAGTTCGTCTCTTCGAACAAAAGAGATTGGAACGAGAAGCTAGGAGAATGTCTTTGGGCTTACCGTACAATGGTACGAACACCGACGGGTTGTACCCCATTCTCACTGGTTTACGGGAGTGAAGCAATTCTCCCAATCGAAATTCAAATTCTGTCACTCAGGATAGCAGTGGCTAATGAGTTGACTCAGGAAAAGAATGACCTATTAAGGCTTCAAGAGCTAGAAGGATTAGATAAAAAATGCCTCCAAGCTCAACAGTGCATCGCGTTCTATCAGGCACTCATTTCTAAAGCTTTTAATCAAAAAGTGAAGAAAAGAGTATTCAAAGTTTGCAAGCTAGTTCTAGCAGTACGAAGGCCAATGATCATTACTCACAAGAGTAAGGGTAAATTCAAACCCAAATGGGAAGGCCCTTATGTGATCGAGACAACGTTCTCAAACGGTGCTTACAGATTAGCCAAGCCTAATGGAGACTTGTTAATGGCTCCTATCAACGGCAAATTCCTGAAGAGGTACTATGCTTAATCTCCTTTGCTAAACGGAGTATGGTGAAGATCTCATTCTGACAATACTACTTCCAAAACAAAACTAGTTGGATCATATTCTATCATGTCCATATAACCTCTGAATAGATAGGTTAACTAATTTGGAACTTTAAGACCTATCACGTCCATATTACCTCTGATAGTGTTTTGTGTACAAATTTTAGTTGGAGCATATTCTATTATGTCCATATTACCTCTGAATAGATATATCCAGCTGAAGCTTACCGAAAGTATATCATGTGCATATTACCTTTGATATCACTTTCACCCTAACCCGTCATTTATATTCCAAAATGATGGGTCCATAAAGTCAGATAAAGTCTCTTTTTAATTCCCAAAAAGAGCAAAATTACATATGAAAAAGCAAAAAGGTACATCATTTGGAAGGAGCAGTTAAGTCACGAATCTGCCGTGCCAGAGCAACCATTCTCTCATCCCTGGAGTTCAAGACATCGGCGCGAGACCGCTCCAACCTTGTTGCATCATTGTTCAAAGCAGATAGCTCGGACCGTTCATGTACAAAACCTGCGTGGATGACACCCACGTGTGTCAGTTTCTGCTGAGCAGTCTCCATTCGATCCTTCAGCACATCTCGGGTTGCTGACAAAGAGAGAGCCTTCGCCTCTGCTTGAGCGAGCTCATCTTTCAGTCTGCGGACCCTCGCTGTCTCTTCCTCATATTCGGCTTCACACTGAGTCAGTTGGGGAATGACATACTCTAATTCGGTACGCTCTTGATCCATCTCCTGCTGCCGCTCCTGGACGGATTTGTTCAGAGATTCCAGTTGCCCAGCAAGCTCTGCAATTAAGAAGTCATACCTAGCTTGAACGAGACCGTCAATATTGCCTCGAGATAGCTGCAAATAATCGTTAATGGGTTGTTCCAAACCATTAACTATCTGCTCCAGTGTGTCAGCTATCCCAGTGTCGTTGAAATCTCTAATCGGCACTATCGCAAACTGGGAGGACCTCCTCAGAGCCACGAAGCCTAGATTCTTCTCCAGCACCATTGATATTAGCGTTTTCAAGGTGGTATAGAAAATACTAGTATACTGCTCAGTCAGCATGGCTAGATCCGAATGGACGCTGGGAGTGGCTGCAATATCGGTGAATCCCCCTCCAGGAATGACTGCAAACGATGTTGCCACAGTTATCGCCTCAATTGATGGCGCGACAAAAGAAGAAGCGCCAACAACGGACGAAGTGACCGGCGTACTCAAAGGAGGCATTGTCGTAACGACAGGCTCATCCTCCTCTCGAGATATCGGAACCATTGCGGGCGAGCTGACACCCGAAAAAGTTTTCTCTTCAAAGTCAGGCACCTCCGTGCCATAGACAAGAGCTGAAACAGAGCCAAAAGGCGCGTCGATGCTATCCTCCCCGTAGAAGTCCTCCCCTGAAAAGAAGACAAGAGAAAGTTAATATCAACCTGATGTTAATCTTTTCTAAAAGAAGCATAAAGACAACATTTACCCATGGCCGATGGTATATATGTCGCGTCGGCGGCCAATACAGCTAAATCATTTCTTAATGATGCTAAGCGAGCTGTCATACCTAGAGAAGGGGGTATGTCAACTGACATTGGCAGGTATTCTTCCAAGTCTTCACCCAGATCCAATCGAGGTTCATCAGGTAGAATCTCGCTAGGTATACTTACAGATGCGGCAGGGATTTCTTTCGTTGCTGATCTGGATAAAGATATCCTTATTTGGCTTGGCCTCGAAGGCGATCTTGTACCACTACCTGAAGTGGTAGCAGCAACAGCAGCCTCGAGCAAATATTCTCGGCTCTGCCAGCCAAAACTTTAGAGGTTCCCTCTCTAAAAGGCGAGGAATCTCTAATCAGAAGATCATCCCCAACAGGGGAAACAACAGGTTCACTTCTAAGAACTTCAGAATGGGAAGTTCTGACGGGACCATCAACCGTCTTCTTCTTCTTCTTCTTCTTCTTCTTCTTGCGAGGGGAAGTCTCCTTCAGAACAGGAGCCCTTCGCTTACCAGAGATAACCAGAGGCCCTACAGGTGGAGGTATTTTGCCTCTCGGTACTGCCAACAAAGGCTCATCTGGATTGACTGAATCCTTACCCTCATTAGAGGAAACTGATGGGACTTCGTCTCTTCCTGCTGACTTAGAAGAGGGCATCCTAAAACTTCCACGCATAAATCATGATGGAAGGTATTGGTTGCCACATAAAACTGGGCATACGAATGGAGGATGCGCAACTCCACGGAGAGTGAAGTCGCGGGCATAGTAAAAGCTGCTCCAGTACAACCCATTATGAAATACCGCTATCCTCTTGCTCCATTAATAAGTCTACCCCTGGACTTGAAGCTGGTGACGGCATTGCCTACATGCAATTGGTCATACCCAAACTGCCTGGCGAACCGACTAGGTAGGTAGGGCTCCAAGAAGCATTGGTCTTCACTTCTATATAATAAATGGGAAGGTCTAATACAGACTAACCAATTAAAAGCTTCAGGAGAAAGAATGGTCTTCCTTTCACCTGAGTCCTGAAGCCTGCTCCCCAGTTGATTGAGATATACAGAGGGAACGGTGCAGAAGAGCTTCCAGCTGTGACTAAAGTTTAGTGCTCGCCGACAGTCTAAAACTGTGGTCACGTTCCAGGTGGAATTCTTGTAATTCAACAAGAAATTACTCTCCGAACTACTGCCAGGGCCGGGAGACATCACCCTGGGGTTATGGAGAATTAACCATACCATCCAATACAGGAACGGTAATTCTACCTTGGGAAAGCTGTCACGCCAAGTTTCATCGGCAAGCAACCCATCAGTCGTGGCCCTCAGGCCAGCTTATATGCGGCATACCATGGCAGGGAGCAAGCCCAGTCTTGCCCCGAACACCAGACGCACGACAGGCCATAAGGTGTTGTGGTGAATACGATCCGCAGATGTAATACCGGGTACCACCAGTCGGCACATCCATATAGAGAGGAAGCCAGCCAGTTGAGCTTCCTTGGACAGAGGCCTGCGGCAATGCCTCAAATAACTGTAGGCTTTAGTGCCCGCAGGATATTTCCCTATCCCTTCGTCGAGTATCTGATCTGAAGCCCCAGCGTCTTCCATAAGATCATCGACTACCTGAGCACTAAGCATACTCAGAAAGCTCAAAGGCCTATCCCTACTATCCACGACTTTGTCTGGCTTAGCAGTCCTGGCTTGATGGAAGAAGAGGTAGGACGTCCATTTGTTTGTATGAGCCAAATCAGAGGGCTCATTATAGAAGGCGGTACACGCCAGGTAGTGACATATCAGCTCCTGGTATACTGCCACTACCCGAGGGTCTGTATCTCCCAGCTCCCGGTTTGTAGGAACATACTCTTCATAAGGAGTATCCCCCATTGGCAGTCTTGAAATCTCTGCCATTTCATGAAGGGCCAATCCCAACTCCCCCAGTGGATTGGCGAAAGTCTCGGTGAGCGAGATATATCGCTCCATCAAAGCCAGAAACATGTTAGGATTGAGAGGTACCCCAATACTGGTGGCATTCATAGCCGCGTACAGACCAATGCTGTCCAGCTCAGTCTAAAAATGCTTCAGGGCCCAGTCAGCTAAGCGAGCCCATCGAAGATTTGTAGGAGTAACCCACCCATTTGTCCGAGGATTAACCTTGGGGTATACTCCTCCGTGCCCCATGAAGTTATTACAGAAAGTCGGTAATTGGAGTGGTTGGAGTAGTGAAGTGTCTTCACTCGGGACACTGCCCGGATACAATCTCCTGAACGACATGACCGAGCCGGAAGGGCGGCTTACAAACGACCCTTGGTCGGTTCCTTTCTGGTAGAATATCTTCCCCGACTGGCCGTGGAGATTGGGAGTCAGAGTCCACGATATCCTCCTGGGATGCGTGGCATGGAAGAATACCGAGATAGGATAATCTCTCAGCATCTTGGGCAGATACAGGACCAAGCCTCCGGCAGGAAAAACCCAGAGTTCTTTCTTGGGCTTCGTTTGGGATTGTTTGTCAATCATATCCCCGAAGAGAAAAGCCAGTTTTATATATTGTGCCCCGTCTATATACGCCAGGGGCTCTCCGTTGATCATGCTCAACATCATTAGCTCTCCTTGAGACGATATCAGGATTCCCCTTCCTTCAGGATATTGGGGTCCAGAATTAAGAAATGTCACATGGGACAGATCCTCCAGGTAATTGGAATACATCATCCCAGCAGCAGAACCCATCACGTCAACCAACGGAGATGCATGCAAATTAACTACAAAGCGCAAGAAAAATATGTCAGTTTCTATACTAGACCTCATAACCTTGCCAGAAAGCAACAGTCTGTGCTTTTACGCTAGACTGTAAGAATTTGACTTTTTACGCTGGAATCACATCCCAAAGCATAAATTTCAAGATTAGCAGTATACACAAAAATCTGACAGTCTGTGTTTTATGCCAGACTGTCAAAGTTTGAGTTATTACGTCGGAATTCTCATCCAGAACATAACACTCAAAATTTGTAGTATACGCCAAATTTTGACAGTCAAAGCTTTTACGCCAGAACTGCGAAAATATGGAGTTTTTACGCTGACACATTAGAAATATGGGCGTAAAAGATGAAACATCTTTGTGCATCATCTTCCTCGAAGAGGCTATCAGCACAGGAGATGACCTAGCGTGTTCACTACAATGTGTGCGAAGGGTTTTCCTCGTTCTTGTTATCTCAAAAACTTTACCTATAATGCCCGGTGCACAGCTCGTCGGTGGGACACTGCATTCAGAGCGGGGCTCGCCCTGCCCGATGGGAGTCGCTCTTGCTTGGGCAGAAGAGCGAGAAGAGAGGGCAGCCTTCTTTCCTTTAGAGGAGGAAATTGGTTTTGGGGCTATTGCTAAAAACTCAGAATGCTCAGAGAAGAAACGAAGGAGAACTCAAAGAGACGAAAGTTTTCTTTTTCAAAAGACAGGTGAAGAGTCTTCTCTCTGAAAACCTTGTGATATATATAGAGTTCAAATGGACTCCTCGCATCCCTAGCCAAATCCGATATTTAATATTTGGTTATGATTGGGGACTACGTCAGCCTATTACTCAGAGAAGGCGAACAGTCAACAAATTTGAAAAGTTTTCGTGCAGAAAAGATTCGTGATCTTTTACGCCAAGGAGCTTTTTACGCTCGGTAGCTACAAATCAATAATTTTACGCTCAGAGGCTATAAGTCTACGATTTTACGCCCGGATGCTTTTATGCTCGGTAGCTTTTACGCTCGAGAGGCTACAAACCTATGACTTCACGCTCAGAGGCTACAAATCTATGATTTTATGCTCAGAAGCTTTTTTTTACGCTCAGAGGCGACAAATCTACGACTTCATGCTCAAAAATTTTCTTTTCAGAAGCTACAAATCTACAGTTTCTACGCCCGAATGCTCTTATGCTCAGCAGCTTTTACGCTCGAGAGGCTACGAACTTATGATTTTATGCTCATCAATATTACAGATTTATGACTTTTCGCATATCTGAAAATACGCAGGCCAAAATATGCGTATATCTGAATGAATCTCAAGACGGTCAATTATAAGGTTTCATACAGAAGATACTTCTTATTGGCCTCAAAATATCCCAAGTACCCAAAGCATACAAAGTTTAACATTGGAAATAACTCTTCTTCTTGGGTCGATTGGAAGTTCATCCAGAATCCAGTCTGAATATTTCCTCTACAGTTCAAGATAGAGATTCAGTTTTGATAGCCATTTCTCGCCCTATTTCAAGGGATTTTTGGGAAATTATTCTTGAAGACGACGGTTTGAATAAGAATTCTCCTTCTTAGAAGAGTGACAGTTCAGAATTCTACGCAGTTCCCCATTCTAAACAGCAGGACAGTTCGAATATTCGACTTAAATACTAAACAAGCTTTCTGTGCATCTTCAGTTATGCGTAAAGACAGGACGGGACAAAATACTCTTTTTTATCAGAGTCGGCGTAAAGTTATTCAGACGTGTCGAAGCTACAGATATTCAGACTTCATCACAGCAAATATGGCAAAATCATCAGATATGCAAGAGAAGACGATTTTATTAAATCATGATTACATATGAGGGAAATCCAGTCTACAAAGGTTTTCTCCATCTTTATGATTATATATGAGGGAAATCCCATCTACAAAGGGTTTCTCATCCTCAATTAAAGATCACGCCCATAATCTGTTCCGCTAGGTTCTCGCATTAGTGGAGATCTTCTTCCGTCTTCTTCAGCAGTTAGTCGGTTTTCGCGACCGATTAACAAAAAATTGATTAATGGCGAAAGGATACAAAATTGGGCATGTATCAACTATGGAAGAGCCCATCCTCCATACGCCATGACAGATTGAGTTGAGGTGTTAAACCCAACTCAATACTCGAGGACAGAGCTAGTTTGTCTGCTCTCGTCCATGAACGACAGGAGAAAATACAGCTTGCAAGCTGTGTGGTCTAATACGACCCTTCCTCTCTCCTAGACGAATCGCCATATAAAGTTACTGATTATCCCGAACAAAGGATGATATCCTTCCATGATCCATCGTTGCAGAGGATATTTGCTCGAAGATGCCTTCTTTTTTGGCTCCTTACATGCTGGAAGAACATGGTCTTCTTTTTTCTCAAGTCGATCCGACGAACTCCGGCAATCATCTTTGTGTGATGAAGAAAATATGGGAAGAACAGGTTAACTCCTCAGCCTTTATATAGGCAAAAGAGAACACACCGAATCCTAACAGATCCCTAAAAATCTGCCAAGAAATTAGCCTCGAAGAACGAGCCAGACTTGACCGTTTCATGCTTCATTCAAAGTATTTCAAATTACGAAGAATTTAAAAACTTTGAAGGGGTCTTGTAGAAGCATGAAAAATACGCAGTAGAGTTATACGCAGCATTTTAGTGCTGGGCTGCATAAAGTATAACTTCAGAACCATCGGCGTACAAACAGAGCTTTATCGCTAGTACAGCGTAAAATATAAGCTCCATGACAATCCGCGTAATATAGTATTTCTAGGCTGCTTCAGCGTAAAAGGATTGTTGCATCGCCACTTTGGCCTAAAACTCATCCGCTTTTAATGCGATGGAAAGTGTACGAGGAACGCTTCATATTCCTCGAATGAACCTGTCAGATCATGCATTAAACCTGACTCCTGATAACGAGTATTGCACAGCTACCCAGACGACGGCTGTAATAATGATGCGGCACAGAGACCCAAACCGTCGTTTAGTGACGTTTCCCTGATATAAAGTGCTTTTACGCATACAAAGGAATACGCTGCCTAGTTTTACACAGGCAGACGTGAGCTTTTACGCTCAGCAGAAGATAAAACGAGCTGCCACGTCAAAAGCTGCTCTTCGTACAGAGCTCGAGGCATGCCTCTGCATTTAATGCTTAGAATGGTGGCAGATCTTCGAGACACGTCTCTGTATTTAATACTCAGAATGGTGGCAGATCTCTGCATTAAATGCACGAGATTTTGTTATATTTTCAAGGACAGGGCGAGCCATAATTACGGCTAATACGTCCAGATCATCACCTCTGCATATTACGTCATCAGGCTATTTTCAGCTATAGGAGCACGCTATACGCTATCTCCTTTGAATACGCCACTGGGCTACTTTCAGCTATAAGGAGCACGCTAATACTCTCAAAGCCCCAGTCAAAGAAGGAGGAACAACTATCTTTTACGCTAGCTACCTATCCACGCAGCACCAGGCTTCTACGCCTACAAGGCTTCTACGCCTATTTGGCTTCTACGCCAACCTGACAACTATTTGGCTTCTACGCCAACCTGACAACTACTTGGCTTCTACGCCAACCTGACAACTATTTGGTTTCTACGCCATGATGACAGTTATTGGCTTCTACGCCAACCTTTTCTACGCGAGGGGCAGTTACCTATGTGGCTCTCATGCCGTGATCTTCGCAGCAGTTATACGCATTTTCTCAACATGGGACACGCGTCACACGCTTATTTAGAAGATCATTTATACGTGGGTGACAGTTATTATAATCGTCGCGTAAAAAGTGCCATACTCTCCATTGTCCGGCTTTTATGCCGACTGGACGGTAATTGTCACTAAAACCCTATAAATAGAGACCTCTATTGATAGAGGTCCAAGGTCAAAAATTCCAAGGTCGAAGAAAGGTCAAAACTTTGGAGAATAGAAATCAGAGGGTCGAAGAATCAAGATCGAAGAATCAAGAGCGCAGACAGAGAGTAGTGATCGACGATTTTGGCATCGATCATCCACTCCCTCTTGTAATCTTTGAAGCATCTCCTTATTCAATATCACTTCTTCATCATGTGTGGTCCAAGGGACAAAGTGATCGACTGCAGATCAGACTCCTATAGCAATATTTACCCAGATTAAAATTTGTACTTAACATCCTCGTATAGGATTAATAGTACTTCTTGTTTGTAAACCTAATAAAGGGTTTTGTATAAACCTAGTTTTATTTCTTTCGTTTATTATCAAACAGAGGCCAAGGGTGACCTCCTCTGAATTCCTCCTGGTGCTGGTGGTAGCATCACCCCAACTTCTGCGTAGGGTATCCTCGGTCCAGAAAAGATTGCCCCAGAAGGCTGTTGGTAGGGCCTCGGTGCTGTTAAGGCTGGTCGATGAATCATCGGTACTGGAACCCTATGATCTGGGCAATCCCTGACTACATGCTGGTCAGATCCACATCTCATGCATACTCCCAACCTCCATCGATAATCCCTCAACATGTGTCCCCTCTTGCCGCAGTAATGGCAAGTGGGAATCACTAGTCATTGCAAGGGTGCTGCTCTCTGCTGCTGTGGTACTAGGGGGCATTTCACAGGTCCTCCCTACGGTACTCGAACTGACGATGATGATGCATATGAGTGCTTTAGACTGGCCTCCATCTTGTTGATACGATCCTGGCGTCGGGCTGCTAACAGAACCTCGGAGTAGGAGGTGGGGGCTATAGATTCAATAACCTCTATGTCTCCAAACTCAGGCCTTCGTAGAAATTCTTGGCCTTCTTCTCCTTAGTAAGAATCAAGTACAGGGCAAAACGGCTCAAGCGGAGGAACTCAGCATTGTACTCCTCAATGGTCGAACTGCCCTGCCTGAGGTTTTGGAACCTGTCCCGAAGTTTCGCACTGCCAGTAGAAGGAATAAATATCTCCTTGAAGAGCCTAGAGAACTCCTCCCAAGTGACCCGATCGGGCCCTAAATGCTCCTTCTCTGAAAGCCACCAGTGATGAGCATTGCCGGTAAGCTGCATCCTGACAGTGGTCATCCATTTGTGTCTCGGGAGATCGGTTGCCTCCAACTGGTATTGAATATTGGTAAGCCATGTGTGTACCTCCATCGGCTCCTCCGTGCCAGCAAATGGAAGTGGTATCATACGACAAAAGTTTATGACAGAACCCATCGTCGACTAGCGAGCTGGTGGTGGCACCTATCCCAAATCTGTCATAATACTCTCTCTCAAAAACTCAGCCTGGTGCTGTTGAACCTGCTGTTGAGCCTGCTGCTGGACCTGCTGTTGGGCCTGTATCATAGCATAGATAATCTAAAACATCTGCGGCCTGTCCATGGGTTGCCCGGGTGGGAAGGGCACGCATGGCATCTGTGGGGGAATTAGAGGTGGTGGGGGCAACTGTTGCTTCTCCTGTCCTGCGGCCTACTGGCCCTCATGATCTGCCCGGTGCCAAGACTGGTGCCCGTCCTTAGGCACCTCCGGCCGCCCAGATGACTATCCTTGGGTAGCTGGGGTCAACAGAAGAACCTAACCCTGTGCCGCTTCCCCAGATGACCCAGCGTCATAGGAGACATCGCCCGGCTGTGCGACATGTCCACTACGAAGATTCATAACTCTGAAAAAAATTCATGTTTAAGATCAGCATTTTAGAATTAAACTGGATACAAATTGGAAAAATAAAATCGAAATAGAGGTGTTATGTGAAGTACTCAAGCATGCAAATGAGACCTAATATCTATTCCTAATTGCAGGCTCGCTTAGCACAGTCAGGTAACCAGGACGATTTAATTCGGACCTACATAGGCCACCACAAAAACCATGTCATACCCCAGTTCCAAATATAAGGAACTGAGTTATGTGGCATTGGCCAGCGGGTACACTCTAATGGGCATCCCAATCTAATGGACCCATTGGAGTGCACCTAAGCTGTAAAGTACAATGATATAAATCCAATATTTAAACATAAGCAATATAACTAATCTCATCCACTGACATAAGAATATGAAACACATAGAGAAAACAAGTCTACTAATGTGTAGGAAGAAAAATAAGTCTGAAAATATATTATAATACAATACGGATAGAGTCATACAGGGACAAACTTGCTAATACAAGTACTGAATGAAAGAAAGTAATAAGATAACATCGGCCGATATCTACTAACTAGATAATGATACCAGGCTCAAGGTGAAGTCACTACCGGTGATCAAGCGAAGTCCTGGAAAGGATCTCGTCCTCTGCTACAAGTCCTACTCCTGGATATACACCTGGTCTGTACTCCTCCGGGTAGTTCTCCTCGCCTATGCCTGGAAGGGAACTAAGTTCTCAGAGGGACATAACAAGGTATAAAAATAACATGCTATAGTAAAACATAAAGGAAACATGTGATACGCCAGTGTAATCTAGAATAACCACCTAAGTGAGACACAACCTGAAGACAATGTTCGACACGTGGGCTTTCCAAATATAAATTTATAGCTCTGAGGCACAAAGACACACGGTGCATACCCGTAGCTCCGAGCATAGAGACACACAATAAGTACTACAACTCCGGATACAGGATCTCTACGTAAATAAGGATATATATATAATGCATACGAAGTAGCCCAAGCATCTAGTAACTATCTTCCCCTCCCAATGCAGTCAACGAGATGCATCCGTAGTTTGCTGAGCCTAAACCTCTATCTAAACAATCTCGTCATACTAAATTAACTAACACCAATCACGATCCTATAGCCAGCACAGGTTTCGGTCATGCTGACACTATTAGGATACAGAAAGTTTGGCACGATGACAGTGTCTGAATGTATCTAAGGGTTCCAATATAACCAAATAGGTACATAAAGGTATCATGAAACATCTAACAATCAATACTAGACGTTACCGATGAATATTTGTACCCGGATATGACCCGGACGCTAAGTAACAATTTTGATCCAAAGGGCACACAATGTATAGATGAAATAAATAAGTAAAACTGGAACGAGTTACAGTATGGCAAGGTACACTTGCCTGGATTCGCAGGCTGAAGATGAGGCTCTGGTCCAATATCCAAGTCTGAGGAATCCAAAGAACCTAGAGAAGTAATCAAATAAATTTAGGTTCTTGGTTTAAATATTTTGCATATAGAAGAACACATATGCTATTTATTTAAGCAACAACTACTATAGGAATTTGGGTATTCTTATTATAATAAAGCTAGTTGGAGAGACACTTCAACATGTATTCTCTCAGTGCATATGTATACAACACAGAACAAGTCCTTTTATACTTCAAATTAATTTCCATTATTCATAGCAGGTTCTCCTATCCCCATATTTTAATCTTCTCCGACCACACCCTCTACACATGGACAATAGTAACATTTCTAATCTACACCAAAGCATCTATCATAATGGATCATACAAATCTAACTATGTATTCAAAAGAATAAAGGAGTAAAAAGGAGTAGAAGGAGAAGAAGAGGGAGCATACCTAGAGGCTGGGGGTGTGTTGGTCTGGACAACAAGGGGAGCTCCGGGTTAGGGAGGTGATGCGGGTGGTGGTGTGCTACTGTTGGTGGTGGCAATGGTGGTGGTGTTGATGGGGGTAGCAGTGGTGGTGATGTTGTCTATGGTGGTGTGGGGGGAATGGTGATGGTGGTGGTGGCAGTGGTGGTGAGGTTGGCAGTGGTGGTGATGTTGACTGTGGTGGCAGTGCTGATGGTGTTGACGGTAGTGGTGTGGGGGAATGGTGATGGTGGTATGGTGGTAAGGTTTAAGGTTCCAAGGAGAGAGGTAAGGAAGAATAAGAAGAATGGGAAAGAAGGTGTTCGACTGTGAGAGTAGAGGGAGGGGAGTGTGGAGAGAGAGTGATGATGGGGGTTCTCTTGGGATTAGGGCCGGCTACATGGGGATGAGGTTGTGTGTCCTTAAATAGGGGGAATAGGTGGTTGTGATTGATGGAGGAATGAATAAATGGCTAGGATTAAGTGTGAGAAGATTATGACAAATAGTGTCATGCAAAAAGGAGAGAAAGAGAGAGTGAGGTGACCGGTCACATGACCCAAGGGGGTTTCTCCATTTGATTTGCACTAATAGGAGGTTGACACCTTGCATTACCTTTGCATTTGTGTCCTTAAAAGTTTAGGGTTTACAAATGAAGGAAAAAGAATAAGGATTTGATGTGGAAAGATGGTGTTTGGTATTTTGTAGGATGAAGAGGGTGTTGGATATTTTGTATGAGTCTCAAGATTTAGTATGAGGGTTTAGTTGGGGTTAAGTCAGTTTCACCAAATTAAATAAATATTGTGTCATATGTATTCTTAAATAAAATGGGAGTACATGGGGTCTCAATTGGGAGTGACATAAATTTCATGGACGTTGTAGGCTTGGTATCAGTCTTGGGCCCTTTAATTGGTTAGGCGAAACATGTTGAGTTTGTGTCCCAAAAATCGATGGCAACGACATAGGTACAAGGCATAAAATTTAAGTTAAATTTTGTGACTAAAAAGTTATGCAATTAAAATAGAGAACAAGGGAGTATGTTTGTGAGTGACAGATATGTCCAATACCTAGGTTGGCTCATCAGGTCAAGAGTGTAAAATTTGTTGGAAGGTAAAGGCTATTTTTGTGTTCCAAATTATTATAGCAACGGTAAGGTGCACCAAGAGTATAAATTAAAGAACCAGTCTTGATAAAACTTTAATTTTTAATCCTTAAACAACTTGAAGCTAAACCAAAATTCTCACCATACCTAGTCTATCCAAAAAAATTGTTGAGGGGGTTTACACCAAAGGGCATCACCGTGTAGCAATATACCCCTAGTGGTGTTCAAAATGACGTATGCTTTTCATCATTCAGGAACATCTTGATCTGGTTGTAGCCTGAGAACCCATCTATGAAGGACATACGCTCGTAGCCACAAGTGTTATCGATCATCATGTTAGTGATCGAAAGGGGGAATTCGTCCTTTGAGTATGTCACATTTAAATCACGAAAGTGTATGTAGACTCAAATTTTATCGCTCTTATTGATGAAAGGAATAATATTAGCTACCCAGTCTGGATGTTGCTCGTCGAGAATAAAGTCGCTTGCTATCAGCTTATTTACTTCAGCTTCGATGACATCCATGACGTTCGGATGTATTCACTGTTGATGTTGATTCACTGGCTTAGAATTCGATAGGATGCTGAGCTTGTGCATCACGATATGAGGATCCAACCCTGGAAGATCCTCGTAGCTCCATGCGAAGACGTCGATGTATTCCCTTATAAGTTGAATAAGGGATTCATGGTCTTCTCAGATAGACCCTTGTTGATAAAGATATATTTTGGAAAGGATTTGTCGCCCAAGTCAACTTGTACCACTTCGTCTTTGATGGGAGGTTCTCTTTGCTCGAATCATAACTTCCATTGAGATTCTAATCGCTGAGCACAAGCTCGACTTCGAAGAATTCCAACGTTTGATCATCATCTTCTGTCTTGCCCCAGAATTTCAAATTTGAGAATTTTGTAGTCATCAAATTCTAAATTCAATTTTTATCCACAAAATTTTAAATAGGTGATTCAATATTCATAATTTAACATTTAAATCAAATTCTCAAATTATAAAATTTTAAATCTAATCCATCAATGTTCAAATTTAAAATTCTATTTTTATCTTCAAACAATTAAATGATGATTCAACCTCCAATATTCAAAATTTAAATCAAATACTCAAATTGTAAATTTTTGATCCAATATATCAAAATTTAAAATTCAATCTATAAGATATTTTTCTCCTTAAAGTTAAATCCTTATCATTAAGTTTTTTTTCCATAACTAAAATAAATCATAATTATTATTCTAAAAATTTGCAAAATTAAAATGACTTAAATATCTTAATCTTATCTTACTTGATTACCTTCTTAACCTCAATCTAGAATTTTTATCTTCATATAAAATTTTAACTCAAGTTAACAATGCAACTTCTACCAAACTTAGAATTTATCAAACTATCACACAAGATTATACCTTGAAGGAAAATTTTCTTAAATCATTCAATCGTGCTGCTCATTCCTCAGGAAAAAAAGTTAATGTGTTCATAACACAATTTAAATTCCTCTAATACATCCTTAGTTGGAAAATAACCCACCTATCAATGTAATTGATCTATGTGACATATACTTAGTACTAGTCATCATTTAACCTCCCTCAAGCATGAGAAGATAAGATCTAAGTTAGGAAAGGATCAAGCAAGATGCAAATCAAACAGTCATATGAGAGTTCGAGATGGAATTCAAAGAAGGTGATTTAAATAAGTGGATGAGATCCTATACTATAATCCTATACGCAGGCTTGCTCGATACAGTAACGTAACCGAGATAATATACTCTCGATCTGCATAGGCTACCGTAAAAATATGTCATGTCCAAGTCCCCAAATATGTAGGACTAGGAATACGTAAGAATGTCAGCCGTATGTATATAATAACTCCAATATATCAAAACCATAACACATACGATGCTGTATTATGAATAACAATTCATAAGTGGTATATATAATGTCACAAGTCACATGCAATACTAACCTCATCCACAAAACTAAATAGAATAAATAATCAAATATGACAAAGAACCAATATGGAATAGTCGAAAAGACCAATGGTTGGTGGATACAAATCCATTACCAACTAGAATATAAAAGAAAATATAATAAGTACATCATCTAATGATCAGAGAGGCTCGAAGGAAAGACCGCATCGAAGGGAACGAAGTAGCAAGTCCTGGTTCGTGCTCCTGCAAAATAGTCATGATCGTCTACACCTGAAAATGGATCAAGTCCTCAGAGGGACATAATAAGATACATAAAAGTATGCCACAATATACTGAAAATAAATATCCAACAAGGTTCCTAACCATTCTAAGTAATATACAGTTTAAGAACAAGTTTTTCGTGCATGGACTATCTGGCTGAAATAATGGGATGGGCATAGTTCTATCGGAGATCCAGGGGCTACGTGCATAACATCGTAGACATCAGAGGCCACCAAGTAAATATAGAGTCATCATGACTCGCGTCTCCAGTGGAGCGTATGGTCTAAATAGGGAAAGTGTAAAGGAGTCATATATTCTTACTCATTGTTCTCCCCTCCCAATGCTACTAACGTGTGACATCCATGACACACAAATACCTCTAGTAACTGCTAAGTCTTCTGGCATATCTCTATTAGTAGTTATTCCTATTGCACATCCCATACGCATTAATGATCAGTCAATATGCAAGTCCGTAATTTATATGAGACTCATAACTCGTGTAACACCTGTGTTATGGCCAAATGAAACATAATGATGCCTGAAAATCATGGGGGGTGGTCTCTTACCTCTAAGTCAATATGCATATTATAAATAAATGGATAAATAACAATTCATCTCGTCGTTGCACCCAAGTCTTCCTGGACGCACTTTTTAATAATATAAAATAATAAGAAAATAAATGACATAAATGAAACATGCATAAATGAATGTAAATAAGCAGTAATCATGGCAAGGTATACTTGTCTGCGGTCCCGAAGTTGCTCTCAAATCTTAATCAAAGGCCTAATCAAGAACACATATACAAACACAAAAATGAATAATTTACCATATATGGATTACCCTATTATTTGGTTCCATAGTGTTATAAGTGCATTATCTAATCTATGCTTACTAGTATACAACTCCTTATATTTTTACTTATCTATGCATGGAACATCTCTAACTAACATCCTACCACTATATTATACTAAATTTAATATGTTAATATTCTGAAAATATTTATAAATATATGAAATAACTAACCCAAAATTGTTGCATGCCAAAAAGTCTCTACGGACGACAACTAGTTATTCTAGGCAACTACACCACGTAGTTTATGCATGCAACTACCCTATTAGCATCAAAATATCATTAATAATAAAATAATATATTAAATATTCTATAATTTTAATATATTAAAATCTTTAATTTATTTACATAATTAAAATAAGGCAACCTTCAAAGAACTACAACTAGCAATGATGCACCGTGTCCGTGTCTAGTTTGTTCAACAACTAGGGGTAGTTTCGTACATAAAATTATGGTTTTATATGCATAAAAATATTTCTAATAACCATCTACCATTAACATGGCTCCACACAAGTTTTTATTTCATGAAAAAAAAAGAAAATGATCGGAGTTGAAAAACTTACACATACGCGATTACGGCAGGGACCTTTTTTGCGACTACGGCCAAACGGAGTACCAAACGATCTCTAAAATTTACAAAACTCGACAGGGAACTATGGGACTTCAAATAGATGAATAAGATATAGTTTTTGGGAGGTTTGGAGGCATTTTTACTGCTGTAAACAGCAGAAGCACCCTGGGGCCAAAATGGGAAGGTCTTCCGGTGCAATGGGGGTCGGCCAATGGGTGGCTTAGAGGTGCATGGGGTGTACGTGAAGTTATGGAGAAGGGAGAGGAGGAAGAGGAGATATAAAAAAGAGAGGGGGGAGTTGCTGTGGTCATTCATGAAGGAGGAGGGGGCGGCTAGGGCTTTGGGAAAGTAGAGGAGCACACACACACACACACACACACACACACACACACACACACATATATATATATATATATATATATATATATATATATATATATACTAATTTGTTGGGCCTATGGGTGTTGGTTGGTTGGAGTTGATTTGGACCCAAAAGATAAGTGTGTTTGATGGTCCATTAATATTTTTTAGGCCTCTAATGATCCTTGGACTCATTATTTAATTAATTATTTTAATTTAATTAAGGTGCACAAAAGATATGCAAGGATTCATTTTCCAAAATAAAAATTGGCTATTTAAAATTAGGATTTGAACCATGTGATATTTATAAAGAATGTAAATATTTAAATTAATGAGACATCCTTAACATGGTCATATTAGGTCCTGTTAGACTCATGGATATGCAGTTGGTTGGACAAAAAGTGTTGGCATTGCACATTAAAATCGTACGCTTAGAGTTGATGAAAGACTTCGATATCTCATTATAGTACCACCCAGGAAAGGCTAACGTAGTCGCCGATACCTTGAGCAGGTATCCGATGGCTATGTACTTGACTACAGATAGACACTTATTGGTTGATCTTGAGAGCTTGGTAGTTGAAGTGCTAGTTCCAGGTGTTGAGATTCAGATGTGGGGATTGCAGATACAATCAGAGTTGATGGAAAGAATTAAAGCTGCACAGTATGATAATGAGACTCTAAGGAGTATCAGGGCACAAGTTCGAACATGATTGACAGATGACTTCACTATTGCGGATGATGGGTCCTTACGAAATGGCACGAGGATGTGTGTGCCGAGTGGAGATCTGTGCGAAGAGGTTTTGCATGAGGCACATCGCTCTCAGTACTCGATGCATCCTAGTGCCAATAAGATGTATCGAGATCTGAGGGAGCACGTATGGCGGTATGGTATGAAGCGTGAGGTAGCACGCTTTATATCCAGATATTTAGTGTGCTAGCAGGTAAAAGCAGATCGACAGAGGCCAGGAGTATTACTTCAACCTTTACCTATTCCAGAATAGAAGTGGGAGCACATGACTATGGACTTCGTTTCAGGGCTTCCAGGAGGAAAGAACGCGATTTGGGTCATCGTGGATAGTTTGACCAAATCAGCCCACTTCTTACCATTCAAAGTGGGTACATCGACAGAGAAGCTAGCAAAAATGTACGTGCAGCAGATTGTCAGATTACATGGAGTTTCTGTGAGTATCATCTCAGATCGGGATAGTCGTTTTACTTTCCACTTCTGGAGGAGTCTACAGGCTAGCTTGGGCACTCAGCTCAAGTTCAGTACCGCGTATCACCCCCAAACAGACGGGCAGTCTGAAAGGACTATTCAGACACTTGAAGATATGCTATGCACTTGCATTTTGGATCTCGGAGGTTCTTGGGAGGATTATCTATACCTAGTAGAGTTTGCTTACAATAACAGGTACCAGGCCAGCATTGAGATATCACAATTCGAGGCTTTATATGGACGGAGTTATCGTACGCCATTATCTTGGGATGATGTCGGAGAGAGAGCTTTATTAGGACCAGAAATGGTAGTGGATGCAGTAGAAACGGTAAAACTCATCAGAGACAAACTGCGAGTGGCGCAGGACAGACAACGACATTGGGCCGATAGCCACCGTAGACCCCTAGAGTTTCAGGTATAGGTTTTGTTATATTTGGTTTATGATTATTTTGTTTTATATTGTGTGTTAAGAGTATTTGTTCTAGGTTGGCAATTTGGTGTTCCTACAGATTTCTCCAACACGGGGCACGATTCATTTTGGTAGAGGCGGAAAGCTTAGTCCATGTTAGATCGAGCCCTTCAGTATTCTTGCAAGGGTTGGTACAGTGGCCTATAGACTGGACTTGCCGCCTGCTCTAGATGGAGTGCATAACGTATTTTATGTGTCGCAGCAGAGACGGTACGTGGCAGATCCTAATCACCTACTAGATCACTCGGAGATCAAGGTTGGACCGACGCTTAGCTATCCTGAACAACCCGTAGAGATCTTGGATCTTAGAGAGAAGGTATTGCGGAACCAGACTATTCTTTTGGTTCGTATTGCATGGAGACATCACTCTCCAGGCGAGTCAACCTGGGAAAGAGAGGACGAAATACGCGAGCAGTATCCGTATCTCTTTGAGACTTGAGGTATAATTCTTCGTTTGATTGTTTGTTCTTGTGCTAGTTTATTTTAATTTTGAGTACGAAATTCTTTTAAGGAGGGTAGACTTGTCAATACCACATTTCAGATTAGGGGTATTTTTGTCTTTTCATAATTTAATGTGTTAATGATTACATGATAATTATTTCTATTTAAATTGCTGTAATTTTATTTGATTGTTGCATTTTACCGTTGCTTCGATAATTAGAGTGCTACACTAGCCATTGTCTTCCAACAAATTTTATATCCTTGTCCTAGACGTGCTAGTCTTCTACTTTAATCTTTGTGTAACTCATAACTATCCCATGATGTACTTTGTTTTAGTCGCATAATTTTTATCGCAGATATTTATTCTTAATTCCAATAAATCCAACTTTGTATCCTTGTGCGTTCTATTCAAAATTGGAGACACAATCTTGACCCATTTTAAGCAACCCAAATTAGGGTAATATTCTATTCTGAGTCTACTTCATTCATGACACTTGTGTCCCACTTGTTTTTAGCCCCATGTACTTCTAATTAATTTTAGAACACCAATTATATTAATTTTAATTAAATTAAACCATAAACCCAACTTTGTGCAAATTTTTCAATTGTTGGGCACTTTTATGCAAAAGTGCATTAAGGTGTCCATCCCGTTAGACACAACACGTAAAAAAACCCATTTCTCCTACATGTAAATTTTTCCATAAATTTCGGGAGTGTGTATCTCAACATCAACCTCCTTAAACCATAGCCCTCCAAACTTTGAACCAAATGCAATCATAGCCATTTATTTTGAATCTATTTGAATCCTAGCCTTTAAAATATCTCAATGACAAGCCCTTTTTCCTAAGGATTTGACCAAGCCCTATTTATAGGTCAACCAAATACTATACACATATATAAATAATCTTTTTTTCCTTTCTTTAAATCCCTTCAACCAAAATCCATACACAGCCGACTTTATTTTTCTTCCTATCTTCCGTATTCATCACCATCCCGACTCACCCGCTGCACTGCCCAACCCGCCTCCACACGACGCTGCCCCCCCCACCCGCTGAACCTCGCCGAGCCACCTCGTCGACCGGATCACGACCGTCGACCCCGCCTCTCCTTTCTCCTCCACGTCGATCAGAGGCCGCTGTCCACCTGAACACCAGAGACCCATTAAAGTCGACCAAAAAAGCCTGCTGCCCAACCCGGTGTTTGAACTGAGATGTTGACAGCCCAGAAACTTGCTGTCCACTCATCGACGACGTCTGCACGACCGCCGGAGGCCTGCTGAAGCCCACGTTGACCGTCGAAACCCGCCGGAGTTTGACCCGCTCGACTGAACCGAGCACCCCGTCGACGACCTCGACACGAGCGCCTCGTCCCGCGTACACAGGTTTGAGTTCTCCCTCTTGCGTACATGTACACGTACACGCATACGCGTAGTTCTCATTAGTATGCATACGTATTTTTAGTTATGATTTAATATACGCGTATTATATATTTGGTATAGTATGTATGTATTAGTATATATATTTCGTATATGTTTAATATATATAATTGGTATATATATATATATATATATATATATATATATATATATATATATATATATATATATATATATATATATAGTATATGAATTTATTTAGTATATATACATATATATATATATATATATATGTTATATGTATTTATTTGGTGTACACATATATTATAAGTATTAATGTTATATGCTAGTTAAGACTATGTATAATTATATATATACTAGGTGACCCGAGTGTAATCACGGATATCCCATAGTTCCATTGACCTGTGACCATCTGATATATTAGCAGACTGCCATATATATACTGACGTACTGGCAAGACCCATATTAATTGACTGTCTGTTATGCACAGCAATTACAGACGTGACGCCCGTGCAACTAGACGCACACTTGACCCTGTAGATAAAAAGTAGCACCCCTTAGCGTAGTCTCTGAGTTTATTGTGTTTTGATTGTGTGTTAGTGTAATGTCTGATGAAATATTGTATTATATGATATGTCTATAGGACTGTTGGATCATTCAGATGATACTTTGGAAATATGATATTGATATTGCCAGCTAAGGACCACAGGCGAGTACATTCTCTGATAGTTTTTATTATGTTGATTATCTTTATAATTCTAGTTGTATAGCGTACATGATTCTGACACTGTTGTTTACACGAGTTGGCATCATCGAGACCAGTCACGAGGAGTCGTGATTAGGATTATCGTGCTAGCTGGGGACGGGGAAATATTAGTACCTTATGTGATCATACCCAACTCTACATGCATCATAGCTCACCCACACCTCACGTTAGTGCAGCCTGACCATTACATGTCTTATAGCCTATTACATATGATTAGCCTGACTATTGCTCGCATCATAGCTATCCGGATGGTTAGCCTAACCTTACATGAATCATAGCTAATCATATATAACAAGCCTGATCAGTCCCAAGCTGATCACATGATATGCTATGGTTTTACACACTTAGCTAGATATTCTTGACATGTATCTCTAGTTTATGGATCTAGTATTCCCTATGTTCTAGTATATTGATGTAGCATTCACTATATTCTAGTTTATTATTCTAGCATGCACTTGTATTTCTATTCATTGCTAGATGTACATTGATGATGATATGCTCCAGTATTCCTTTATTTAAGTACTTCTTTATTCCCGTATTTCTTATTGCCAGTATTCATATATATCTTGTATTTCTTTACACTGTGTTATAGTTTTTATCATTATATGTGGAACTGCTGTTAGTGCTTGTACTTTGCTCCAATTCTGACTGGATATTTTTTCCAGAGGATCTTGAGGACTTCTATCCCACACATTATGGACCAGGTATAGATGCAGACTACACACCAGAGATCTTAGAGGAGACTATTCCTTTAGAAGAGATATTACCTGCAGCTATCTAGACAGTATTTATCTTATGCACTGAGACTAATTTGAGCTTTATTTCAGTTTATGTTTAGACTTATTCTGAGTTTATGTTGGGACTTGTGGAGACTTTGTGTTAGACAGCTAGACTATGGTTTATCTTTATTTTGAGACATAGTGTTTAACTATGCCATTCTTCTTATTTTTATCGTGCCTTATACTCTTATAGTTGTTGTGATTGAGTTTGCATTATGAGCTATTGTGAGATGTATATTATCCTCCTTATGGAGTTGATATCATTGACAGGTTGTGAGTTATGTTAGTATTTATTGTGACCTAGACAACGTTATACCGCCGACGTTGTGGCGTAGGCTGGACGTACCCACGACTCATGCCCAAATTCTGGGTGTGGGTCATGACGCAGAGACCTTATCTTAGGAGGTTCTCATCCTGACTGAGACAGATGACCCAAGACTCGTAGCGTCGTAGTTAGTTTCATTTTGTACTGGATTTATCTCCATCTCAGTTTTAGTATTTCTATGACTCATTGGATATTATTTTAGTCTTGTGAGTTGTATTTGTGACTCTTCTATTCTTTTATCATATTATTGCTTATTCCATCTATAGATCTATGATTGAGTATATTCATTTACATTGGTGGCATATAATATCTTGATTGCCAGATAGATAGTTTATCCAAACAATGTTCTACCGCTGATGCTGCGGCGTAGGCTGGGCATTGTTCACTACTTGCATGCCTACACCGGGTGCGGGTCATAACATTTAACCTTCCTCAAGCATGAGAAGATAAGATCTAAGTTAGGAAAGGATCAAGCAAGATGTAAATCAAACAGTCAAATGAGAGTTCGAGATAGAATTCAAAGAAGGTAATTTAAACAAGTGGATGAGATCCTATACTATAATCCTATACGCATGATTGCTCGGTACAGTAACATAACCGAGATAATATACTCTCGATCTGCATGGGCCACCACAAAAATATGTCACGCCCCAGTCCCAAAATATATAAGACTAGGAATACGTAACCATGCCAACCATATGTATATGACAACTCCAATATATGAATACCATAACACATACGTACGCTATATTATGAATAGTAATTCACAAGTGGTATATATAATGTCACAAGTCACCGACAATACTAATCTTATCCACAAAACCAAATAGAATAAATAATCAAATATGACAAAAAAAACTAATATATAATAGTCGAAAAGACCAATGGTTGGGTGGAGATAAATCCACTATAACTAGAATATGAAAATAATAATAATAAGTACATCATCTAATGATCAGAGAGGCTCGAATGGAAGACCTCCTCGAAGAGAATGAAGTAGCAAGTCCTGGTCCGTGCTCCTGCAAATAGTCATGATCGTCAACACCTGAAAAGTGACCAGGTCCTTAAAGGGACGTAACAAGATACATAAAAGTATGCCACAATATACTGAAAATAAATATCCAACATGGTTCCTAACCATTCTAAGTGATATGTAGTTTAAGAACACCGTTACCGCGTATGGACTATCTGGCTGAAATAATGGGATATGCATAGTTCTCTCGGAGATCCAGGGATCACGTGCATAACGTCACGGACGTCAAAGGCCACCATATAAATATAGGATCATCATGACTCGCGTCTCCAGTGGAGCGTACGGCCTGAATAGGAAAAGTGTAAAGGAGTAACGTACGCTTACTCATTGTTCTCCCCTCCCAATGCTACTAACGTGTCACATCCATAACACAGAAATACCTCTAGTAACTGCTAAATATTTTGGCATATCTTTATTATCAGTTATTCCTATCACACGTCCCATACGTATTGATGATCAGTTAATACGCAAGTCCGTGATCTATATGAGACTCACAACTCGTGTAATACCTATGTCATGGCCAAATAAAATATAATGATGCCTCAAAATCATGGGGTGGTCTCTTAACTCTAAGTTAATATGCATAATATAAATAAATAGATAAATAACGATGTATCTCGTTGTTTCACCCAAGTCTTTATGGTCGCAAATTTTAATAATATAAAATAATAAGAAAATAAATGACATAAATGAAACATGTATAAATGAATGTAAATAAGCAGTGATCGTGGCAAGGTATACTTGCCTGCGGTCCCAAAGTTTCTCTCAAGTCTTAATCCAAGGTCTAATCAAGAACAAATATACGAACACAAAAATTAATAATTTACTATATATGGATTACCTTATTATTTGGTTCCAAAGTGTTATAAGTGTATTATCTAATCTATGCTTACTTGTATACAACTCCTTCTATTTTTACTTATCTATGCATGGAACATCTCTAACTAACATCCTACCATTATATTATACTAAATTTAATATGTTTAGCATTATGAAAATATTTATAAATATATGAAAAGAACCAACCCAACATCATTGCATGCCAAAAAGTCTCCACGGACGACAACTAGTTATTCTAGGCAACTACAACATGTAGTTTATGCATAGAACTACCTTATTAGCATTAAAATATCATTAATAATAAAATAATACATTAAATATTATGTAATTTTAATATATTAAATTCTGAAATTTATTTACATAATTAAAATATGCTAACCTTCAAAGAACTACAACTAGTATTGATGCATCGTGTCCATGTCTAAGTTGTTCAACAACTAGGGCTTGTTTCGTACATAAAATTATGGTTTCACATGAATGAAAATATTTTTAATCACCATATAAAATTAACATGGCTCTACATAAAATTTTATTTCATGAAAAAATATGAAAATGATCGGAGTTGAAAAACTTATACGTACGTGATTACGCTGGGAACCTTTTTTACGACTACGACCAAGCGGAGTACCGAACGAACTCTAAACTTCACAAAACTTGAAGGGGTACTAGGGGAATTCAAATTGATGAAGAAGATATAGTTTTTGGGTCATTTTGAGGCATTTTTACTGCAACAAACAGCAGCAGCACTCTGGTGGCCCAAAACTTTGGGTGCAAAGGGGTCGGCCAATAGGTGGCCTAGAGGTGCATGGGGGTGCATGAAGGTGAGGGGAAGGAAGAGGAGATGTAAAAAAAGAAGGGGGAGCTTCTATGGCCATTCATGAAGGAGGAGGGGGCGGCTAGGCTTTGGGAAATGAGAGGAGCACACATACATATACTAGTTTGTTGGGCCTATGGGTGTTGGTTGTTTGGATTTAATTTAGTCCCAAAAGAGAAGTGTGTTTAAGGGTCCATTAAGTTTTGTTAGGCCTCTAATGATCCTTGGGCACATTATTTAATTAATTATTTTTATTTAATTAAGGTGCACAAAAGATATGTAAGGTTTCAGTTTCCAAAAATAAAAATTGGGTATTTAAAACTAGGATTCGAACCATGTGATATTTATAAAGCATGTAAAGATTTAAATGAATAGGGCACCCTTAACATGGCCATATTAGGTCAAGTTAGACTCATGGATATGAAGTTGGTTGGACGAAAAGGGTTGGCGTTGCGCATTAAAATCGTACACAAAGGTAAGGTGCTAAATTGCCAATTTTTAGATTTTGTGCCGCAAAAGTTATGTAACCAAAACAAAACATATGCATGTGATTTTAGGAGTGATAATCATTGCATTGGCCTAATTGGGCTCATCTAAGTCTAATATGCAAAGTTGGTTGGAGGGTAAGGGCTAGTGTTGTACTAAAAATCTCAAGACTATTGCAAAGAGTTTCTATAGTTCAATAAATTTTCAAATAAATATTTAAATAAATAAAAAATAATAATTGTTAATTATCAAAATAACCCTATGTAAAAATTAGGGTGCTCACATATTCAACTTGATCCACTGATGTCATATTGATAAAAAATATTTGCTTGAATATTTTTCTGATGCTTGTATCAGAGTCCCAAGTAGAAGACTCTGAAGAATGAGAGCTGATTTTAGCCTCTGCTTCTGAATACTCAGGAGTTATTGGCGGTGTTACATATCCTAAATCGTAGCAGGTTTATTGATAGTATGTCTCGGTCTTGCCTTTAGGAGCAAAGTGACACAATGACATACGCCGCCCTTTGCCATAAATTAGGCCTTTGCTGCTCTTTAAGTCATAACTCATTGCCTAGATAAGGCGCTTGGCCTGCGAGCTATAGCGATAAAGCTGTATTTTACTGCTATCGGGTTCTGGTTCGTCTAGGTGGAAGATTCGACAGTCTTCCACCTTGCTGAAGATAATCAATTTTTCTCCCCTCTTTTTTACTGGAATTATGAAGAGGTTAACCCCATAGGGAAGTATTTTGTTGACTACATAGGTTATCGTTACTGGCACGTGTAGTTGCGAACCTAGGCCATATTCTAGGGAGTACATAGTTCTCAAATACTTGACACAAGAGTAATTCAAAGATGAACCTTTATTTAGAAAGTAAGGTATTTTCTTTTTAGGGATTACATCATCAAAAGAGGGGACGTCAGTCTGAGCCGCTATGTATTCTTCAAGCTCGTCGTTCTTGTTATTTGTCATTGGCGTTGGAGGTTGGTTCAAGACCTTCCTACTAGGGCAAGAAAGGCTCACCACCAGGGGTTCAGAGACCTTCATAGGAGGAGGGTCCTGTATTTCTCTGTGAGGTGTCTTGATGAGGTTGACCACAAGGGGCTCTGCGGCTTTCTTGCGGATCTTGACTACCAAGGGGACTACAGTGTTAGGGTGCTCCCTTTCATGCGGATCTTCAAAGGTTCGTTGGAGGCAGAGTCCAATTCAGCTTCATTATCAGTATTATTGTCTCCTTCTTCCTGGTATATTTGTTTATATAGCATAGATTCAGAGTAGTAGGCTTCAACGCCTTTGAAGGGATCGACATCAACAAACTATGTCATGATGATTCCTTCACTATCAACATACTTCAGGCACTGATGAAGAGTTAATGGTACAATCATATTCTCATGTATCCACAAATGCCTCAGCAAGACATTGTAGGATACATCTACGTCAATAACGTAGCAAGTAACCTCAGTTCGTAGATCGCCTATCTGGCACTTTAGGCGAATCTTGCCCAGAGGGTAGCTTCTTCCTGCATTGAAGCCGCTGATGGTTTTATTGGTAGCAGATAACTGATGCATCAAAATTTCCAAGGTCTGGAGAAGACTTCATGGGATGATGCCGAGAGACGAGCCCGGGTCGATGTGCATCCGGTCCACCTTGATGGCATCGATATACCCTATATAGTACAGAGGTCGATCGTGCCTATTATTCTTTAACATCATGTCTTATTGCGAGAACGTAATATTCATAATTTTTTCTATCATGTTGTGGTAATGGGGACACGTTGTAGGGTCCTTAGTCGGCTCCTTGATTTAGGACAAGTAGGAGTCGGCGTGTCGTAATGCCTCACTTAGGGCATCCCAAGTCTCTTTAGAGAGACAAAGAAGCTCGTAGAGTGACAAACTTACTGGCGTGTTGGCAAGCTGTATCAATATGCCAAAGTTGTAGGGCTTTTCCAGCCCCTGTATAGAGTCTTTCTTCAGAGACTTGTCGAAGCGAATCTTCTTCTGCTTTTGTTTGTCCATAGAAGGAGGCTGGGACGATCGTGCTTCAGAAACTACTAGAGTAGCAGGTATGGCGGTTGAAGGCATAGCATCCTCCTGAACTGGATCATAGTTATGGAGGTAGGTCTTGCCAGACCTTATTTCTCCTGCCAAGGCTTCATCGGTTGAGGGAGAGACCATGTGGCATGACTTAGGCCTCTTTCCCTTAGACTTGTCAGCGAGCTGTATTGCTTGTTGCGTCAGGTCTTGGGCGATGTCAAGGTGGACCCATATAATTTTATCTTGTGGAGTTGTAAGAGGTACTAACCCTACTGCTTGGTTCCGAGCTGGTGGGAGGTTAACGACCCCCAGTGTTGCTTTTGAGATTAGGATGACGCCGTCTTCAACCTCAACACCAGGAAAGTTGTCAAACTGGAGTGACACTATGTTGGCATTGACCTTCTTATCCTCAAAGTCGAGGGTGATGGCCTTAGCATCGATTAGCTGTTGGATACGTCTCTTCAACATAAAGCAGTATTTGGTGGGGTGGTGGACGTACCTATGGCAGGGGCAGTACTTTGGGTCGTTGACCTTGTCTGCCTCCTCAGGACGTCTAATGTCAGGCAGCCGAAGCTTGTTGCCCTTCATCAGTACGTTGAATATTTCCTCTACATTATCATTATCGAAGGAGAAGGTCTCATTTGGCTTTGGTTCTTCCGCCGACTTTTGCTTGGACGAAAATGAGCTTTTGAATACATTGACGGTAAGGACTTGCTTACCTTTTCCGTCATGATCGTTGTCGTTATTCTGAGGGCACTTTCCTCAATTGATAAGGCCAGGCATCTGGATACTGAGAAATTGGACCTCCTTGTCATTCTTTTTAGCCATGTCCGCACTCACGATGAAGGCAGACCAGTTTGCATGTTGTGTAGTATCCATGCTAAATTCACTACCGGTAATAGATTCTTTCTGCAAGTGTCCATAAATAATGGCTTAGGAATACTGAGAGGAATTTTCAGGACTGTCGTCCTGAAGCATTCTATGTAGGCACGTACGGGCTCCCTCTCCCTCTGGGATACGTCGATAAGGGATGACATGGTCATATTCATCCCGCCTTCATAGAATTAGGCAAGAAAAAGTCGCCGGAGGTCGTCAAAGGATGTGATACAGTTTTCTGGAAGACTGCAGTACCATTCATAAGCTACACCGGCTAGGGCCCCGATGAACAACTTAGCGAGTAAAGCATTGTCTTGCGGCAAGTGCCCTGTCATGGGCTCAAACTAGTTCAGGTACTGACGAGGCGACGTCTTCCTGTCAAACATGATCAAAGACTGAGGCTTGTACTTTGGGAGAAAGACAACATTATTCCATTCAGCTGGATATGGTTGCCTTATCCCGAGGCTCATCATCTTTTCTGGGTTATTCATGGAGTCCACGCGAGCTCACAACTCCTGGATAGCCTCCTGATTATCGTCTGAGGCTGTAGGAGCAGAGGAGCACAAAAAAAAAGAGACGTCGGTGGCCGGGGGAGCGGGGGCAGGTGCGTTAGACTCCTCATTAGTTCTCGGAGTTGGTTGTGCCGGGACCATGTTTGCCCGAATATCTAGTATAGCTTGAGTGAGGGTTTGCATCAAGCACTCATGGTCTCCATCATTGTTTTGAGTGCCTCGAGGCGCTGGCAGTGATTGGACCCCTCTCCATTATCGTCTCCCGCCATGTATACTGGCATTACATGGGGAAAGGTGGACGGAGCCGTAGACCCTTTACTTTCTGCCTTTGATCCTTGAGTCGCACTATCCTTAAGGAAGGCAGACATCGTCGCATAGAATCTGGAGGAAGTCAACCCTCAACTTTGGATGCCGTATTAACCTGTCGGGGATGGCTACCCCCCGGTACGTTGGTGTCAGTTTCCTGAGAATCATCATAGGAAGTAGCCTATACAGGAGACACTACCTGTAGGATCTTTTCGTGGCACAAAAATTTGATCCATTAGCATTAGTATGACATTAGTGTAACAACCATAGATTTTTATGTTAAATATTTAGATAATATATAAAATTTAATTTTGGTTATTTTCCAAATTCTAATTTTTTTTTACAAATTAGGTAATTTCTATGCCAAATTAGGTAATTTCTTTTTTTGTAAGATGTGCATATTATTTACTATTATCCTATTTTGTGGATAACCATTTAGTTATTTACTTAGTTAATTAGACAATACAGTTATTTGATTTATATAACTAGATAAATATCTAATTATTAATTATAAAATATTTTCATAAAAATATTTTGGGTGTAGTATTTTATTAAAGCTTTACAAAATAAAATTTTCTAGAATTTATTTTGTGTGCAAATATTATTTTTGGATTTTTAGCCTCATCTATATATGTGAATATATATAAATATATATATATAATAATAATGATAATAATAATAATAATAATAATAATAATAATAATAATAGTAGTAGTAGTAGTAGTAGTAGTAGTAGTAGTAGTAGTAATAATGTTGATAACAAAACAAAGTAAAGAAAAACAAAAGAAAAAGAAAAAGAAAAAGAAAAAGAAAATAAAATAAAAACCCTAACCTATTCCCTAAACTAATTAATACTAACTACTTAACAACTAAACTAATACTAATCCTAAACCTTAATCCTAATTCCTATCTACCCCCACAGAAACCCCTCCCAGCGAACACAGAAACCCCCCATCCCGAATTCTCTCTCTCTCTCTCTCTCTCTCTCTCTCTATATATATATATATATATATATATATATATATATATATATACATAAAAACAAAAAACCCTCACCCTAACCCTAACCCTAACCCTACCCCAGCCCGGCGACCGCCCCCCCTGACGACCTCAGCCTCGACGCCGAGCCCCCGCGCCACCGCAGCCCGACAGACCGCACTGATGTCCGCCCCGCGCGCGCGCATGTACACAGTCCCGACACCCTACTTCACGGTATGATATCTCTCTCATCTATCGTCCTTTTTTTGAGCGGTTTGTCCGTGTACGTTCACAACCTAACCCTCTAGGATTTTTCTTCAAGCGGGATAAGTTTTCGTGCCCTGGATTGGTCGAAAAATCGACCGAAAGTTGGCCGAAAAATTGACCAAAAATAGTTCATAATTTTGACCCAAACCCCCATGTTCATGCCTAATTTGCCACCAACCTGTTTAATATTTTTAAAATATAATTGAAAGATTTTCTTTTTAATATAACTGAGAATTTTTTTGTTCTTTTAGTTTTTATTAATTTATTTTATTTGTTAAATTATTTGGCCTCCAAAACGACCAAAAGCTTGGTATTTTAAAACTAAAATTTTGTGATACGGAGTGCGCCCCGCCAAACGGGACCGCCTCGTCGCTTACCAATTGCACTGAAAGTCGCGTATAGTAAATCCTGATGTCTGGACTTTCACGGAAGTTGATTCAGACGTGTGTGCGTGTTGGAATCAACCTGTATCCGAAAAAAGTTCCCGTATCGTAACTTTTTGCAAACTACCATCCCATTTTGTGTACGTTCGTTGGAATGCGACAAAACTTATGTCATTGGATTCGTGGTATCACGCAGGCCCTGTGATCCAAGTTTCACGTGATTCTGAGACAGTTGACTAAGCCGCATATTCGCGGGTCCCACGGTTTGACTTTGAGGACGAATTTGTGATCGGCTCACGGAATCCAAAATTGGATATACCGTTGAGTTTGTGTCACGTCCCAGTCCCAAATACGTAGGACTAGAAATACGTAACACGCCAGCCGTATGTATACGAACTCCAATATATGAAAACTATATACACACGTACGCTGAACATGAATATCCAATCCACAGTGGTAAATATATGTCACAACAAGTCACACGCAGTTCTATATCTCATCCACAGCACAAATGATAGAATAAAGGAAATCAATAACTGAATATCAAAAAAGTAGTCTCAAATAGTAATCTCAAAGTGCAATAGTCGGGTGGAGACAAATCCACTGCAATCGACTATAATAAACTACTAAAGAGAGAAGAGAATAAACTCTAATATAAGAATAAATGTCTAGAAAAGAATAGCAACTAAAATCACTAAACAGCTGCAATGAATCACATATAATCAGAAGGTAAGATCTTCTCAGGCTGATAGGTAGCATCCGGTCCAGGTCCATACTCCTGCGGGTACTCCTGCTCACCTATATCTAGAAGGGACCAGGTCCTCAGAGGGACGTAACAAGATACAAAAAGTATATGCCAATAAAGTACTAAAAATAAACATCCATTGGGGTCGCCTAACCATCTATGTGAATGCAGTTTGAGAACACCTTTCCCCACAAGTGAGCTATCTGGCTGAAAACTGGGATTTGGCATGGTTCTCTATTGGAGATCCAGGGGCCTACAAAGGCACGACAACTTTCGAACGTCGGAGGCCCGCCTGATAATAATATAATATATAGTGGTCATCACCACCCGTATCTCCGGCGGAGAATCCGGGCGCACAATAGATAAAAGTACAAAGGAGCTCAAATGCGGTACTTGTTGTTCTCCCCACCCAATGCTCTAAGCATGTCATGTCCATGACACGATAAACCTCTAATAACCGCCAGGTCTACTAGCATGCAAAGTTTCTATTGGCAGTTATCCCTATCCGTCGCACGACCTATACGTACCGGGGGCCAGCCGAGTACGCAAGTCCGTGTCCAACATGTGACTCACACTCGTGTAAGAATAGTGTCATGGCCAATGAAACATAAATGCCTCATGAAAATGGGGTAGTCTTATAAAGTAGGTCCAATGCATATACATAAATAAAAACATAGTACGACGACAGCGTCGTTGCCCCCAAGTTTCCTTGGACGCGCAGTTTATATAGCAGTTAAAATAAATGAACTAAATAAACAGAAAATAAACATGCATGCGTCATATGGAATGTAAATACAGTACAATGGCAAGGTATACATGCCTGGCAAAAAATCTGTAAAGTGTACGCGCCCAAATGTCAAGGACACTGAACCTGGAACTAAGGACTCCGAACAAACATCTCCGGATGTTGAAATAAACATCACCAACGTTTTCGGAATAAGCAAAATAGTTAAAAAACACATCCCTTTCGTCCAATTTGGACACAGGGACAAAACAGTAATTTCGGGTAAAAGTGGGGTCCACGTGTGGCCCACTTTGTACCGAAAAGTGTGCCAAGGATAACAGTCTCTAAATGGGACAAATTATAGGTCAAACAACTCTAGATGTCAATACGAATCCAACGGTATGTCCAAATGTAGATTCCGATGAGCCGAACAAAATTTGGTCCAAAAAGTCAACTATGGGGCCCGCCAATTGGCGATTTGGTCAACCGTCTCAGAATCGCGTGAAATTTGGGTCACAGGACCAGCGCGTTACCACGAGTCTAGTGGCGCAAGTTTCGTCGCAATCTGACAAGCGTGCACAAAATACGTGCGAGTTCCACAAAAGTTATGACATTAAATGTGTCCGCGGATACGGCCTGATTCTGGCGCGTACACGCGTCCGAATCAGTCCCCACGAATTTTTACGTGTCCGTTTATGCTGCGTGCACCATTGGGTACACTTGGCACACGGCGGGGCGGTCCCGTTTGGCGGGGCGCGCTCCGTTTTCCAACTTTTGGAAAACCGGAAAAAGTGGGTGTGCGCAGTTTTGTGACGAATATAACTATGTCCACAGCAACTATTAGCCTAGGGTTATTTTACAGAAATTAAACTAGGTCAGGTATTCTACAGGTATCAAAAAGAATCACCGAATTCGGATCTCTGTGGTGGGAGATACGAACTCGGCAATATGGGTGATCATTCTGGAATTCTGCGATTCCAGAATTGGGTCTGTCCGTCCACTTTGGACGCTGATTTACACCTAGGGGCACACGTTTTCCGAGGTTGGCTATAAAACGAATATTGGAGAGGGTTAAGGGATGATCATACCTATGAAAACGAAACAGCGTTTGGTCGAGCGAGTCGACGGGAAATCGTGCCGGAGCGAAGGTGCCTCGAGTGGAAAACTGCAGTTCGCGAGGTCGGCGTCGACGGGATGGTTGGATGGCTTGACGGGGCTTCTCTGGCTGCGGTGACGGCTCTAGATGGGTAGAGGAAGTCTGGGAATTTAAGTTAGGGTTTTTGGGATAAGAAAATATATATATATATATATATATATATATATATATATATATATATATATATATATATATATATATATATATATTAAGAGAGAGGGGGAAGTGGACGGGTCCGCGTGCAAAGGGTCGGCAATCCACTGAAGTAAATGGGGCGGATGAAATTGGTTTGCCAAAGGTGGTCAATGCAAGCAAATTTTTTTGCTAATGGTATTCACAGCAAGAATCGGCTGAAGGGTTAGCAAAGGAGGCTTAAGTAATCTAAGTTGTAATAGTATTATTCTATTATTATTATAATTATAATTATCATTAAATTCTTATTTAATATTTTCTTTTCCTTTCTTTCTTTTCAAATATATATATACACACATATATATATATATATATATATATATATATATATATATATATATATATATATATATATATATATATATATATATTCACACATAAGAAAATTTATATAGTAGGGTATTGCACATCGTTAGGCTAGCAAATGCTCAAGGGGTCTCCTACATGGAATAAATTCCGAAAAATTCCTGATGGTCCCACAAGTCCTCTAAGTGCCCGAGCACCTAACATAAAAATTATTAAAAATCTATTTCTCCTATTTAGACCTAATTACTGCAATTTAATTAATAATTATTAAATAAAAAGGTATATACGATTTTCTAGGAAGGGGGTTTTACATTCTACCCAACTTGTAAAAATTTCGTCCTCGAAATTAAAATTAAGCCACGATAGAATGTAAGGATGGTATAAGATATAAATTAACAATATAAATTCATACCTTGGTCTGCGAATAGGTTCGAAAAACGCTTGTGCATGTCGTCCTCGCGCTCCCAAGTTGATTCTCCTGGCGCACCATGCCTCCATGCTACGCGAACCAAGGGAATAGACTGGTTCCTCAATACCTTCTCTCGACGATCAAGGATTCCCACGGGTTGCTCTTGGTAAGACAAGCTCGGCCCAATGGTGATCTCTGAATGGTCGAGAACATGACTGCTGTCTGCCACATATCGCCTAAGCTGCGACACATGGAATACGTCATGTACTCCCTCCAATGAAGGTGGTAGCGCAAGTCGATATGCCACCTCTCCAACTCTCTCGAGCACGTCAAATGGTCCAATATACCTTGGACTCAACTTGCCGCACCCTCCAAATCGGATGGTGCCTCTGGTCGGTGATATCCTCAAGAAGACGTGATCGCCCTCTTTGAACTCCAAGGGACGACGATGAAGGTCTGCCCACTGCTTCTGCCTGTCTTGCGCTGCTCGCAAGTGTCCCTGAATCTTCTTGACTGTCTCTACGGTGTTGACCACCAACTCGGGTCCCAGAATCTGACGTTCTCCCACGTCACTCCAACACACAGGAGACCTATATTTTCTTCCATACAATGCTTCAAACGGAGCCATCTGAATACTCGCTTGATAGCTGTTGTTGTAAGAAAACTCTACAAGATGTAGGTGGTCCTCCCATGATCCTCCGAAGTCTAACATGCAAGCCCTCAACATATCTTCCAAGGTCTGAATAGTGCGCTCGGACTGTCCATCTGTCTGCGGGTGGTAAGATGTACTAAACTTCAGACGAGTACCAAGACTTTCTTGAATACTCCTCCAAAAGTGCGATGTGAAGCGCGAATCTCTGTCCGATACAATGCTGACTAGTATGCCGTGCAATCTCACGATCTGCCTCATATATAAGTCAGCTAAAGCTTCTGTCGACTGACCCACTCTAAAAGGTATAAAATGGGCTGACTTGGTGAGTCGGTCCACTATTACCCATACTGCATCTCTCCCACTTGGACTCTTGGAAAAACCCGTGACGAAGTCCATAGTGATGTCCTCTGGTGCTCCGCCTTCACTTGTTGACATACCAGACATTTAGCTACAAAGCGAGCTATCTCTCTCTTCATCCCATGCCACCAAAAATGCTGTCGTAAGTCGCGATACATCTTGGTGCCTCCAGGGTGAATAGAATAGATCAAACTATGAGCCTCTGCCATCAGCTCCTGCCGAATCTCTCCATTTGGAACATAAAGACGATCACCACATCGTAATGTCCCATCCTCATGAATGCGCAATCCGGTCTGCTCTCCGGCCTCTGTCCTTTCCTTTAGTCTCCAAAATCTGGCATCTGTAGGCAAAGCTGCCTTAATCCTCTCTACCAATGATGATTGAACTTGTAAGTTGGCTAGTGTCCCATCTGCTCCGGGTAGTATCACTTCAATGCCAAGCTCTTGCAAGTCCTCCAATAGTTCCCTCTGTACTGTCAAGAAGTAAGATGCTGGCTTCCGGCTTAACGCGTCTGCTACCACGTTAGCCTTGCCTGGATAATAATGTAGCTCTATCTCGAAATCTTTCATCAACTCGAGCCATCGACGTTGCCTCATATTTAACTCCTTCTGCGTGAAGACGTACTTGAGGCTTTTGTGGTCTGTTTAGATTTTCACTCGTTCCCCATATAAGTAATGTCTCCAAAGCTTCAGGGCAAATGCAACGGCTGCAAGTTCCAAGTCATGAGTCGGATAATTCTTCTCATGTACTCGTAACTGCCTAGATGCATATGCAATCACCTTGCCATGCTGCATCAATACGCATCCTAAGCCTTTTCCTGATGCGTCACTGTAGATCACATATCCTCCTGATCCTGACGGAATCGTCAATACTGGTGCTGTAGTCAGTCGCTTCTTCAACTCTTCAAAGGCTGCTTGACACTCGTCAGTCCATATAAATTCTTGATCCTTATAAGTCAGACGAGTCATAGGTGCCGCTATTCTTGAGAAGTTTTTTACGAACCGTCGGTAATATCCCGCAAGTCCAGGAAAACTCCTCACCTCTGCTGCTGATTTAGGAACAGGCCATGTCTCAACTGTTGAGATCTTCTCTGGGTCAACAGAAATACCATCTCCTATAACAACATGTCCAAGAAATGAAACTCTGTCCAAGAAAAACTCACATTTGCTGAGTTTAGCATATAACTGCTCTCTCCTCAAAGTCTCTAGAACAATCCGCAGGTGCTCCTCGTGCTCCTCGTGGCTCTTCGAATAGACAAGTATATCGTCTATGAAGATGACCACGAACTGGTCCAAGTACTGGTGGAAGACTCGATTCATCAAGTCCATGAAGATCGCTGGAGCATTGGTCAATCCAAATGGCATGACCAAAAACTCGTAGTGCCCATACCTTATTCTGAATGCGGTCTTCGGAATGTTCTATTTCTGTACCTTCACTTGGTGATATCCCGATCTCAAATCTATCTTTGAGAATACCTTAGCTCCACTGAGTTGATCAAATAGGTCATCAATGCGTGGCAGTGGATATTTGTTCTTCACTATCACTGCATTCAAGGCTCTGTAGTCAATGTACATACGCACTGACCCATCTTTCTTGGGTACAAACAACACTGGTGCTCCCCAGGGTGATGCACTCGGTCGGATGAAAACTTTCTCCTCTAGCTCTTTTAACTGTGCCTTCAGCTCGTCCATCTCCTTCTTCGCCAGTCTGTAAACATGCGATGCTATAGGTGCTGCTCCGGGTGCTAGTTCAATTAAAAACTCTACGTCTCTGTCTGGGGGTAGTCCTGGCAAATCCTCTGGAAAGACGTCTAGAAATTCTGAAATAATAGGGTGATAGACAACATCGTCCATTGCGAGCTGCATACCATCAAGGATTTCTGTGGATCCTCGGGCAAACTCAAGTTCAGGCTGGCCTGGTACCTTAAAAAGAATGATTCCTCCAAAGCAATCGAAAAAAGCGTGGTTCTTGCTCAGCCAGTCCATTCCAAGCACAATATCAAAAGACGGCATAGGAAGGACTAAGAGTTGGGCATTCATCTTCCTGCCACGTATCACTATAGGACTCGATCTACAAACTCGACTAACTGGTACAACTCCTCCTCCGGTTAGAATTCTAACACAACTAGATAATGGTGTAGAAGCAATGTTGTGTTTGGCAATAAAACTAGATGATATGAATGAGTGGGTGGCTCCCGTATCAAATAATGTCACTGCAGGAAAAGTAAAAGCAAGGGTAATACCTGCTATGACATCCACCTCATGATCCATGTCATCTACCTCCAATGCAAAAGCTCGCCCGTTCCGCTGTGGCTGTCCATGTCCGGTCCTCATATACTGCTCCTCCTGAGTGGGTAGCGGTGGTCCTCTCTGAAATCCTTCTGCTGCTGGGGGTCGAGGTGCTCCCGGTCCGGTCATCTGCTGGGCTGGCTTTGGTGCTGGAAGCGCTAGTCTCTGAACTGGTGGTGGGAGTGTCGATGTCTACATTGGGTAGTCTCTCGCCATGTGTTATCCGGAGCCACATCTCATACACTGACCCAAGCGAGTCCAATAATCCCTCGAAATATGTCCGTTCCTCCCACAATAATTGCAATAGGGCTTCCCCAGATTCTGGTACGGTGCTGCTCGGTGTTGCTGATGCTGTTGTGCCAAAAGACGTCGGATAGGTCCTCCCTGTTGTGTCCTGGCTGGTCCCTGCTGTATCCTTGCTGTTCCTTGTTGTGTCCTCAGCTGACCTCCTCTTCCTCTGCTAATGGTTTCCTGAAATCTGGCCTCTGTCAGTAGTTCAGCATAAGAGACTCGGGACTGCGAGCTTGTATAATGTTGAAGCTCCTGGGTCAGTCCTCGATGAAATCTCTTAGCCTTAGCCAAGTCATTTGGTATCAATGCAGCGCCATATTTGCTGAGTCGACTAAACTCGGCATCATACTCGTCCACGGTCCAGTTCCCCTGCTCTAAGTGAAGAAACTGATCATACAAGGTGTCCCTGACAGTGTCCGGGAAGTACTTTCCCTCAAAGTACTCCAAGAACTGCTCCCAAGTCTGGTAAGTACCCAACTGGCGCTCCATGGATTCCCACCAGTGATGAGCATTACCATCCAGAAGCGTCCGTACACCCGTCATCCATAGGTCCGTAGGTAACTGCGATGCCTCCAGTAGCTTCTGTGTGTGAGTGATCCAGCTGGTAGTCTCCTCCGGGCTCTCAGTGCCCTTGTACTGCCTTGCACCCATCTGAACAAAATCCTTTACTGATCCAACCTTAGCTCGAGGTGCTGGGGCTAGTGTTTGGGCTGGTACAGTAGCATGTGCAGCCATCCTCTCCAGTGCTGCTAAAAATTCTTGCCTCTGCTCGACTGCCTGCTGCCTCTGCTCGGCTGCCTGCTGCCTCTGTTCCTGTATCATCATCTGAAAGAATTGGAACATCTGCGCTTGGCCATCTTGCGGTACTGAGGCAGGTGGAAGGTTCCCAATAGGTGAAGCGGGAAGATCAGATGGAACTGGGGTGTGAGTCTGTCCATCTGGCCCCGGAAGCCTAGGAATCGTTGGGGTCCCTTCTTGAGTCTGACTATTGACTGCAGAAGTTGCGTCGCCATCGGCGGCAGTACGTCCATTCTGCAAATCCATCTGTCTGCAGTTGACGTACGAAACGATTAGAAAAAGTACAGGAATCAAACAGGATGCAAGTATTAAATAGGAAGGATGAATTTCAATCAAGCGTGGATGAGATCCTTATACTCTATTCCTATACGCAGGCTTGTTCGGTACAGTTACGTAACCGAGACAATATATTCTTGACCTGCATGGGCCACCACAAAAACATGTCACGCCCCAGTCCCAAATACGTAGGACTAGAAATACGTAACACGCCAGCCGTATGTATACGAACTCCAATATATGGAAACCATATACACACGTACGCTGTACATGAATATCCAATCCACAGTGGTAAATATATGTCACATTAAGTCACACACAATTCTATATCTCATCCACAGCACAAATGATAGAATAAAGGAAATCAATAACTGAATATCAAAGAAGTAGTCTCAAATAGTAATCTCAAAGTGCAATAGTCGGGTGGAGACAAATCCACTGCAATCGACTATAATAAACTACTAAAGAGAGAAGAGAATAAACTCTAATATAAGAATAAATGTCTAGAAAAGAATAGCAACTAAAATCACTAAACAGCTGTAATGAATCACATATAATCAGAAGGTAAGATCTCCTCAGGCTGATAGGTAGCATCAGGTCCAGGTCCATACTCCTGCGGGTACTCCTACTCACCTATATCTGGAAGCGACCAGGTCCTCAGAGGGACGTAACAAGATACAAAAAATACATGCCAATAAAGTACTGAAAATAAACATCCATTGGGGTCGCCTAACCATCTATGTGAATGCAGTTTGAGAACACCTTTCCCCACAAGTGAGCTATCTGGCTGAAAACTGGGATTTGGCATGGTTCTCTATTGGAGATCCAGGGGCCTACAAAGGCATGATGACTTTCGAACGTCGAAGGCCCGCCTGATAATAATATAATATATAGTGGTCATCACCACCCGTATCTCCGGCGGAGAATCCGGGTGCACAATAGATAAAAGTACAAAGGAGCTCAAATGCGGTACTTGTTGTTCTCCCCACCCAATGCTCTAAGCATGTCATGTCCATGACACGATAAACCTCTAATAACCGCCAGGTCTACTAGCATGCAAAGTTTCTATTGGCAGTTATCCCTATCCGTCGCACGACCTATACGTACCGGGGGCCAGCCGAGTACGCAAGTCCGTGTCCTACATGTGACTCACACTCGTGTAAGAATAGTGTCATGGCCAATGAAACATAAATGCCTCATGAAAATGGGGTAGTCTTATAAAGTAGGTCCAATGCATATACATAAGTAAAAATATAGTACGACGACACCGTCGTTGCCCCCAAGTTTCCTTGGACGCGCAGTTTATATAGCAGTTAAAATAAATGAACTAAATAAATAGAAAATAAATATGCATGCCTCATATGGAATGTAAATACAGTACAATGGCAAGGTATACTTGCCTGGCAAAAAATCTGTAAAGTGTACGCGCCCAAATGTCAAGGACACTGAACCTGGAACTAAGGACTCCGAACAAACATCTCCGGATGCTGAAATAAACATCACCAACGTTTTCGGAATGAGCAAAATAGCTAAAAAGCACATCCCTTTTGTCCAATTTGGACACAGGGGCAAAACGGTAATTTCAGGTAAAAGTGGGGTCCATGTGTGGCCCACTTTGCACCGAAAAGCGTGCCAAGGGTAACAGTCTCTAAATAGGACAAACTATAGGTCAAACAACTCTAGATGTCAATACGAACCCAACGGTATGTCCAAATATGGATTCCGATGAGCCGAACAAAATTTGGTCCAAAAAGTCAACTGTGGGGCCCGCCAATTGGCGATTTGGTCAACCGTCTCAGAATCGTGTGAAATTTGGGTCACAGGACCAGCGCATTACCACGAGTCCAGTGGCGCAAGTTTCGTCACAATCTGACAAGCGTGCACAAAATACGTGCGAGTTCCACAAAAGTTGCGACATGAAATGTGTCCGCGGATACGGCCTAATTCCGGCGCGTACACGCGTCCGATTCAGTCCCCACGAATTTTCACGTGTCCGGTTATGCTGCGTGCACCATTGGGTACACTTGGCACACGGAGGGACGGTCCCGTTTGGCGGAGCGCGCTCCATTTTCCAACTTTTGGAAAACCAGAAAAAGTGGGTGTGCACAGTTTTGTGACGGATATAACTATGTCCACAGCAACTATTAGCCTAGGATTATTTTACAGAAATTAAACTAGGTCAGGTATTCTACAGGTATCAAAAAGAATCACCAAATTCGGATCTCTGTGGTGGGAGATACGAACTCGGCAATATGGGTGGTCATTCTGGAATTCTGCGATTCCAGAATTGGGTCTGTCCGTCCACTTTGGACGCTGATTTACACCTAGAGGCACACGTTTTCTGAGGTTGGCTATAAAACGAATATTGGAGAGGGTTAAGGGATGATCATACCTATGAAAACGGAACAGCGTTTGGTCAAGCGAGTCGACAGGAAATCGTGCCGGAGCGAAGGTGCCTCGAGTGGGAAACTGCAGTTCGCGAGGTCGGCGTCGACGGGATGGTTGGATGGCTTGACGGGGCTTCTCTGGCTGCGGTGACGGCTCTAGATGGGTAGAGGAAGTCTGGGAATTTAAGTTAGGGTTTTTGGGATGAGAAAATATATATATATATATATATATATATATATATATATATATATATATATTATATATATTAAGAGAGAGGGGGAAGTGGACGGGTCCGCGTGCAAAGGGTCGGCGATCCACTGAAGTAAATGGGGCGGGTGAAATTGGTTTGCCAAAGGTGGTCAATGCAAGCAAATTTTTTTGCTAAAGGTATTCACAGCAAGAATCGGCTGAAGGGTTAGCAAAGGAGGCTTAAGTAATCTAAGTTGTAATAGTATTATTCTATTATTATTATTATTATAATTATCATTAAATTCTTATTTAATATTTTCTTTTCCTTTCTTTCTTTTCAAATATATATATACACATATATATATATATTTGTATATATATATATATATATATATATATATATATATATATATACATAAGAAAATTTATATAGTAGGGTATTGCACATCGTTAGGCTAGCAAATGCTCAAGGGGTCTCCTACATGGAATAAATTCCAAAAAATTCCTGATGGTCCCACAAGTCCTCTAAGTGCCCGAGAACCTAACATAAAAATTATTAAAAATCTATTTCTCCTATTTAGACCTAATTACTATAATTTAATTAATAATTATTAAATAAAAAGGTATATACGATTTTCTAGGAAGGGGGTTTTACAGTTCGTATCATCGTTTAGAATTAGTTTGACCTATAATTTATCCTATTTAGAGACCTTTATCTCTTACACGCTTTTCAGTGTAAAGAGGCCTACATGTGGACCCGCTTTGACTCAAAATTATCGTTTTGCCCCTGTGTCTAAATTGGATGAAAGGATAGTATTTTCTAACTATCTCGCTTATTCTGGGAACGTTGATGATATTTATTTCAACATCTGGAGACGTTCATTCAGAGGCCATAGTTTCTGATCTTCTGTACTTGACACCTGGACGTTTACATTACGCAGCTTTCTTGCCAGGCAAGTATACCTTGCCATTGTACTATGATTTATATTCCATATGATGCATACATTTTATTTATGTTATTTAGTTCATATATTTTAACTGCTATATAAATAACGCATCCAAGAATAACTTGGGTGCAACGACGGTGGCGTCGTATTTTGTCTTTATTATATATTATGCATGTCGACCTAGTTTTACGAAACCATATAATTTGGAGGCATCATTAGGTTTTATTGGCCGTGACACATATGTTGCACGAGTGTGAGTCTCATGTAGAACACGAACTTGTGTGACGGGTTGGCCACCTGTACGTAAGGGATGTACGATAGGAAGTAACTGCTAATAGAGATATGCTAGAAGACTTAGCAGTTATTATAGGTATCATCGTGTCATGGATATGACATGAATAAAGCATGGGGTGGGAAGAACAACAAGTAAGGCGTTTGGGCTCTTTTGCACTTTTCTTGTGTAACCCACACGCTTTGCCGAAGATGCGTGGTATGATGACCCCTATATTATCTACAGGCGGCCTCTGACGTTCAAAAGACGTCATACTTTTTAGGCCCCTGATTCTTTGAGAGAATCATATCAATCCCATTTTAGCCAGATAGCCCACGTATTGGAAAGTTGTTCTCAAAGTGCATTTACATAGATGGTTAGGTGACCCTTTGGATGTTTATTTTTAATATTTTATTGGCATGCTTCTATGTATCTTGTTATGTCCCTCTGAGGACCTGGTCCCTTTCCAGGTGTAGACGATCATGACTATTTGCAGGAGCACGGATCAGGACTTGCTACTTCTCTCTTTTTCAAGGAGGTCTTCTCTTTCAAGCCCCATTGTTCATTAGATGTACTTATTTTGTTGCTCTTATATTCTAGTTGGTAGTGGATTTGTCTCCATCCAACTATTAGTTCTTCTCGACTAGTTCATATTTAGTTTATTGATATATTTGATCATTTATTTCTTTATGATTATTGTGGATGAGATTTAGTTATGCCCTGTGACTTGTGACAAATATATACCACTTGTGAATTATTGTTCATAATACAGCGTACGTATGTGTTATGGTTTCCATATATTGGAGTTGTCATATACATACGGTTGACATGCTTACGTATTCCTAGTCCTACATATTTTGTGACTAGGGCATGACACTCCCTCAGTAGGTACCACTAGTCTGCTGCCTCATGGTCAGTTTCTTGATATGCTGGCTGAGACCGGAGGGCTGGACGAGCCTGCTTTCGAGTTCTTTTTCGTGGAAGGAGACCTCGAGGTCGAGCAACATAGAGGTAAAGGGCAACTCCTCTTCATCTTCTTTAGTTTGTACCTATTTTTCGAGACATTGTCGGATCGGTGCAACTTGCCGCAGTCTCTGAAATACAAACTACCTGGTTGGAGAAATTGCTACCTTGGCACAACAGCAATTGATGATAACACTAGCACATCAGTGCCCTGGAGGGGACACTTCGTGTGTAGTAGCTGTTTCTCTCATCTTGCATTTATGACTTATCACGTCACATAAATCATGTAAGCCCCCTGATTTTCAAGAATTTTTAAATTAGATTTTTCACAATTTTTCTGGAATTTTTTATGAATTTTCTGTAATTAAAATCTAGGCCTTTTGTAATAAAATAATTTTTAATTGCTCTTAATTAATATTAAAATATTATGAAAATAATATTTTATGGTGTAAAATGGAAAACCGGACATAGGGTAATTTTCGGTGAATTTATTGGACTCCGGAAACCCGTTTAAAGCCTTAAAAACTATTATAGAAATTAAACTAATTTAAACCTGACTGAACCCGGTTCATTTGAACCAAAATAAACCAAACCACAGTGAACCAAACCGCTCCACTGAACAAACCCAGCTTAACGGGTCGGTCGGGTCGGATCCTTGAAACCCGACCCAAACCCAAACCCGAAATGACCAAGCCCTAGATGCCGGATTCCCTGTAGCGGCCTACATATACTCCTCGACTTCCGTGTCGACCCCGCCACCAGACCCCTCTCTCCCTCTCATCTCGCCATCGTTGCCGCCCTATGGACACCCCGACGCAGTCGGCTCCCCGACGAGCGACTCCACTCGAGCCGCCCAGCCCGACTTCCCTTTCTCCGTCTCCCGCCCAGTCGACGACTCCGCTCAGCCGAGCGCCACCCTTCGACGACTCCGGCCCCTTCACCCCTCGACTACCTCCTCCGCCTCCCGCCTCGTCGCACTGCCCCGTCTCCCCTCAACTCTTCCTTCCTCCTCCCCCCGTGCGACAACAAGCCTCACCCGCAACAGCAGCCGGCTCAGCCCTCTGCGCCGCCTCACGCACGCCGCCGCCTCCGGTCGCCCAGCCGAGCCCTGCGCCGCCTTCCTTGACCACCTCCGGCCCTCGCCTGCCACCCTCCGGCCCGCCTCCGGCCGTCGCACAGCAGCTTGAAACCCTAACCCTAGGTCGCAGCACCCGGACACGACTCGGACACGTGTCGGACACAAAGAATTCAGGTTTTTTGAGCCCTGTTCAGGTACCGTTTTCTCCCTCCTCGTAATTCTGTTTTTAATTCCGTCAGTTGCGTCATGTAGACTGTATAACCCTCTCGGTGTCCGTGTAACCCGATCGGTGCATCGCGTCCAGTGGTGATCGTAAACCGCGATCCAAAAACAGGAAAATCAACACCCTGTTTTACCCCGAAACTGAGTGCGCTCCGCCAAACGGGACGACTTGGTCACGCGCAGTCTTCACCGATGCGTGCGCGACGTTGATACGGTCGTGTAAGATTTTACAGAAGTCGATTCGGATGTGCGTGCATACCGGAATCAACGCGTATCCGCCGACACCGCCCCATATCCGTCTGTTCTGGAATACATCGTAACTTCGTGTACACACGTCGGATTGAGACGAAACTTGTGCCATCGGACTCGTAGCAATACGCTGGTCCTGTGACCCAAGTTTGGTTCGATTCTGAGAACGTTGACAGAATCACGTATCGTGGACCCCACAGGCTCCACTTGACGGGCGATTTTGTGATCGGCTCATCAGAATCCAATTCTGGAAGTTCTGTTGGGCTTGTATCATCGTTTCTAACTGGTTGACACTAAGTTTGGCAAATTTGGAGACCTTTGACCATGACACGCTTTTCGGTGCAAAGTGGTCCACATGTGGACCCCTCTTTGGCCCAGAAATGCCATTTTTGCTCCTGTGTCCAAATTGGACGTAAGGACAGGCATTTTTAGCTATTTGATATTTTCTGAATCTAATGGTGATATTTATTTCAACAATCGGAGTAGTACCTGCATATCACACTGAGACCAGAGCTACAGTTGGAGCCAGGACCCCAGGCAAGTGTACCTTGCCAAACTTTGCAGTCTTGTTACATATTTTCCTTGATTCTTTTATATTGTTGTGCATGCTTAACCTAGGACCGTGTGACTTACTTAGCGTCCGATTATAGTCGGGTGCCAACATCGTACGCGGTGTTGTGTATTGTCATCTAGAGATGGGCATTCGTGACCCTTTACATCCTCGTACTTGTCTTATCAAGTACATTATACCCAGGACACTTGACACTGTTCATGAGACAGAATTTTCCTGAGATATTCATGGTAATTCTGTATAGGATGCAGGTTTATGACATATACAGTTTACATGCTTAGATTATATCCTGACTTGTGTATTAGCTTTGATCCTGCGTGTCATGGACATGAGACGTGAGATTTCATTGGGTGAGGAGAGTATTACCATAACAAAGACTGATTATATTATATATATTGACATATGGATGTGTCTTAGTCTCTGACACAGAGCTATGGCACCAGTTCTGGCCCTTCGAGAAAATACTGCTATGGGTTTCTCCGACACTGATCCTGTAGTAGCCTCAGCCCGAGTATGACTAAAACTCTCAACTTGCATATCACTTAGCTTATTATATATTTACCCTATTGTTTATTTATTGCTGCACTGCATTTATTTTGGCTTGTATTTTCTGTACCTTACTGTCCCCTGAGGACCTGGATCCGGACTATGTCCCCAGGTATAGCTGACGAGATCTATCCCGAGGTATACGGGACCGGAGCATTAGCATTAGCAGGAGCAGGTGCCTACCTTGGAGCAGAACCAGGATCTGAGGGCGAGATTGTACCAGAGAACTTCTCTTGAGTATTGGCTTGAGATACTCATTTATTTCAGTTTCTAGTTATTTTATTTCCAGTCTTTTTCATTGATGTACCAGACTTATTCTCGGATTGTTCTCCGAGACACCTTTATTGAGAATTGTTAGTTATTTTATTTACAATTATTCTGGCATTTGATCTGTGATTATCTGTTGTGGATGAGATTAGTATAGACTGTGACTTGGATCATTGTACCTACTTATTGTTGTATTACAGCTTAAGTATGTCCCGATGGATCCATTAAATTGGGTTTGTCCATCGGTGCGTACTGCTGGCCATTGCCACGAGTCCAGTCCCTCGGTATTTTGGGACTGGGGCGTGACAAATCAGACGAGAACTTTTACCTTTACACCCTCCTTTTACGTATGGACAAGCCGATTGCATGGATGTGCAGGTAAAGTATTTACTCTGCGACTTGGTTCATGCACCGAGGCCGCACCTAAGTCGTCCGTGGAAGACTTTTGGAACTGACCCACTTCATGTGCACAGACAGGCTGGACGCGTGGCCAGTTCTATATAACTTTCTATTAGTAGCGCGCATAACAGTTAATGGCGCATGCTTTTGGTTAGTTGTTGATAAGAGTCCATTTTCTATATTATATGATACTGGACTCTACAATTGAAGTAAAGCTGGACCTGTACTAGAGTAAGCTGGGAGATGGATCACTCAGGGCAATAGTGTTAACTCACCACTGATTAGGTGAAGTATCAGAAAAGTATCATAGCCATGGGATGAAGGAACAGCTGGAGTTTAATTCGAGCATGGTCTTAGTAGTAATTGTAATCAGAAATACTGAACTATAAATAAATGTAATGAGAAAGGAAAAGTGTGCAATGTAATAATTGCTTTCCTCAAACTTCTAATTCTCTGTAACCACTTTTCCCTCCAAATTTTAATTTGAAATAAAATTCCTCTACTTAGTCTGCTTCTTCTCCAATTCTCTTCTGCTTCACTTCAATTACACCAAATTCATGTCTGGATCAGCTCGATCTCCACCTGTAGCAGCTCAAATGGGAAAGGGCTCTACCAATTTGGTATCAGAGCAACTCAAAACTGTGATGGAAAACAGTCAGGAATGAAGCTCGCGCCATGGCAGATCTGGAATGGAGTCACCAGAGGGACGACGAATCATCATCGATGATGAGCGGATCCTCTCCATTGAAGACACCATGGGAGCCCTAGCAGGTACAGTACTCGATCTTAACAACAAATTTGATCGAATGATGGAAGAAATCTGTAGATCCAGAATAGATCCGAAAAAATCTTGTCAAAATTTGAATCCAACAAGTCAATCATATGTTCCTATGACAAACACTCCAGTTCAAACTAATGTTAATAATAACTGGAAAAATAATCCTCCAATTGTCAATTCTACCATGCTCACCATGGATCAAACACCCATAGGGCACACGAGTGCACTCCCAAACTCTAGATATGTAACTATGGGGTCAGTATTCAGTGGACAGGGAGCACATTCAGCTCCACCCTTGTTGCCTACACCCATACCTGCATCAGGACATCAGGGAATTGGCCATAATCCTCAAAATGGGAAACAACCAACTATGAGACTCAAATTACCTGAGTTTGATGGGACTGGGGATGTGGAGGAATGTATCATGAGGGTTAATCGATATTTTCGATACTATAAAACTCCAGAGATGGATGAAATCCAGGTTTGCTCAGTACAACTCAAGGGTACAGCTACTTACTGGTTAGACTGGTAGGAAACAACTAAGAGTGGGGTGTTGACATGGGTGGAGTTCTGCAAATCCATTCGATTGGAGTATGGTCCTTCACAGTTCACTGACAATGTCATTGAGCTAAAACTACTCAAACAAGAAAACAGTGTCCAAGTGTATAACTCTCAATTTTAAAAACTTTTTAAAAAGGTTAAGGAATTACCTGAAAGTTGCCTGGTTAGTCAGTACGTAGAAAGGTTGAAGGAAGAAATCAGATATGAATTCCATGTTGCAAATCCAAGTAATATACCTTCAGCATTACAACTTGCTAAACTGTACGAAGCCAAAAACCTGGCCATTAGGAGGCAATATAAGGGTACTCATTTTACTGGAAAACTACTAACCTGACTGTTTCATCATCCTCTCCAAGTACTACTGTGACTACTAACTCTGAATCTGGGAAGAAGCTTACAAGTCAAAATTTAGAATCGGCAACAACAACTTCAACCAATGTGGGGCAAACCAAGGCTACTATATCACCTGCAGAGCTTCTCAAGAAGAAAAGTTTGGGATTGTGTTTCTTGTGTGATGAGAAGTGGTATAGATGGCACAAGTGCAAAGAAAAAAGATTGTATATGCGAGTGGTAGATGAAGAAGGTGGGAAGAGGATGATAATAAATCCATACCAGATACTGATGAATCCTAAAACAATTCACATCAAAGTTGGTTTGAAATATCACTTCAGGCACTCTCAGGAAGCACTTATCACTCAACCATTAAGCTGAGGGGAAGTGTCAGGAATAAGCCAGTCATGATCTTAGTAGACTGAGTCCACTCACAGTTTCATACACTCAGTTTTCTGTGAAAGATTGGGCTTAGTAACACAAGACATCAAACCCTTTAAGGTATTAGTGGCTAATGGAGAGAAATTAAACAGTAAAGGACTGTGCAAGAAGGTTAGTATTGAATGTCAAGGCCACAAAATCTTTGCTGACTTACTCCTACTTCCTATTCCAGGGTGTCAAATAGTGCTTGGAGCAAACTGGCTCAGCACTTTGTGAAATATAACATAGAATTTTGAAGATCTGACAATGCAGTTTGAAGAGCAGGAAGTTGTAAAAATATTCAAGGGGGTCAAGACACATGCTCACCAACTGCAGGAACCTGCTACCAAGGACCTGAGACAAAAGTCTCAAATATTTGTCATTCAACTGTGTTTAATAAGAAAAATCAATGAATTACCATCTGAAAATCCAGTATCTGAGCAGCAGAGGAATGAGATAACACAACTAGTAACCAAGTAAAGACACTTATTTGAGGAACTACATGGGTTACCTCCTAAGAGGAGCTTTGACCATAAAATTCCCCTCCTGCCTGGCTCGTTACGAGTATGTACAAGGCCATATAGACACCCTTATATATGTTGGAGTGGGTGGGGTTCCCAACCTATGTGAAGAATATCCCGGAGTACGACTAGCGCTATCCGTGTGTCGGAAAATCTCGGAAAGTGCATCGAGCGCAGTGTATTGGAACATTTATGTTAAGCAAATATTATATGGGATTTCCATCTTTGACTTTAATTATATATTTTTAATTGGATCTTTCATTTATTAACTTTCCATATAATTGGATTTCTAATTTATGGCAAGTCAATTTATGATTTGATTTCAATTAAATATATAATTGAATGTAATTGGATTTTCATAAATATTTTTGGCTTCCATATATAGATTTTTATATGGAAACCCTAATTCATTCAAGGGTTTATGTAAAGGCTCAGAGAATATACAATAAAAGAAGAAAAAAATAAGAGAAAAAAGGTGGCAAGAGTGCCATTGCAACTTTGGAGAGGAGAAATAATGATTGAAGGCCGTTTCAGAGAAGGAGATCAATTTGGAGTATTTCTTATTGTCTTTTTTCTTCGTGATTTTAATCTATTTTTTATTCCAAAGAGGTGATCCGTGTTGGATCGACGAGGAGCTTTTAGAGGGTGTAATCTCTTTATTCCATTAGTAGAGGTTCTTTAGGGTTGGACTCCGATCGTCCCGTGGTTTTTTTCATCTGGGTTTTCCACATAAAAATTTTTGTGTCTGCGATTTTTGTTTGGTATTTTTTGGTTTGTGCGTTTTGCTCGGTTCTCTAACAGGTACTCTCTGGTTTGGGGAATGGTTCCCCCGTTTCGTTCCCAACAATGTGGTATCAGAGCCAGGTTCTAGAATTTCAGAAGGGTGTCAGAAGTTGACAGGCAAACCAGGGACGAGAGATGGACGCGAAGCCGGTGCGCATGGTAAACCTGAACGGTACCGACTGTCATTACTGGAGGAGCAAGATAAAGGATATGCTATTTGTCAAGAAGCTGCATCTGCCCGTATTTGCTTCTGAGAGGCCCAGTGACAAATTCGAAGAGGACTGGAAGTTCGAACATATACAAGTGTGTGGGTACATCAGGCAGTTCGTTGACGAGAACGTGTACAACCACGTTCCAGTTTTGAGCGCACGAGGACACTATGGGATAAGCTGGAATCTTTGTATGCGAAGAAGACCGGGGTAAATAAATTATTCCTGATCCGGATGATGATGGGTCTGCGGTACAAAGATATAGCCTCTATTACGGATCATTTGAGTGAGTTCCAGGGCATGGGTGACCAGCTATCCTCGATGGGAGTCAAGTTCGACGACGAGGTTCATGGACTATGGCTGTTGTGTACATTGTCATACTCGTGGGAGACCATACGAGTGTCTATGATCGCTTCTGCTCCAGAAGGCGTGGTCAATCTGGAGTTTGCCAAGAGTGGGGTACTGAATGAAGAGATGCAGAGACGTTCTCAGGCCACTTCATCCACATCCCACTCAGAGGCGCTTGTTTTAGAAATCCATGGAAGGGGTAAAAACAGTGGTCTAGGCGGTGGCAGAGACAAAATCAGGGGAAGGTCCAAGGGTCGGTATGAGGACTCAGAGTTTTACCTTTGTGGCAAGAAGGGCCAAATCAAGCAGAACTGTTTCGCTTGGAAGAGAGAGAGAAGAAGGGTGACCAGGAGAAGCATGAAGAGAACACTACAGCGGCGGCCCCGACACATGGAGGCGATCTGATCTTTGTTGGTGATGAGGTAGTTATGAACCTCGCCTGCGCTGACAAGTTTTGGCTGGTGGACTTAGGTGCTTCAGCACATATATCTCACAACAAGGCACTATTTGCTACTTACACAACAAGCGACTGTGGAGTATTGAATATGGAAAATTGTGATGTATCGAAGGCAGTTGCCATTGGATATGTGCATTTGAGGACAAAAACGGGTGCAATTCTTGTTCTAAAAGATGCTCGTCATGTCTCTGATATCCATTTCAACCTGGTGTCAGTTGGAAGGTTGGATGACGCGAGTTTCTTCAATCTCTTCGGGAACAGTTAGTGAAAGCTTTCCAGAGGTTCGATGGTGATTGCCAGAGGAAGCAAGAGGTACGAACTCTACTATATGAAAGAGAGCGCACATGGGGCACATGGGGTGAATGCAACTACTGATGCGTCTACCGAGTTATGGCACAGATGACTCAGCCATATCAGCGAGAAGGGGATGAGCTACTTGGTGAACAGAAAGGTAATTCCAGGGCTAAAGTCTACAAAATTGGAGAGGTGCACGCACTGTTTGGTGGAAAGCAAAATTGGGTGTCTTTCCAAAGTCAACCAAGTTCAAGAAAGCCGATATTGCTCGAGTTGATTCACTCGGATGTCTGCGGTCCTATGAAGGTAAAATCCATTGGTGGTGTCTCTTACTTTGTGACTTTTATTGATGATTATTCCAGAAAAGTTTGGGTCTATGCCTTAAAAACCAAGGATCATGTGCTGCCCACTTTCAAGGAGTTTCATGCCTCCTTTGAAAGGAAAACGGACAAGAAGCTGCTATGTGTTCGGTCGGACAATGGCGGCGAATATATCGGTCCTTTTGATGCATATTACAGAGAGCAAGGGATACGACACCAAAAGACTCCGCCAAAGACACCTCAGCTCAATGGTGTAGCAGAAAGGATGAATAGGACGCTGATGGAGAGGGTACTGTGTTTGCTGTCAGAAGCAAACTTGTCGAAAAGCTATTGCTGTGAGGCTCTTTACACAACTGCTTATATTATTAATTTATCTCCTAGTGCTCCTTTGCAGGGTGATGTGCCTGACAAAGTATGATATGACCAAGAGCCGTCATATAATCACCTGCGAGTATTTGGTTGCAAGGCCTTCGTACATGTACCGAAGGACAAGAGATCCAAACTTGAGCCGAAGACGAGGTGATGCGTCTTTGTCGGTTACGGTCGGGATAAGTTTAGCTATAGACTCTACGACCAAGTGGGAAAAAAGCTCTACAGAAGTAGGGACGTGGTATTTGTCGAGGATCATACCATGACCAACACTCAGGATTCTGAGATGCCTTTTGAGGCTGAGGAATTACCTGAGTTAGAGTCATTTTGCTTTGAGAAGTTTTGAGAGGACATCGCAGAGGATCGAGTTATGGGGGAGCCAGTATATGAAGTTGCTCCCAACCTTGATCATCAGCCTGGTGATGGTGGTCAGGGTGATCTTCACGAGGATGAGCATGCCTAGGAGGCAGTTCCTGGAGAGGAGGTTGTTGGTATACAGCCAGCACCAGTGGTTCCATTGAGGAGGAGTGATAGAGAGCATCGACCATCTATGAGATACTCACCGGGTGAGTACGTGCTACTGACTAACGTTGGAGAACCCGAAAGTTTTGCAGATGCTATGGAAGATGAACACAGACAGGAGTAGATGGAGGACATGCAAGAGGAGATGAGTTCCTTAGAGGTCATGTCATGCCCCAGTCCCAAAATACGTAGGACTAGGAATACGTAATACGCCAGCCGTATGTATACGAACTCCAATATATGGAAACCATATACACACGTACGTTGTACATGAATATCCAATCCAGCATTGGTAATATACTGTCACAACAAGTCACACGTAATCTATATCTCATCTACAGCACAAATAAATAGATACATGGAAATAAATAACTGAATATCAAAGACGAGTATCAAAGTATGATGGTCGGATGGAAACAAATTTACTACAAATCGACTATACCAAAACTACTAGAGAGAGAAGAGAATCAACTCTAATATAAGAATAAATGTCTCTAAAAGAATAGCAACAAAATCTCTAATAACTGAAATGGATCAAATATACTCCGAAGGTAAGACCTCCTCAGTCTGATAAGTAGGTCCAGGTCCATACTCATGCGGATACTCCTGCTCATCTATATTTGGAAAGGTACTAGGTCCTCAGAGGGACATAACAAGATACATATAAACATGCCAATGAAGTACTGAAATATAAACATCCAAGGGTCACCTAACCGTCTAAGTGAATGCAGTTTAAGGACAACTTTCCAACAAGTGGGCTATCTGGCTAAAAATGGGATTGGCGTGACTCTCTCGGAGAATCAGGGACCTACAAAGCATGTCGTCTTTTGAACGATAGAGGCCGCATGATAATATATAATATATAAGGGTCATCACCGCCCGTATCTCCAGCGGAGCTTCCGGGTTACAGAAGAAAAAAGTGCAAAGGAGCCCAAATGCCTTACTTGTTGTTCTCCCCACCCCATGCTCTAAGCATGTCATATACATGATACGATAATACCTCTAAATAACTGCCAGGTCTACTAGCATACAAAATTTCTATCGGCAGTTATCCCTATCCGTCGCACGACCTATACGTACCAGTGGCCAGCCGAGTACGCAAGTTTGTATCCTACTTGTGACTCACACTCGTGTAAGAATAGTGTCATGGCCAATGAAACATAAGATGTCTCATGATAATGGGGTGGTCTCATAAAGTAGGTCCAATGCATATACATAAATAAAAACAGAACACGACGACACCGTCGTTGCACCCAAGTTTCCTTGGACGCACAATTTATATAACAATTAAAATATATGAACTAAAATAAACAGAAATAAAATATGCATGCATCATATAAAATGTAAAAAAAGTACAATGGCAAGGTATACTTGCCTGGCAAGAAATCTGTATAGTATAAGCGTCCAAATGTCAAGGACACGGGATCTGGAACTAAGGCCTCCGAACAAACATCTCCGGATGCTGAAATAGACATCACCAACATTTTCAGAATCAGCGAGATAGCTAGGAATCACTACCCTTTCGTCCAATTTGGACACAGGGGCAAAACGGTAATTTTGGGTCAAAGTGGGGTCCACGTGTGGCCTACTTTGCACCAAAATGCGTGCCAAGGATAACGGTCTCTAAATGGAACAAATTATAGGTCAAACAAACTCTAAATGTCAGTACAAACTCAACGGTATATCCAAATGTGAATTCTGATGAGCCGAACATAATTTTGCCCAAAGAGTTAACCGTGGAGCCCGCCAATCGGTGACTTGGTCAACTGTCTCAGAATTATGTGAAAATTGGGTCACGGGACCAGCGTGATACAACGAGTCCAGTGGTGTAAGTTTCATCGCAATCTGACTAGCGTGCACTAAATGGTGCAGGGTTTTATAAAAGTTGTGACACGGAGGATTTTCTGCTGATACAGGCTGATTTCGACGCGCACATGCGTCCAACTCAGTTTTTGCGGAAGCCCACACGTCTGGGTATACTGTGCGCACCTTTTGGTACACTTGGTACACGACGGGGCGGTCCCGTTAGGCGGGGCGCGCTCCGTATCGCAATTTCTGGAATTTGGGAAAAATTATATTTTCGGAGTTTTCCATCAAATTTAATTATACACACAACAAATAATAAATTATTTTATTTGACAGAAAGTAAACTAGGTTAAGTGTCCTTCGCATACCAAAAAGAAAAATCAAATTCGGATCTCTGTGGTGGGAGATACGAGTCCGTGAACATAGGTAGTTACCGCAGTTTTCTATGATACCCAAAAGTTATCATTTTTTGTCAACTTGGTCATTATTTTTGCTTAGGTTTACGCGCTGTTCGAGGTCAACTAACACACAGATATGAAAGGGGGTTAAGTTGTGAACATACCGGTGAAGACGGGGTCGAGTTTGGTCAAGCGAGGAGACGAAAAACAGGACTTGAACACAGGTACGTCGCTGTTCAATTTCTGTCGCGGGGTTGTGCTCGCGGACGTCGGCGGGCGGTTGCTCGGCGGTCCAGGCGAACAGCGGCGGCGGTCAGGTGGCTCGGCGGCAGTCGCTAGGTCGAGGAGGATGGGAAGTTTTAGGTTTAGGATAAGGGTTTTGGAGAGAGAGGTTCATATATATATATATATATATATATATATATATATATATATATATATATATATATATATATATATATATATATATAGGAGAATGCCGGGGGGGGGGGTCTTCGGCCATGTGAGGGGGTGCATATACGCGTTGTTGCTGCTGCTTTTGTTTAGTAAACGGGTTGGTTAGTAGCTAACGGGTAGGGTAGTATAGACAATGGGTTTGGTTTTAATTAATTTCTTTTTCTTTCCTTTTTTTTCTTTTATTCTATTTCTAATTTATTTCCTATTTCTTTTCTAATTTCTTTTATTCTAAATTTCTGTTTTCATTTCATTTCTTTTCTAATTCTATTTCTTTTTCTAAACATATATATATATATATATATATATATATATATATATATATATATATATATATATATATAGAGAGAGAGAGAGAGAGAGAGAGAGAGAGGGAGAGAAAATTCTAGGAATTATATTAGTGCATACCATAAATCTACTCAGCTGTCCAAAGGGTCCCCTACATGGAATTAATTAGAAAAATTTTATAATTGCTCCATAAATCCCCTAAGTGCACAAACACGTAAAATAAAAATTAAATAAATTCTATCTCTCCTAATTAGCTCATAATTACTATAATTCAATTAAATAATTAATTAAATTAATATAATTTTTAGAATTAGGGATTTTATATTCTACCCAACTTATAAAAATTTCGTCCTCGAAATTAAAACTAAGCCACGATAGAAAGTCAAGGATGGTATAAGATAAAATTAATAAAGTAATTCATACCTTGGTCTACGAATAGGTTCGGAAAACGTTTGTGCATGTCGTCCTCGCGCTCCCACGTTGATTCTCCTGGCGCGCCATGCTTCCATGCCATGCGAACCAAGGGAATAGACTGGTTCCTCAACACTTTCTCTTGACGATCAAGGATTCCCACGGGTTGCTCTTGGTATGACAAGCTCGTCCCAATGGTGATCTCCGAATGGTCGAGAACATGATTGCTGTCTGCCACATATCGCCTCAGCTGTGACACATGGAATACGTTATGTACTCCCTCCAGTGAAGGTGGTAGCGCAAGTCGATATGCCACTTCTCCCACTCTCTCTAGCACGTCAAATGGTCCAATATACCTTGGACTCAACTTGCCGCGCCCTCCGAAATGAATGGTGCCTCTGGTAGGTGATATCCTCAAGAAGACATGATCGCCCTCTTTAAACTCCAAGGGACGACGATGAAGGTCTGCTTACTACTTCTGCCTGTCTTGCCCTGCTCGCAAGTGTCCTTGTATCTTCTTAACTGTCTCAACGGTGTTGACCACCAACTCCGGTCCCAGAATTTGACGTTCTCCCACGTCACTCCAACACACAGGAGACCTACACTTTCTTCCATACAATGCTTCAAACGGAGCCATCTGAATACTCGCTTGATAGATATTGTTGTAAGAAAACTTCACAAGATGTAAGTGGTCCTCCCATGAACCACCGAAGTCTAACATACAAGCCCTCAATATATCCTCCAATGTCTGAATAGTATGCTCTGATTGCCCATCTGTCTGCGGGTGATAGGATGTACTAAACTTCAGACGAGTTCCAAGACTCTCTTGCATGCTCCTCCAAAAGTGCGATATGAAACGCGAGTCCCTGTCTGATACAATGCTGACTGGTATGCCGTACAATCTTACGATCTGTCTCATATATAAGTCAGCCAAAGTTTCTGTAGGCTGGCCAACTCTAAAAGGTAAGAAATGTGGTAACTTGGTGAGTCGGTCCACTATTACCCATACTGCATCCCTTCCACTTGGACTCTTGGGAAAACCCGTGACGAAGTCCATAGTGATGTGCTCCCACTTTCACTCTGGAATCGGAAGTGGTTGCAATAATCCTGCAGTTCTCTGGTGCTCCGTCTTTACTTGTTGACATACCAGACATTTAGCTACAAAGCGAGCTATCTCTCTTTTCATTCCATGCCACCAAAAGTGCTGTCGTAAGTCACGATACATCTTGGTGCCTCCAGGATGAATAGAATATATCGAACTATGAGCTTCTGTCATCAGCTCCTGTCGAATCTCTCCATTTGGAACATAAAGACGATTACCACATCGTAGTGTCCCATCCTCATGAATGCACAATCCTGTCTGCTCTCCGGCCTCTGTCCTTTCCTTCAGTCTCCTGAATCTAGTGTCTGTAGGCAAAGCTGCCTTGATCCTCTCTACTAGTGATGATTGTACTTGAAAGTTGGCTAGTGTTCCATCTGCTCCGGGTAATATCACTTCAATGCCAAGCTCTTGCAAGTCCTCCAATAATTCCCTCTGTGTTGTCAAGAAATAAGCTGCTGGTTTCCAGCTTAACGTGTCTGCTACAACGTTAGCCTTGCCTGGGTGATAATGTAGCTATATCTCAAAATCTTTCATCAACTCGAGCCATCAACGTTGTCTCATATTTAATTCCTTCTGCGTGAAGACGTACTTGAGTCTTTTGTGGTCTGTATAGATCTCCACTTGTTCCCCATATAAGTAATGTCTCCATAGCTTCAGAGAAAATACAACGGCTGCAAGTTCCAAGTCATGAGTTGGATAATTCTTCTCATGCACTCATAACTGTCTAGATGCATATGCAATCACCTTGCCATGCTGCATCAATACGCATCCCAAGCCTTTTCCTGATGCGTCACTGTAGATCACGTAGCCTCCTGATCCTGATGGAATAGTCAATACTGGTGCTGTAGTCAGTCGCTTCTTCAACTCTTCAAAAGCGGCTTAACACTCGTCGGTCCATATAAATTCTTGATCCTTGCAAGTCAACCGAGTCATATGTGCTGTTATCCTTGAGAAGTTCTCCATGAACCGTCGGTAATATCCCGCAAGTCCAATGAAACTTCTCACCTCCGCTGCTGATTTAGGAACATGCCTTGTCTCGACTGCCGAGATCTTTTCTGGATCAACAAAAATACCATCTCCCGTAACGACATGCCCAAGAAATGAAACTCTGTCCAAGAAAAACTCATATTTACTGAGCTTCACATATAACTGCTCTCTCCTCAAGGTCTCTAGAATAATCTGCAGGTGCTTCTCGTGCTCCTCGTGGCTCTTCGAATAGACAAGTATGTCATCTATGAAGACGACCACGAACTGGTCCAAATACTGGTGGAAGACTCGATTTATTAAGTCAATGAAGATAGCTGGAGCATTGCTCAATCCAAATGGCATGACCAAAAACTCGTAATGCCTATACCTTATCCTGAATGCGGTCTTCGGAATGTCCTGCTTCCGTACCTTCACCTGGAGATATCCCGATCTCAAATCTATCTTCGAGAACACCTTAGCTCCACTGAGTTGATCAAATAAGTCATTAATGCGTGGCAAGGGGTATTTATTCTTCACAGTCACTGCATTTAAGGCTCTGTAGTCAATGCACATACGCACTTATCCATCCTTCTTTGGTACAAACAACACTGGTGCTCCCTAGGGTGATGCACTCGGTCGGATGAAACCTTTCTCTTCTAGTTCTTTCAATTGTGGCTTCAGCTCATCCATCTACTTCTTTGCCAATCTGTAAACATGCGATGCTATGGGCGCTGCTCCCGGTGCTAGTTCAATTGAAAACTCTACGTCTTTGTCTGGGGGTAGTCCTGGCAATTCCTCTGGGAAGACGTCTTGGAATTATGAAATAATGGGGTGATAGACAACATCGTCCATTGCGAGCTGCATACCATATCTCTCCATATGACCTGGTTATCAACCGCGCCTACTCCCTCACTAAGCCATGCTCCAACAATGTAGCAGATTACAATACTCTCATTATTGGACTTTAACTCGCTAAACAAGTGGGAGTTGACCACCTAGAAGCCTACAGTGATTCTAAGCTGATAGTCAATCAGGTCCGGGACGAGTACAAAGTTCGGCACGAAGACCTATTTCCTTACCACCAAGCTGCTCTTGACATCATCTCGACCTTCGAGGGGTTCTTTATAGAGTACGTCCCTCGGCTGCAAAATGTCGAGGCGGATGCCCTAGCCGGAGTCGCAGCCTCTCTCGTTATTCTGGTCTTCAAGTGTGAGTACCCTTTCTGGTTCGAAGAGGCTACCGCATAAGAAGTGGATGCATGATGTATGATCCCTGCAGCAGAGAGAGAGAGAGACGGGGAGCGCTTGCTTTGCAGTTGGATGAGACACGGCGGCCTTTGTAACCCATGTCCTGCGGGTCTTCTTAAGCTTTGATAGCCTTGGAAAAGGACTCGCGCTGTCTCCAGAGAGCATGTCCTCGAAAGCCTGCAGGTCAAAGAGGACCATCAGCATTCTTTAAGTTGACCCGAGCTTGGCTGCGTCAGATTACGCCACAACTTTCTCATCAGAGGAGAAAGAAGTCCCCAGCAGAGTTGCCACCTTGTTCGCCATTAAAATTGATTGGTTCAATAACAAACAAAAAAAGAGTACAAAGAGGTCCTAGACAGACAATCTACGTACAATTTTTTGATTCTGGGGTATAACGATGGACAAAAGTGCAATGGCGGCTCCTTTACCCCGTTGACTGTCACTGCCATATTTTCTAGAAAAGGGTATTTTAGGCATTTGGTAATTAATTAAATATTGTGCATGTTAAATATTTATTTGTTGTATTATTTATTTATTGTTAGCATGTTAGATTTATTTTTGGACTTGTGTTAGTGGACCAACTAGTTTAGTTTAGACTCATGGACCAACATTTAATTCTAGTTAGAATTGAGCCCAATAATTAGAAGCCCAATTATTAGGAGGATGATTAATTATGTTAAACCCATTAGACTAAAAGATTTCCTCCTTAATTAATTTTTTTATGAGAGGCCCCAAGGGGTATTTTAGACTTTATATAGTAGCTTGAGGGAGGGGGCAAGTGAGGCCTATATAAAGGGGATAAAAACTTTCTCTCTCTTCATTTTTTATTTCAAATCTAGATCTAGAAATTTTCCTCAACCAAATCCCTACCAAATTTCCACCCAATTATTTCCCAAATAACCATTGGAGGCTATTACAGCATGGATTTACAAGAAGGAAGCATAGATCTACAAGGAAGAAGCATGGATCTACAAAGATGAGCAAGGATCTACAAGTTGAAGGCCAATTTCACCAATTTTGGAGATTTTATTGGGAATCCATCTCCCAATAGATACAATTTAGTTTTTCCTCTTAAATTAGGTTCTAAATCTGAGAATTAACCATAAAAAATTAATCTATATGCATAGGCTACCCATATGATTTAGTTTTGTGTTCATAGGAGGCCTATTGAGAAAGTTATGGTACTTTTTGTGTCAATTTTGGGGAAATTTTGAGATTGACATTTGTTGTGTGTCAATTGGTCCTATAGATCAATTTGGCATGTGCTTGTGTGTTTGGGACTAGTGTCGTGTCCACAATAGGGTACGTGTAGGTCGTATCCCATCAATTTGGTGATACGTGTTAATTTTGGAGTTTTTCCTCCGACACGGGACTTTGTGCATGTTATATTTTGACACAGACACATAGATTTATGTTTGACTCTCCGTATTATTCATAAATAATATATATTACTTGTTCGTGTCCTTCGGGGTACGTTTGGATGTGTGGTGGACTCGTGTCGCATGTGTATCCTAGATCTAGTGGGATACGGGATGATACGGTCCATGTGGGTGCAATTTAATTGCAGATCTAATTCTTTTATGTTCTTATTTCATGGAGAAGTATAATTATATATATATATATATATATATAATATTGTGTATATATATTTATGTTATGTTGTGTCTTAGATCTATGTATCTATGTATATATTATATGTGTATATATTGTATGTAGCTATTCTTATATATGTATATATACTTATATGTGGTAGCATGTATAGATATGTATATGTAAATAGATAATTATTGTGGTTATATTGTGTATATATATGAAGTTTTGGCAATTACCTTGAGATACCAAGGTATGAGTAGTAGGTATTGGCATAGTAATAGGATAGTTATAAACTAATTATGGGTTGGTATTAAGGTGACTAAAGTAAGGTATATAGTATTGTATAAATATTAAATGCATGGTAGTTTATAATTATTGTTGGATAGTTAGTATAAATAAGGTTTTGAATTTACCTTGAGATGCCAAGGTAAGTATCAAGGTATTGGAGGATAATCAAGGTATTGGGTTTGGGTATCAAGATAGAGGTTTAGTATTGCGATTCCAAGTTGATTCGAAACCAAGGTATCCATTTAGCATTTATAATTAAGATTTTATATATATAATATTGTTTGATATGTACATATGTGTTATATTTATCCCTTGTTTGCGTATCCTGAGATACGGTATCTTAGTATCCTAAGATGTAGCTTGTATGGCCTAGATTCATAGTGTGTGAGCCCAATATCTTTGAGTTAGACTCATGCAACCTAGAAATAGGTAGTTGACCATAGTTTGACTATAGTTGACCATAATTGACTTAGAGTTGACCTAGTTTGACTTTTGACTTAGAATTGACCTGTTGACCTAGAAGTTGACTAGTTTAACTTATTTTCTTTCCGGAACATTGTATTAATGCAATATTCCATTTATAGGTCTGTGATACCAGTTTGGACACCGTTTTGTATCATTGCTCTGGACCACAGGCGAGTACATTCTCTGATAGTTTTTATTATTTGATTACCACTATAATTCAAGTATTTAGAAATATTACTTATGATTCTTGACACGATGGTACACGGATTGGTATTGTTATTGGATTGTCAGTCATGGGATGTTACCTTGATTATTAAGATGGTATCAGATACTGTCCTTGTTGGTATTGGATAACATTGAATATTGTCGGTTAAACATTGGATAAATTGGCTAGTAACGTGTCATGATTCGATCCATCATATGAGTCGGGGCGGGGGAAATACCAATTAAATATGTGATCAAGAAACTATCGGCTAAGTGTAATCATTGGCTACTAACTAACCATGCAATTCACGTATGGTTGAGTTAGCTCCTTAGTGTAATCATTGAATCTCCCAAGCCGATCACATATTTAGTTAGTATCTCAAATCAAATAGTATATTATAGTTTTTATATTCAGTTCATTGATTACACTGTTCTATTTCTGATATTATAGTTAATTCCTTCATTCTTGTACGAATTGATTCATATTTCTATTGCTAGTATTGCCTATTCTTTCACTGTTCTTGATTATCAGTTATATTTCTCATCGTAGATAACATCTTCTATTTTACTGTTTTATAGTTTTTGTCAATTAACTGGAACTGCTATTGGGTTGTACTTCGCTCCATTCCTGACTGAAAAATATTTTTCAGAGGATCCGAAAGATTGGTGTCTGACATACTATGGACTTCGACTTATAGATGGTGCAGACTTGGACCCATTAGTTCTGGAGTGATTGACGAAAGGTTTATCCGGATCACTAGTTTTCATAGTTAGTTTCTCTAGCATTTTGGTACCGGATTTGTTTCCGGCTTATAGTTTGTGATTGGATATTATTTTATTGTTGATTATTATATTTTGATGTATAGTTAGACTTTCTTCATATCTTCTCGTGCTTTAGATTGTGATTGAGTTTTGTGTGAGTTATTGTTGGCAGAATTTATATTTTTGTGAGATTTTAGATAGTATAGTAGACCAAGACAGTATTCTACCGTCGATTCTGTGGCGTAGGCTGGACATTATTTCTGACTTGCATCCCTACATCGGGTGTGGGTCATGACACATTTTTAGTGCTGGCCCATGCAGGTCAGACTTCGCAAGTTATGTGATGTCATGGTAGTGCGATAACTTAGTTGTACTACTGCGTGTCTGCGATAGGATATAGGACATATGATACTAGGATGAGAGAGGATACTCAATCACAAATTTCTTGAGAGATTCCTGGGATGACCCTTGAGAATCTTATTACAATTCTCATTTCAAATCTTTTCCCTTGTTTCCGTTCGCTCTCACTTGTTGTTTTTGAATTTGATTCTTGGTGATCGATTGTTGAATTTGATTCTTGGTGATTAGTTGATTTTAAATTCTTGGTGTTCGTTATTGAGTTTGATTTCATATCGAGATAAATTTTATGAACTAAGTTACGGTATCATCTAATGACATATGTTGATGAGGACAGTGAGAAAGGTAAAACGTCTACCTTGGTTATGGAGCCTAGAGTTTATCGCAGCCATATTAGCTGGCATAGCGGAAACGTAGGGACCTGACTTCGGATGTTCATATCTTAGTTATGAAACTTAGAGTTTCTCGCAGCCATACCGGTTGGCGTGGTGAGGATTCTAGATGACATGATTATAGAGTTGCATACCCTAGTTATGGAATCTATCGTTTATCACGGCTATGCTTATTGGTGTGGCAAGAATTCTGAGTGTCATGATTTCGGACAGACGTGTATGATTATCAGATTGTATCTTAAATTGGTTCTTAAAGTATTATCTCATTACTTATTCATTTTTGTTATTTTAGGACTTCTTTCCATTGTTCCTTAGCTTAGCAGTAGAAATACCTTCAGTTCTCTAGTTCCTTATATAGATTATTTTTATTAGAGTCCTTGTTAGTGTGATAATTGGGAGTTGCAATTAGGTTTGTGTCTTGAGTATTAATATTGACTATTGAGAGTGTGACTTATGAGTCTGTAAGTGGTTCTTGGTTAGGCATGTGTGCAATAGGCATAAACCTAGGGATAACCCATACCATAGTACTTTGTAGCAATAGTTCTATGATAGGCGTTATTATAGATAGTATGGGTACTATAGGTAGAAGGGGGAGTAGAGAGTATCAGTAGTGGTTCCAGGACTTAGTATCAGAGTCAGCATGCCATTTCTGGATAGTCATAAATTTATGTAGTTGGGTGAGCCATGTAAACATTTAAGTATTAAGGAAATTGTGTTGAAAATCAATGGAGCATAATATACAATTGGGTGATTGATACTCGGGTGTGTCAAGAGTAGAGAAATATATATGCATAAAGGGTATTAGTGAGTATGCCATAGTAGAATGGTACCATAAGTGTATAGGAGAGTGTGAGGGAATCAGAATACATTATGCTAAGGTAGTAGGACTTGTGATACAGGTTGATATGAGTAAATAAGAGTGTACCAGTATATGATTAATGATGGGTATATTACCTAATATTGAGACTAGTGATGTGTTAGAAGCAATAGGTGAAAGAGTGTCTAGAAATTGTATGCAGGATGCACAGTGGGTGGTAAGTGTCAGTGTGGAAGTTCATGAATATCAGAAAGTGGAAGATTGAGTGTTAATATTATGTCATGGGTTAGGAATTATCAAGATTGGTCATGGAAGATATGTATCACTGATTTGTGTATCCGTCTATAAAAGGTTTGAGGAGAAATACATATACATCAATAGAGATATAGAACCATATGTCCGCCTTTGGGAGTGAAGTAAAACATGTAAATTATAGAAATTAATAACTAGTGCATTGGAAGCAAGTGATCATGATTTCTAGTAAGTATTATGAGGTGATCTAATGATAAAACTAGTGTCCTAGAACCTTAAGGACATATGTTGTGTAGTTAGGAAGCTAGTGTTACTATATCAAAAGTGCTAGTGTTTCAATATCATGGATTAGTTGAGTAATATGCTAGTAACAGTAAGTATCTTGTGTAATGATATTAAATTAGTGTATCAGTTATATGGATAGAAAGTCATTTGGAAGTAATATTATAAGTGATCCAAGCAGTAGAGGAGAGAGGCAATATATATATATATATATATATATATATATATATATATATATATATATATATATATATATATATATATATATATAAGTAAGTTTAGTAGGTATAGTACCTTGCCAATTTTGAGAATAGAGGTCTTGTGTATCAGAGAATAGTCCGAGGGGTATAAGGATACCAGTGAGATGTCATGGTGTTATAATGGCTAGAAGGTAATTGTGTATGTATTGTGATACTAATGTACAGATGAGAACCTTAAGATGATTAAACAAATGTTAGAGGATGAGTTTCACCAAGTATCAGACAGAAAGAGATACCCTAGTAACAAGAGACAAAGTACCTCAAGTATTATGAAAGTTTAGGCAAGCATTTTAGTGACTAATATAATAATATAGAGGAGAGACATGAGTAACTTGGTATACGGATATCATCAAAATGTATATGAGAGCTGATGCCTTGTGTAGACAGTAAGAAGATTTAAGTAAGGCATCCTATAGGGAGTGATAAGTTGGACGAGGGTGTGCTAATAAAACACATGATTGAAAAGGTATACAACTGTTCCTTGCAAGAGAATAATTGAGAAATTTTGGTGATTGAAACAGAACAAGGAGGTAGTATCTTAGCAGTATCTTGAATAGTATCCTAAGTAGCAAGTGCCAGTGAGCTAAGCATGTCCATGACCTAGAATTAGAGTATATCACTAGTATTTAGTAACCCTCAGTATTAAGAATGTCTTGACTAGGTTGATGATTAGTGAATGCTTAGTGTGATGGAATAGGCCACATGTGGCATAGCAGATTATCCTGCACCAGTAGAGGGACACACCCCAGCAGGACAGAGACTAAAATTCATGATAGTTAGAGACTATATCCAAGTATGTTTTCTCTTTCAGTAGTATGGTAGGATTGTATGTTATAGGATATATACTATTTTAGACTGTGATTGATGGGGTTTAACCATAGTAAGATTTGTATGAATAGGATATGACTGGCCTAAGAGAGAGGGGTGAGAGTTTTAATTTCGAGGACGAAATTCTTCTAGGGGGTAGATTTGTCACTACCACATTTTCTATGAAAGGGTATTTTAGTCATTTGGTAATTAATTAAATATTATGCAAGTTAAATATTTATTTGTTGTATTATTTATTTATTTTAGCATGTTAGATTTATTTTTGGACTTGTGTTAGAGGACCAACTAGTTTAGTATAGACTCATGGACCAACATTTAATTCTAGTTAGAATTGAGCCCAATAATTAGAAGCCCAATTATTATGAGGATGATTAATTATGTTAAACCCATTAGACTAGAAGCTTCCCTCCTTAATTAATTTTTTCATGAGAGGCCCCAAGGGATATTTTAGACTTTATATAGTAGCTTGAGGGAGGGGGCAAGTGAGGCCTATATAAAGGGGATAAAAACTTTCTCTCTCTTTATTTTTTATTCCAAATCTAGATCTAGAAAATTCCCTCAACCAAATCCCTACCAAATTTCCACCCAATTATTTTCTAAATCACCATTGGAGGCTATTAGAGCATGGATCTACAAGAAGAAAGCATAGATCTATAAGGAAGAAGCATGGATCTATAAAGAGAAGCAAGGATCTACAAGTTGAAGGCTAATTTCACCAATTTTGGAGGTTTCATTGGGAATCCATCTCCCATACAATTCAGTTTCCCCCCTTAAATTAGGTTCTAAATCTGATAATTAACCATGAAAAATCAACCCATATGCATAGGCTACCCATATGATTTAGTTTTGTGTTCATAGGAGGCCTATTGAGAAAGTTATGGTACTTTTTGTGTCAATTTTGGAGGAATTCCAAGATTGACATTTGTTGTGTGTGTCAATTGATCCTATAGATCAATTTGGCATGTGCTTGTGTGTTTAGGGCTAGTGTCATGTCCACAATTGGGTACGTGTAGGTCATATCCCATCAATTTGGTGATACGTGTTGATTTGGGGGTTTTTCCTCCGACACGGAACTTTGTGCATGTTATATTTTGACACAGACACATAGATTTATGTTTGACTCTCCGTATTATTCATAAATAATATATATGACTTGTTCGTGTCCTTCGGGGTACGTTTGGATGTGTGGTGGACTCGTGTCACATGTGTATCCTAGATCTAGTGGGATATGGGGTGATACGGTCCATGTGGGTGCAATTTAATTGTAGATCTAATTCTTTTGTATTCTTATTTTATGGAGAAGTATAATTATATATATGTATATATATATAATATTGTGTATATATATTTATGTAATGTTGTGTCTTAGATCTATGTATCTATGTATATATTATATGTGTATATATTGTATGTAGCTATTCTTATATATGTATATATATTTATATATGGTAGCATGTATAGATATGTATATGTAAATAGATAATTATTGTGGTTATATTGTGTATATATATGAAGTTTTGGCAATTACCTTGAGATACCAAGGTAAGTATCAAGAGATACCAAGGTATGAGTAGTAGGTATTGGCATAGTAATAGGATAGTTATAAACTAATTATGGGTTGGTATTAAGATGACTAAAATAAGGTATATTGTATTGTATAAATATTAAATGCATGGTAGTTTATAATTATTGTTGGGTAGTTAGTATAAATAAGGTTTTGAATTTACCTTAAGATACCAAGGTAAGTATCGAGGTATTGGAGGATAATCAAGGTATTGGGTTTGGGTATCAAGATAGAGGTTTAGTATTGCGATACCAAGTTGGTTCAAAATCAAGGTATCCATTTAGCATTTGTAATTAAGATTATATATATATAATATTATTTGATATGTACATATGTGTTATATTTATCCCTTGTTTGCGTATCCTGAGATACGGTATCTTAGTATCCTAAGATGTAGCTTGTATGGCCTAGTTTCATAGTGTGTGAGCCCAATATCTTTGAGTTAGACTCATGCAACCTAGAAATAGGTAGTTGACCATAGTTTGACTATAGTTGACTTAGAGTTGACCTAGTTTGACTTTTGACTTAGAATTGACTTGTTGACATAGAAGTTGACTAGTTTAACTTATTTTCTTTCCAGAACCTTGTATTAATGTAATATTCCATATATAGGTCTGTGATACCAGTTCGGATACCGTTTTGCATCATTGCTCTGGACCACAGGCGAGTATATTCTCTAATAGTTTTCATTATTTGATTACCACTATAATTCAAGTATTTAGAAATATTACTTATGATTCTTGACACGATGGTACACAGATTGGTATTGTTATGGGATCGTCAGTCATGGGATATTACCTTGATTATTGAGATGGTATCGGATACTGTCCTTGTTGGTATTGGATAATATTGAATATTCTAGGTTAAACATTGGATAAATTGGCTAGTAACGTGTCATGATTCGATCCATCATATCTGTCAGGGATGGAGAAAATACCAATTAAATATATGATCAAGAAACTATCGGCTAGTAGTGTAATCATTGGCTACTAACTAACCATGCAATTCACGTATGGTTGAGTTAGCTCCTTAGTGTAATAATTGAATCTCCCAGGCCGATCACATATTTAGTTAGTATCTCAAATCACATAGTATATTATAGTTTTCATATTCAGTTCATTGATTACGCTGTTCTATTTCTGACATTATAGTTCATTCCTTCATTCTTGTACGCATTGATTCATATTTCTATTGCTAGTATTGCCTATTCTTTTACTGTTCTTGATTATCAGTTATATTTCTCATCGTAGATAACATCCTCTATTTTACTGTTTTATAGTTTTTGTCAATTAACTGGAACTGCTATTGGGTTGTACTTTGCTCCATTCCTGACTGAAAAATATTTTTCAGAGGATCCGAGAGATTGGTGTCTGACATACTATGGACTTAGACTTATAGATGGTGCAGACTTGGACCCATTAGTTCTGGAGTGATTGACGGAAGGTTTATCCGGATAACTAGTTTTCATAGTTAGTTTCTCTAGCATTTTGGTACCAGATTTGTTTTTGGCTTATAGTTTGTGATTGGATATTATTTTATTGTTGATTATTATATTTTGATGTATAGTTAGACTTCCTTCATATCTTTTCGTGCTTTAGATTGTGATTGAGTTTTGTGTGAGCTATTGTTGGCAGACTTTATATTATTGTGAGACTTTAGATAGTATAGTAGACCAAGACAGCGTTCTACCGTCGATTCTACAGCGTAGGCTGGACGTTGTTTCCGACTTGCATCCCTACATAGGGTGCGGGTCGTGACATTGACAATCCGACGCAAGGTGAAAAAGCGCTATTCTTCTTTCTTTCTCTCCTCTCCTTTGTTGTTCTTTGTCTATTTCTGTGTGTGTGTATATGTGTTGGGAATGTCACCCAGGTATATATATTCATCCTTGGGCGCGCATATGTTAGGCCGCATGGATGCTAGGGGTGCCATGTGTACCTCCCTAACAGGGTACAATTGTAACCGTGAGCAGGCCAAGCTTCCATGTGGGCGCTTGTTGGGATTTTTTGTTACTGAATATCTGGACGGTTCTCGTCCTTTGCGGGCATGACTTGGTCAACTTTGACACATTGCCCGCACTTGGTTGGAGAAAGCTACTTCAGTTGCAACGGTAAGACTTGGTCTTCATGGAGTCTGAGACATATGTGTCCAGAGACGCATGAGGCGCATAGATTTTGGGACGCATGGGATAGAGAAGCGTGAGACGCATATGGCTAGAGACGCATGAGGCCAGTTATGTTGTACACGTGGCGTTGTACCCCATCAAGAGTGAAGTTTTGTGTTGACGTGAGACTACTATCATTTAGTATATTCACGTCTTTTGAGGCAATTAGAATTTTTTTTTTTGCCAGGATTCTGTGTCAAAGACGATCATGTTGACAGGACGCCATGTCAAGTTCATTTGCGGCCAAGGCTGCTTCGGCTGATTGGGACACATGGACGTCGCCTTTTTGGGTCGCATGGTGATTTTGCGGCCAGATCTCTTCTGAGCTTTGGGGGCGCAAGGTTGTTGGATGCATAGACGTGCATTTTTATTCTTCTACGGTTGCTTGAAGTTCGTTGGCCATTGATTCATACCTTGGATATCTTCTTAGTTTGTCGACCTGGAACAGGGCAGGCTGATGCGCCATAGAGAATGATTTATTATTCTCTAAAATGTTAGATGGCCCTCATTTTAATATGGTATAGAAAGCCTGGATGGGAATCTTGACAAACTCATATAATTCTGTCAAAGTCGATGGCATCGTGGTGTTAATACCTTTGAAGTCCCAACCGATGGCAGATCTGGTGGGACAACCACATTAGAAGAAGATCATAAAAACCAACAACACATTTTGTGTAAAGGAACTTGAAAAATAAAAAAATTTAACTTTTTTGTTTAAAGATATTATACTTGGAGGAGTGGACAGAACCGCGACGGTTGCTTGTGTTTTAGTAGTAATGGGCTCACCGACCGGTTCAGCTTCAATCATAACCGTACCAGTAATATGTGTGGGTTCCCTGGTAGAGGGTTCCTTAAATCTGGCCTTAGATGGGCTGGAAAGAGACTTGGACCTTCTTCTGATAAGGATCTCTTCCTCTATGGTCTTCTCTTCAATAGAAACATGAAGTAATTTCTGAGTAGACGACCAAGTGCGGAGGGTTCTAATTCTATTGCCCTGTTTTTGGAACTGTAGAAGCATGAAATACGCTGGGAAAGTGTACGCGTATTATACAGTCAAAAAACTCCCAAATACATGAAGTCCCTCTCCGCGTAAAATAGGGCTTGAAAGCTGTGTGGCGTAAAATATGACTTCAGAGCTGTACGCATAAAACAGAGCTTCAAGGCTGTGTGGCATAAAATATGACTTCAGAGCTGTACGCATAAAACAGAGCTTCAAGGCTGTTTGGCGTAAAGTAGAGCTTCAGAGCTGTACGCGTAAAACAGAGCTTCAAAGCTGTTTGACGTAAAGTAGAGCTTCAAAGCTGTCCGCGTAAAGTAGTGCTTCAAGGCTGTTCTGCGTAAAAGGTTGCTTTACCTTCCAGCGTAAAGTTTAAAATACGTTTGTTTTTAATGCAGCGTAAAGTTGTACGAGGAACTCTTCGTATTCCTCAGATGAATTTGTCAGACAGTGAACCTGACATCTGACAAAAGTACTACACGATGATCGAGAGGACGGCTGTGATGATAATTTTTGCACAGAGACCCATGTTGTCATTTAGTGACATATTCTTGATACAAGTCATTTTTATGCATCCAAAGAATACGCTGCCTATTCTACTTGGGTAGAAATGAGTTTTTATGCTCAAGGTAAGACAAAATCAGACACCACGTCAAAGGTTGTTCCTCGCACAGAACTCGAGGCATATCTCGGCATTTAATACACGAGATTGAGGCATATCTCTGCATTTAATGCACGAGATTTTGTTCTATTTTAAAATTTTGTCATGAATGGGAAAGCTAAAACTGTGGCTAATATGCTCACATCACCATCCTTGTATTTTACGCCAACCATGCTATTTTCAACTATTGGAGTACGCCGTATGCTATCTCCTCGAAATACGCCAACTCGGCTATATTTGCAAAGGTACGTGATAAGGCTATTTAGCCCAGAATATGCTCAAGACCCCAGTCGTGAAGGATAATTGGCTACTTTACGTTGGTTATATATTATTCATGAATCATAAAGCTTTACGCAAGGAGCAGTTACTTACGTGGCTTGCACGCCATGATCTTCAAAAAGCAGTTATACGCGTTACCTTATAAAGGGATACGTGTCATACACAGGTTCAGAAAATTATTTGAATATGGGTAGCAGTTATTATAACCGTAGCGTAAAGGAAGCAATCCTCTGCATAGTTTGGCCTGTTACGCCAACAAGACAGTTTTTTGGCTTTTACGCCAACCGGGCAGTTACCTACGTGGCTTGTATGCCATGATCTTCGAGAAGCAGTTATACGCATTACCTTATAATGGGATACGTGTCATACGCAGGTTTAGAAGATTATTTGAACGTGGGTAGCAGTTATTATAACCGCAGAATAAAGGAGGCAACCTTCTTCATAGTTTGGCCTTTTACGTCAACGAGTCAGTTATTTGGCTTTTTACGCCAACCAGGCAGTTACTGGACTGATCTCTATAAATAGAGACTCCTAGTCGGACCAACAAAAGGAGGGGCACACACAGAAGGCACAAGAAGGGACAACAAGGATCAGAGATCATAGAGAAAAGAGAGCACAGATAGAGAGTTTTGGTTGACAACTTTGGCAACAGGTATTCGATCCTACTTGCAACTCTTGAAGCTTCTTCTCTAGCACTTCTTCATCATCGTGTGGTCCAAGGAACAAAATGATCGACCGCAGATCAAACTTCTATAGCAATACTTCCCCAGAATTATTTTATTGTACTTAACAGCCTCGTATAGGATTAATTTTAGTTTTCTCTTTTTTCGTTTGTGGAATCAAGGTTTCGTACAAACCTTCTTTGTTTATCATCAAACAAAAATGGCGACTCTGCTGGGGACGACTTTCTCCTCTGACGAGGAAGCAATTGCTCAACACGATGTTGTATCCATCGGATCGATGAAGAAGACTTTGGTCGTCCAGTTCGACCAATCTGCCTATGAAGATATGCTTCATGCAGGGGGTAGTTCCCATTCCTCCACTATCCATAACAATAGGAAGCTGCGTAAAGTGTGGATGCCCAAGACGTCCTCTACTCTTCCTGCAAGCTCTCATGCACTGATCAACAAAGTTGTGATGAAACAACCAACACGCTCCGCGCGTACAGCTTTGTCTCCCGTCTGTGACGTGGCAGACAAGACTTCTGGCAATGCCTTAGTGCCAATCCAGAAGTCTCAAACACGCCCTGCGCGTAAACTTTCGTCTCCCGTCTGTGACGTGGTAGACAAAATTTCTGGCAAGTCCTCAGTGCCAATACGGAAATTACAAACACGCCCCGCACGTAAAATTATATCTCCCATCTATGATGAGACAGATGTAACCTTTAATTACATCAAAGGAACCGATAATGACAGGCTGAGGGGGAGTCACCCTCGAATAGTCAGAGCATCATCTCAAGCTGAGAGTAGCATCTCCTTTGATTCTGAAGATGATGCAACTACGACCGTCTTCCCTGAGGATAGTGCGACTCAAGAACCCAAGGCGGAAGGGCTCAGCGATCGCCAACGACTCGATGCTCTTGAGGTAATGATGCACACCATAAGTGCCACAATGCAGACTCTGGCCCTCAAGGCAAACATGGTCCTGCTGCCCTCAGGGCCTGCAGTAACTCTGCAAGCCGGGAGTATCTATCTTCTGGTGATCCACACCAACTGTCATGCTGTGAGGACGGTAATTCCCAAGAACCAGACAATGACATGTCTAAAGGTAGTCTCCCTCGACAAGACAGAGCGGCATCCAAAGCTGGGGGTAGAATCCCCTCTGAGTCTAAAAACAATGCAAAATTATCGGTCTTCCCTAAGGACTGTACGACTCAGGTATCGAAAGCCATAAATCCAAAGGGGACTTCTCATTCAATGATGATGACATCATTAAAATCTTCAATATATTGATAAAGAAAAACAAACTTCGGCTACCCAACATCAGATACCCTGAAAAGGCTGACAAGGTCGATAACCCAAAATATTGTCTCTTTCACCAGTACGTTCATCACCCCACAAAGGCATGCTATGTACTAAAAAGGAAAATTCGGGAGTTGATCGACGACAAAGTCATCACTTTGCATAATAACGAGAAGACGGTCACTACAAATATGGTCTCACTCTAATTTGGCAATTATCCCCCTCAAGAAGTACCGGATGATAAGTCCCCAAAGTCTCCCCAGCGGAGCAACCTTCAGGTCTATCCTCATTTTCGGATAGACCACACTTAGCAAACCACTCTTCAATGAATTTTTTGGATATGGGTTCACGTCCATATTACCTCTGAACTGTTGTCCAAATATTTTTTTTCCCCAGCTGAGTTTGCCATGTCCAAGTGACCTCTGAGCAAACCTCCCAGGTTGTTGCTATCGATCAGTTCACGTCCATATTACCTATGAACTACGTCTCTCCACTTTCTCCAGCAGAGTAAATTTATTACCACAGAAATAGTCACTTCTATATTACCTTTGTCCTATTTTTCTTCATCCCCACAGAGTCATATCTTACCACGTCCACATTACATCTGAGTAAGATATTTTCAGAACTTTTTTATGTCCATATCACCTATGAGTAAAGTTCTGCTCTTCGACTTTCTACTATTACATTCGCATAACCTCTGGTAGTGCTAGTCATTTTAGCTTATTATCTGTACTTAACATACGCCGTTGGTAAGAAGTCCACAACCCAGATGTACAAATCAACTTTTGGTTCTTCATTCCCAGCAAGTGCCTATGTGCAACATTTTCTCCTTCGTTATAAATTCTTGTAAAAAAGAAACCATCATCCGTATCCAAGAGTCCCGGATACGCAATGGATGATGGATCCTCAAAATCTCTCCAGCGGAGCAATCCTTAGGTCTACTCGTACACTCCCACAAGTGACTATTCAAACCAATCTCGTTAGACGATAGTCATGCTCATATTTGCCTCTGAGCTATAGTCCCATCAATCTCCCCAACGGAGCGATCCTTTGGTCTATCTTTATGTTCGGATAGACCACACTCAACAAATCACTCCTCAATAAATTTTTCGGACATGGGTTCACGTCCATATTACCTCTGAACTGCTGTCATAATATTTCTCTCAGGCTGAGTTTGTCATATCCATATTACCTCTGAGCAAATATTTCGGGTTTGGCTATCGATTATCATGTCCATATTACCTCTGATATCGGTTGTCATCTCAACTTAGCACCCGTACTTAATTCTAAGTACGCCAGTGGTGTTAGTTCCACGAAAACTGTCACGTCCATATTACCTCTGGCAGGGCTTGTCTTAAACTTATTACTTGCACTCTCATGCACAAGAAGTAATAGGTCCACCAAAACCCCCCCGGGGGGATGCCCGCAATGGAAATGAGTCCACATTACCTCTCAACAGAGAAAAAGTTAATTCATGTTCATATTACCTCTGAACTATGTCTCTCCACTATCCCCACAGAGTCATATCTTACCGCGTCTATTAGGGCTTGTTTCGAACTTATTATTTGCACTCAACATGCACAACGAATAATAGGTCCACCAAGGATCCCCCAGTGGGATGTCCTCAATAAATACGGTATTGTACTACGTCCATGGCTCCTATCAAATGGCAAATTCTTGATATCCTTTGCTTAATGGAGTATGATGAAGATTTCATTCTGATGATACTACGTACAAAGGTTAGCTGAATCATATTCTATCAGGTTCATATGACCTCTGAATAGATATGTTTAACTAATTTGAAACTTCAAAACCTATCATGTTCATATTACCTCTGATAGTGTTTTCTATACAAATTTAGTTGGATCATATTCTATCATGTTCATATGACCTCTGAATAGATATATTCAGCAAAACCAGTTACCGAAAGTATATCATGTCCATATTACCTCTGATATCACTTTTACCTTAGCCTATCATTTATATTCTAAGTGATGGGTCCACAGAATCAGAAAATGTATCTTCATTATCTCTGAGAATTACAAATTACAGAGTAAAGAAGGAGCAAAAAGGGTACATAATCCATCATTACAGAGAATATTTGCTTGAAGACGTCTCTTTTTACGGCTCCTTACATGCTGGAAGAACATAATCTTCTTCTTTCTCAGTTCAGCCAAATGAATCTCAGCAGTCATCTTTGTGGTGAAGGAAGTATGGAAGGCCAAGTTCATTTGCTTGCCCTTATATAGGCAGAAGAGAACATACAAATTCCAACGACTTCTTAAATATAGCCAAAAAAGTAGCCTTGAAGAACGGATCAAAGTTGACCATTTCATGCTTCATTCAAAGTATTTCAAATTATGAGGAATTTGAAATCTTTGAAGGGGGTCTTATAGAAACATGAAATACGTTGGGAAGTGTACGCGTATTATACAGTCAAAAAAACCCCAAATACATGAAGTCCCTCTCCGCGTAAAATAGGGCTTCAAAGCTATGTGGCGTAAAATGTGACTTCAGAGATGTACGCGTAAAACAGAGCTTCAAGGCTGTGTGGCATAAAATATGACTTCAGAGCTGTACGCGTAAAACAGAGCTTCAAGGCTGTTTGGCGTAAAGTAGAGCTTCAGAGTTTTATGCGTAAAACAGAGCTTCAAAGCTGTTTGGAGTAAAGTAGAGCTTCAAAGCTGTCCACCTAAAGCAGTGCTTCAAGGCTGTTCTGCGTAAAAGGTTGCTTTACCTTCCAGCATAAAGTTTAAAATATGTTTGTTTTTAATGCAGCGTAAAGTTGTACGAGGAACTCTTCGTATTCCTCGGATGAATTTGTCAGACAAATCAGTGAACCTGACATCTGACAAAAGTACTGCACGATGATCGAGAGGACGGCTGTGATGATGATTTTTGCACAGAGACCCAGGTTGTCATTTAGTGACATATTCTTGATACAAGTCATTTTTACGCATCCAAAGAATACGCTGCCTATTCTACTTGGGCAGAAATGAGTTTGTACTCTCAAGATAAGACAAAATCAGACACCACGTCAAAAGTTGTTCCTCGCACAGAATTCGAGGCATATCTCGGCATTTAATACACGAGATTGAGGCATATCTCTGCATTTAATGTACGAGATTTTGTTCTATTTTTAAATTTTGTCATGACTGGGAAAGCTAAAACTGTGGCTAATACGCTCACATCACCATCCTTGCATTTTACGCCAACCAGGCTATTTTCAACTATAGGAGTACGCCGTATGCTATCTCCTCGAAATACGCCAACTCGGCTATATTTGCAAAGGTACGTGATAAGGCTATTTAGCCCAGAATATGCTCAAAACCTCAATCGTGAAGGATAATTGGCTACTTTACGATTGTTATCTATTATTTATGAATCATCAAGCTTTACGCAAGGAGCAGTTACCTACATGGCTTGTATGCCATGATCTTCAAGAAGAAGTTATACGCGTTACCTTATAAAGGGATACGTGTCATACGCAGGTTCAGAAGTTTATTTGAATGTGGGTAGCAGTTATTATAACCTCAGCGTAAAGGAAGCAATCCTCTGCATAGTTTGGCCTTTTATGCCAACAAGACAGTTATTTGGCTTTTACGCCAACCGGACAGTTACCTACGTGGCTTGCATGCCATGATCTTTGAGAAGCAGTTATACGCGTTACCTTATAATATGATACGTGTCATACGCAGGTTCAGAAGATTATTTGAACATGGGTAGCAGTTATTATAACCTCAGCGTAAAGGAGGCAACCTTCTTCATAGTTTGGCCTTTTACGCCAACGAGTCAGTTATTTGGCTTTTTACGCCAACCAGGCAGTTACTGGACTGATCTCTATAAATAGAGACTCCTAGTCGGACCAACAAAAGGAGGGGCACACACAGAAGTCTCAAGCATGGACGACAAGGATCAGAGATCAGAGAGAAAAGAGAGCACAGATAGAGAGTTTTGGTTGACAACTTTGGCAACAGGAATTCGATCATACTTGTAACTCTTAAAGCTTCTTCTACAACACTTCTTCATCATCGTGTGGTCCAAGGAACAAAGTGATTGACCGCAGATCAGACTTCTATAGCAATACTTCTCCAGAATCATTTTATTGTACTTAACATCCTCGTATAGGATTAATTATACTTTTCTCTTTTTTCGTTTGTGGAATCAAGGTTTCGTACAAACCTTCTTCGTTTTATTCCATCAAATAGGAACAACTTCTTCTAAGACTTCAAACGACTTCTCCTTCGGTACGCCTACAAAATTAGCCATACTTGTGGTCCCAAGGCTAGTCATCACATTTGTTGGCACATATTCGTCTATCGCCTCAGATGCAGAATCATCAACTTCTATGTTAGCTGTAATCCCCCAACCCCATTTTATTATTATTATTATGAATTATTAATTTATAAGAAGTTAAACAATTTATTTAACAAAAAAAATTATATAGGAAATAAGTTGGAGAATATATAATTGTTGAATATATATAAGTATATAGTAGCTATATATATAAAAAATACTACTATATATAAACCAAATAAAAATAATATAAGGACAACCTAAATATATACCTAGAAGTATATTCTATATGTTATATATGGGTATATTAATGTATGTATAACATCATGCATTAAAAAAACATCATGTGCATACAAGTACGTATTAGTGTATAAGTATATGGTTGTATATATAATTAAATTAAATCAAATCATATGAAAACAAATTAGCTAATTAAATATACTCGGAAGAGATTATGTATTAAATACTAGACTATAACTATGAATTCTACCCAACATTTAAACCTCTGGATGTTATATATTATGTTATATTCCATTATATGTATATTATATGGTTAAATATTTCCTAAAGTATATACTAGCTATATTTAAACCTCACAATATTGACATCTATATGTTATATTCTAGTATAACATCATGTGCGATTTAATACAAATCAAATCATCTAATTAAATCCAACCTCACATAATAAGAGAGAATTGAATTCCATTCCTTATCCAGCATTCCAAATCCTAAATTAGCTTGGAAATCCAATTGTCCAATTTTATTATCCGTCGAATCCTCTCTATATGCGCCCTCCATAGCGCAACCGTGCGACCTGCGCACCACGCCCAACCTCGCCTTTGGCCACTGCACCGCCATCATCGCAGCATCGCCAACTAGTGTGAGCACCCTAATTTTTACATAGGATTAGTTCGGTAATTAATAATTATTATGTTTTTAGTTTAATTTTTATTCGATAATTTAATTAAACTTTGAAAACCAACTCCCATGATTTTAAGATCTTGAGTGCAACACTAGCCTTTCCCTTCCGAACAACCTAGAATGCTCGACTTAGATGAGTCAATTTAGGCTCATGCCATGACTGTCCCTCACAAATTCGCAATCCCATGACTTATTTTGGTCGCACAATTTTTGTGACACAATTACGAGAAAACGATGATTAATTAACATTTTTATCGTGGTGTACGATTTTAACATGCCACTCCAACCAATTGCTTCCAACTAAATCCATGCTTTGAGCCTAACTGGTCCTATTACGCACATGACACTCGAGTTGCATTATTCAAACCCCATGCATATGCCCAATATAATATTATGTAGAAAATAGAATTTATGGATTTATTTAATTAATTTAATATTCATTAATATTAAGTAAATACCATTTTAATTAATATAAATTTGGTTGTAAATTATTTGTTGGAGGAAATATAAATTTTCTAGAATTTTTCCAAGAACCTAACTATTTTTGGGGATTTTATAAATATAAATATTGAATAAATAAAACAAAAGAAAATAAATAAAATAAAACCTAAACCCATTAACTAAACCCAAACCTAAAACCTAAAGCTACCCAGAACCCTTCCCCGACCCATGTCTATATATAGGTGTATGTACAACAAAACCTTAACCCATGCCTCTACCATCACCCACGCCTACACCACCTCCACCACCTCCACCACCCGCCGGAGCCGTCGACCGTCGCCGCAGCAGCCACACGACCGGCAGCAGCAGCAGCACCGTGCGTCTCCCCTTTCGGGTGGAGGTTCCGCCCTCCTCGCTCGTCCGTTTTGCATCCTGTCTTCGCTGGTATGTTCACAACCTAACCCTTTATGATTTCCTTCAAGTAGAACGAATTTAGGTGTCACATCCCAGTCCCAAAATACGTAGGACTAGGTATACGTAAGCATGCCAGCCGTATGTATATGGCAACTCCAATATATGGAAACCATAACACATATGTACGCTGTATTATGAATAATAATTCATAAGTGGTATAGATTTATGTCATAAGTCACAGGTCATAACTAGATCTCATCCACATAATCAAATAACCAATCAACTATATAACTAAATTAAGTATAAAATGCTTGATAAGAATAAGTAGTTGGGTGGAGATAAATCCACTACCAAACTAGAATATAAGAGAAACAAAATAAGTATATCTAATGAACAATGAGGCTCAAAGAGAAGACCTCCTCGAAAGAGAGAGAAGTAGCAAGTCCTGATCCGTGCTTGCGAATAGTCAAGATCGTCTACACCTGAAGAGGGACCAGGTCCTCAGAGGGACGTAACAAGATACATAGAAGCATGCCAATTGAATACAGTTAAACATGTATAATAGACAAAAAATATATAAGTACGTCGTTCTAGGCAAACTATATAAAAATGCATAGTGAGGACAACTTTTCGACGTATGGGCATGTGTAGGCTACTCTATCTATCTCACAACTCACACACACGTCCATGTACATCAGAAGCTGTCATACCTCGAGGGTAGCGACCATCGCGACACCATCAATCGACATACCTCGAGAGTAACGACCATCGCGAGACAAATATCTTAGTGCATCCTAGTACTACGGTTTACCAGAGTGGGTAGCCCATACGCCTACTGATTGTCCTCCCCTCCCATAATACTATGTGTCAAGTGTGTGTCAACATATATAATATATAATTATAACTGGAAAAAATACATATATAATGAATATATAAAAATATGATAAGCATGCAAAGTACTGTAAGCAATTTGAAAATGTATACTTGCCTAGCAAGAAAGCTGCGTAGTATAAGCGTCCAGACATCAAGCACAAGGGATCAGAAACTATGGCATCCGAATGAACGCCTCTGAATGCTGAAATAAATATCACCAACGTTCCCAGAATAAGCGAGATAGCTAGAAAAGTCTACCATTTCATCCAAATTAGATACAGGAGCAAAACGATAATTTTGGGTCAAAGCGGGGTCCATATATGGCCCACTTTGCACCAAAATACGTGCCAGAGGTAAAGGTCTCTAAATGGGACAAATTATAGGTTAAACAAATTCTAAACGCCGATACGAACTCAACGGTATGTCCAATTTTGGATTCCGGTAAGCCGATCACAAATTCACCCTTCAAGTCAAACTATGGGGCCCGCGAATAGGCAGCTTGGTCAACTGTCTCATAATCACGTGAACCTTGGGTCACAGGACCAGCATGATACCATGAATCCAATGGCGCAAGTTTAGTCGCATTCTGACGAGCGTACACAAAGTGGGGTAATATTTTGCAAAAGTTACAATATAGGGACTTTTTACGGATACATGTTGATTTCGACGCACACACACGTCCGAATCAACTTTCGCGAAAGCCATACATCAGGATATACCATACACGTCTTTTGGTTTAATTGGTACAAGATGAGGCTGTCCCGTTTGGTGGGGAGCACTCCGTATCACAAAATCTTAATTTTAAATTACATATTTTTGATCGTTTTGGAGGTGGAATAATTTAACAAACAAAAAAAATTAATAAAACTAAAAGAACAGTTAAATTCTCGGCTATATAGAGAAAAAAACCCTTCAATTAGATTTTGAAAATATTAAACAGGTTGGTGGCAAATTGGGCATGAACATGGGGGGTTTGGGTTAAAATTCTTGACTGTTTTTAGTCAATTTTTCGATCGTTAATTTTTTGACCAATCAAGGGCACGAAAACTCGTCCCACTTGGAGAAAATTCTAGATGGTTAGGTTGTGAACGTACACGGACAAATCGCTCGCAAAAAGAATAAGAGATGGGAGAGATACGTTACCGCGAAGATAGGGGCTCGAGGCTGCTGTGCACGCACGTCAGCCGCGCGCGGGCGGGCGGCGGACGGTGGTGCGGGGCGGCGGTGCAGGCGCGGCTGCGGTCGGTCGACGGGCTGCGGTCAGTCGGAGGTCTGGGATTAAAGTATTAGGGTTAGGGTTTAGGTTTTGTTGTTGGTTTGTTGGTTTACTTATATATATATATATATATATATATATATATATATATATAGAGAGAGAGAGAGAGAGAGAGAGAGAGAGAGGTCTGTGGGTTCGCCGGGGGGGGGGAGGGTTGCTTTGGGTTTGCTGGGTAGGTTTATGAATGGGTATGGGGTTTAGGTGTTAGTTTTTCTTTTCTTTTCTTTTCTTTTCTTTTCTTTTTTTATTATTACTATTACTATTAATAATATTATTATTATTATTACTATTATTATTATTATTATTATTAACTTTATATATATATATATATATATATATATATATATATATATATGAGGTTAAAAATCAAAAAATAATATTTGTACACAAAATAAATTCTAGAAAATTTATCACCTTTTAACAAGACTCCAAAAATAATAAAAATTATTTTGTGGAATAATTCCAAATGAGTATTTATCTAAGTAATTAAATCAATAAAATTTATTTTTTAATTAACTATAAAAATATTCCAAAGGAATTTAATAATTTAATAAAAATACTTAAAATAAAATTTAAAATTTTTAGGAGGTTTACATTCTACCCAACTTACAATAATTTCGTCCTCGAAATTAACACTAACCCATATTCGTAATAAATCACTATAGCTATTAACACTTCATTGCTAGCTTACAACGCTTTCTAAAAGGTTATGGTCAGCCACCCTAATACTCTCCTCCCTTATTGTCTATACACTATTCTTTTATCCTCTAACTCGTCTACGCTACCCAACTTACAAGAATTCTACTAGTAGTCAAAGTCTTTTGAGGCTATTGTCTAGGTTGTAAGACGAATTTATTCATTGGGTCGAGAATTTTGGGATACTTGTTTGGAATCTCATAACCATGATTTTTTTCCGTAACCGTCAAGTATCATAGTCTAATACTGCCATGCCACCTGGCCAGTATGGCTGCAAATAATTTTACTCTACTATAATCGTCTAGTTGCAGTTGTCGCTATCTCGCCAGCGATTTGTCATAGTCATCAGTCCTTCAACTCTTTTCTAAGCTTAGTCTAAGTTTTAGGGCAACAATTAAGGTCTTGACTAACTTTATAAAACTATTAGAAGTATGAACCATTTCAACAATCCAACTAATTCATGTTAGACTAAAGGATGCTACTTAAGGTTTAAAAATAATAAGAGAATACACATATTGTTATAGTGCATATACATAAGAGTTATCATTATGAACTCATCCTTTTAGTTATTAATTATTACTAACCCATTTATGTTTTAACTAACAAAATAAAGGGTGTGGTTGAAGTAAATCAATAATTCATGATGACACGAAAAGATGCAACTACGATAGGAAGAATTAAGCATGGGACAAGAAATGGATATGGAAGAGAAGATGAGCAACCCAAGGGAACGAGATGGTGATAGAAAAGAGAATACTACTACTGCTACTCGTGTCATCCATTAGCATCGTGGGTATGTCATCTAGTTAAAATATTAACATATCCTCAAAATTTTAACACCAAATATATCACATATGATATGCCCTTAATTACAAAAGATAGTCACAAAGTAATATGATTGGCCTAGGAGGTATATCTAGTACTCTCCGTGTATCAAACTTATACCAAGCACGAGCGTTCGTCTTTCCGAAATAGGGGAAGACGAAAAAAAATAATAAAAAATTCAAGGAGGAGGTGATAGAATACAAGTATGTGGTTTAAGGCAATTAAAGAATTCAAAAAGAGAGTTGTAAGGGCAGTTGCGAATGAGATCCTATTTTGGTAAATTCCTATTCGCATGCTCATATCAGTACAATTATGTAACCGATACGATATGCTCGAACATGTCTAGAGGGCAAGTATATTCGTCTAACATGCTAAGTCAACTATATCTCAATCCACGTAACGTAGTCATGCGAAGAGCGAACCAAGTGCATTAAGGTTGATCAAACCGTAATACACTGATTCTGATTTAGACAATGTATTAGTAGGCGTCCCCAATAACACATATGTCATGAACAAGCTCGATAAAAGAATAAGCTTGCAAAACTAGGCTATAAAATAGCAGCATAAGCGGAGGTAGTCCAGAAAATATAAGTACGCTGGATTATGATGAAGGAAGGTACAAAATAATTCAAGTTCACAAAGAAGATAAGACTCGTCCGGTGTTGTGCCTCTACAGTTGCCATACTAACTTCTTGTCTAAGTCTCTAGTCGACCAAATGGGGGTATGGGCCTCTAAGTTCTACAGTTTGGGTAAACACTATCTTCTTATGCAAGCCTATAGTTGGTGTCATTCAATTACACTTCATTAATGGGTCAAAAGGACTATGTGATACTAGGTTATGAGGCATACTACCCAACTTACAAGAATTTAACTAATAGTGTTATTGAATAATAGAGTGTATATACCTAGTACAAGTCACCTTCCTAACCCCTATCAAGCACAAAAGAAAAAAAAGATTAACATTGTGAAATGATCAAGCAAGATGCAATATAAGCAATCAAATAAGAATGCGAAATGAAATCATGGGAGGTGATTAAATAAGTGGATGAGATCCTATACTCTAATCCTATGCGCAGGCTTGCTCTGTACAGTAACGTAACCGAGACAATATGCTCGACCTGCATGGGCCACCACAAAAATAAGTCACACCCCAGTCCTAAAATACGTAGGACTAGGAATACGTAAGCATGCCAGCCGTATGTATATGGCAACTCCAATATATGGAAAGCATAACATATACGTACGCTGTATTATGAATAATAATTCACAAGTGGTATAGATTTATGTCATAAGTCACAGGGCATAACTAGATCTCATCCACAGAATCAAATAACCAAGCAACTATATAACTGAATCAAATATAAAATGCTTAATAAAAATAAGTAGTTGGGTGGAAAAAAATCCACTACCAAACTTGAATATAAGAGAAACAAAATAAGTACATCTAATGAACAATGAGGCTCGAAGAGAAGACCTCCTCGAAAGAGAGAGAAGTAGCAAGTCCTAATTCGTGCTCCTGCGAATAGACATGATCGTCTACACTTGGAAAGGGACCAGGTCCTCAGAGGGACGTAACAAGATACATAGAAGCATGCCAATTGAATATAGTAAAAAATACATAATAGACAAAAAATATATAAGTACTCTGTTCTAGACAATCTATAAGAAAATGCATAGTGAGGACAACTTTTTGACTTTAGGCATGTATAGGCTACTCTATCTCTCTCACAACTCACACACACGTCCATGTACATCAGAAGCCGTCATACCTCGAGGGTAGCGACCATCGCGACACCATCAATCGACATACCTCGAGGGTAGCGACCATCGCGACACAACTACTATAGTGCGTCCTAGAACTACGATTTACCAGAGTGGGTAGCCCATACTCCTACTGACTGTCCTCCCCTCCCATGATACTATGTGTCAAGTGTGTGTCAACATATATAATATATAATTATGACTAAAAAAATACATAAATAATGAATATATAAAAATATGATAAGCATGCAAAGTACTGTAAGCAATCTGGCAAGGTATACTTGGCTGGCAAAAAAGCTATGTAGTGTAAGCGTCCAGACGTCAAGCACAAGGGATCAGAAACTATGGCATCTGAATGAACGCCTCCGGATGCTGAAATAAACATCACCAACATTCCCAAAATAAGCGAGATAGCTAGAAAAGTCTACCCTTTGTCCAATTTGGATACAGGGGCAAAACGGTAATTTTGGGTCAAAGTGGGGTCTACATGTGGCTCACTTTGCACCAAAATCTGTGCCAGAGTTAAAGGTCTCTAAATAGGACAAATTATAGGTCAAACAAATTCTAAATATCGATACGAACTCAACGGTATGTCCAATTTTGAATTTCGGTAAGTCGATCACAAATTCGCCCTTCAAGTCAAACCGTAGGGCCCGCGAATAGGCGACTTGGTCAACTATCTCAGAATCGCGTGAAACTTGGGTCACAGGACCAGTGTGATACCAAGAATCTAATGGTACAAGTTTTGTCGTATTCTGACGAGCGTACACAAAGTGGGGTAATATTTTACAAAAGTCGCGATATGGGGACTTTTTACGGATACGGATTAATTTTGACACGCACACATGTCCGAATCAACTTTCGTGAAAGCCTACACGTCAGGATATACCATACACGTCTTTCAATTCAATTGGTACGAGACAAGATGATCCCGTTTGGCGGGGCGCACTCCGTATCACAAAATCTTAATTTTAAATTACATATTTTTGGTCATTTTGGAGGTCGAATAATTTAACAAATAAAACAAATTAATAAAACTAAAAGAACAGTTAAATTTTTGATTATATAGAGAAGAAAATCCTTCAATTAGATTTTGAAAATATTAAACAGGTTAGTGGCAATTGGGCATGAACATGGAAGTTTAGGTTAAAATTTTGGACTATTTTTAGTCAGTTTTTTGGTCATTTTTTGGTCGATTTTTTGACAAATCCAGGGCACGAAAACTCGTCCCACTTGGAGAAAATTCTAGATGGTTAGGTTGTGAATGTACACGGATAAACTGCTCACAAAAAGAATGAGAGATGAGAGAGATATGTTACCGCGAAGTTGGGGACTCGGGGCTCTTGTGCACGCACGTCAGCCGCGCGCGGGCGGGCAACGGACGGCGGCACCGGCGCGGCTGCGGTCGGTCGGAGGTCTGGGATTAGAGTATTAGGGTTAGGGTTTAGGTTTTGTTGTTGGTTTACTTATATTCATATATAGAGAGAGAGATAGAGAGAGAGGTCTGTGGGTTCGCGGGGGGGGGGGTTGCTTTGGGTTTATTGGGTAGGTTTAGGAATGGGTCTGGGGTTTAGGTGTTAGTTTTTCTTTTCTTTTCTTTTATTTATTTTTTTATTATTACTATTACTATTAATATTGATATTATTATTATTATTACTATTATTATTATTAATAATAACTTTATATATATATTTACATATATAGATGAGGTTAAAAATTCAAAAATAATATTTGCACACAAAATAAATTCTATGAAATTTATCACCTTTTAACAAGACTCCAAAAATAATAAAAATTATTTTATGGAATAATTTCAAATGAGTATTTATCTAAGTAATTAAATTAATAAAAAAATTAATTAACTATAAAAATATTCTAAAGGAATTTAATAATTTAATAAAAATACTTAAAATAAAATTTAAAATTTTTAGGGGGTTTACTTTAGGCACTCGGATTTGATCGAAAAATCGACCGGAAGTTAGCCGAAAAACTGTTCAGAAAGAGTTCAGAAATTTAATCCAAGTACCCATATTCATATCCAATTTTCTACCATCTCATTAATTATTTTCAAAATATAATTGAAAGAACTTCTTCACAATATAACCAAGATTTTTAATGTTCTTTTAATTTTTATTAGTTTGCTATAATGGTTATACATGAACCAAACATGTGATCCATGTTTGGTTCGATTCTGAGAACGTTGACGAAACATCGTTTCGTGAACCCTATGGTTCTACATAACGGGCGATTTCGTGATCGGCTCATCGAAATCCAGGTCTGGACATTCTGTTGGGTTCGTATCATCATTCTCGACTTGTAGACACTAATTTTGATGAATTTGGAGAAATATTTCTCGAGCACATTTTTTGGTGCGAAGTGGACCACAAATGGATCCTGTTTTGACCCAAAATTTGTCAATTTTTGTCCTTGTATCCAAATTAGACTTTTTGGTAGTCAATCCTAGCTATTTCAAGTATTCTGAGAGTATTTGTGATGTTTGTTTCAACATTCGGAAGTGTACGTGCAGATTCTAATTTTCTAAGAGCAGTTGAGAGAGTTCAGAACCCATGCAAGTGTACCTTGCCAAACCTGCAGAGATCCTATTATATTATTTGCTTGTGTTCTTTCCATATATATTTATTCTATGTTGTACCTATTCAACCTAGGACCGTGAGACATTACTTAGCGTCCGAACAAGATTCTGTATTGTACCTATTTTATTGTACCTTGTTATGTCCCTTGAGGACCTGGATACAGATTATGTCCCCAGGTGTAGATGAGGAGAGCTATCCCGAGGTTTACGGGGCAGGTGCTACTATTGGAGACGTACAGGTTGCAGAGGATGAGGTTATTCTGGAGGACTTCTCTTGAGCATATAGTATTCTCACCATTCATTATTTATGCTTAGTGTTCTTGGATATTTGGACTTGTAGTCACTTCTAGATATTTGTACTTGGATTTATTTTTCTTTCCATTTTGATGACGGATAGTTTTCTATGCCATTATTTATATTGCTTTGGTTGGACAGATCATTTTATATTATTATGACTGGACTTGTCTCTTTGTGATTTTGTTTCTTATTGTGGATGCGATTAGATATATAGACTATGACAGGTATTTGAAGACCATTTTATAGTTATTACAGCTTAAGTGTACTCTAACGGGTCCATTAAATTGGGTTTGCCTATTGGAGTTGTGCTGGTGGCCATTGCCACGTGGCTAGTCCCTCGGTATTTTGGGACTGGGGCGTGACAACCAGTACGTCGCATCCTCGTGCGCATGTGCCCAGTACACCCAGGACAACCCTCTCCAAGCCTTACATCTCCAGCCAACCCGCGCGCCACCTACACGAACAGCAAGACGAGCCAGTGACTTTCGAAGACACCCTCGCAGCTGCTCATGCTCCCTCAACTCATCGGAGTCTGCGATCAACGAGCAGACGAGCTTTATGCACAGTGCACAGTGCACAGGCAGTATTCCCTACTGGTAAGAGTGGTTTTAAAAGGCCAATATCTTCTCCATCCTTTGATCATTTTTGAAATTGATTTCACAGGCTTAAACAACACTTAACCCTTTTTTAATTCTTTTATTTGATTTAGGTTAAATCAATTTATAAACAAGTTAAAATTAGAGTGAAAATAAAAAAAATAGTTCTAAATTGTAAAAAGAACCAAAAACTAACTAACACTATCTGTTGGAAGGGCCCTATCTTCACCCACAGTTGGTCGAACCTCGAACCGATTTCACCAACTAGGCCACTTGACCCTCTAGGAGACCCATTAATTAGTTTAATTTATTTTGATTTAAAACACAAGAAAAACCAAGTAGAAAATAAAGAAAATATATGTTTTAAAATTCAAAATTTCTCCGATACGGAGTTGGTCCAATCAAACTATACCATTCCAACATGAATTGATTTTACCCAAAGGCGCGTACAATATTTTCTGACGTGGGCTATGACAGAATTCAAATTGGTTGCATGTTCGCGACGAATTTAACTCGTATCCGTCAGAAATCACTATATTGGTTTTTTTTAAAATTTTGTATTACTTTGTGCACATCGTCGTATAGCAACGAGACTTGCATCATTGGACTCGCAGCGTTAAACTTGTCTTGTGACCCAAGTTTCGTTCGATTCTGAGACAGTCGACCAGATAGCTGTTTTGCGGGCCACATGATCCGATTCGATGGGTGATTTTGAGATCAGCTCATCGGAATCCAATTCTGAACATACCATTGAATTTGTATAATCGTTATGGTATCGTTAGACATATACTATGCAAAATTTGGAGAATTTAGTTTTGGCACATTTTTTGGTACGAAGTGGGCCTACCGACGGATACCGTTTTGACCCGAAATAGTCATTTTTGTCCAGATGTCCAAATTGGATTTATGGATAGACTATTTTTAGTATCTCGGCCCTTATGGATTCATTAGTGTTGTCTGTCTCATCATTTGACGACGTATGTTCTTATTCTTATCTTCGTGTCACCATTATTGGTAATAAATTGGTATCATATTTGTATTTCAAAATTAGTGCATCAAAATTGAGATATGTCGATTCCAGTGATCTTGTATCGCTGAAATTGATAAGGCGACCTTATGGATTATCGAGATAATATTGTTAACCTTACGGTTGATCAATTTGTCTCATTTTACGTGTCGTAGACTTCGTTGCACGAATTACGAGATACAAATTTAATATTTTAATCTAAACTTTGCAATCCAAATTATAATTGAATAAATAGTAATTATTGGGACTAGTGTGACTTAGTTCTAGATAATATGACTAATAGAATAACTAGAGTGACATAGAAAATAGGCGACTTTGAGCCATCTAACTTTCCTTTGAAGGAGTTGTTGGAATTAATATTTATGATTATTTGTATTTATGCGTTTAATATATATTTATTTATGATTTGGGTTGGTAGATATATACATGGAGTATGGTTCGCTGGTTCATGGATAATTCTCGGCTAGGCTTTGGTCAACAGGCTTGGACGGATTCCAGGCAAGTATACCTTACCATTTTGATACTCAGTATATCACATGTTCATATATGTTTATGTTTTTACTATCCTATTACTGTTGATACCATGATATGTTACATGATTATTCATGTTGATACATGTTAGTCGAGATACACGGATTGAGTGTTGTATTGCATGCTAGGTGACCCGACCTGATATTATATATGTGATTGATTGAATCCATTCTTATTAGAGACCGACTGGATGCGTCGTGGATTCGACTCGACATTATCATGGAGTGGGAGGGGACAGCTACTAGCACAGGGGTACTATTTATTTACTTTCCTCTTGTCGTCCACTGGTGACTCGATTGAGCGCTACGTTTGTCATGCATTTATTATTTGTTAGTAGAGCCCATGCGTAGAACGTTGTCCTCAAAGTGCATATTACATCTAGATTGATTAGGAGTTATAGTTCATGAGTTACTTGACCGCTCTCTTGTCTGTATTTACTGATTATCATTTGGCATGTATCTAGTTACGTCCCTCTGAGGGGCAATTACTACAACCTGACAAATACCTAGCATCGACGTCATTTATGGTGTATTTGCAGCAATACTACTATCAACACATACAAAACAAACTATTGGGCATTGAGTATTACTACATTAACACCACTGGAGTTATACATGGCATCACAATTCACAACCCACTTTGTCACGGCACTGCTATTTGGAGCACGGGCCGAGCCTCGAGCCGAGCCGAGCCGAATTGGACCTGAACTTTGGACCGGATCGGAGCGAATCTATATTATTGTTCAATATGTATCACCCAGCACGATCCGTTATACTGGACCGGGCCAGTCCGGACTTACGATTAATCGGACCGGACCGACACATGGATCAATTTTTCGGACCGAATTTGTACTGGACTGGACCGGTCCGGCTCAATTGACATGTCTACTCATAAGTGAGTTTCTGGGTTTCACACTACGCCTAACAAAATAGTCCCAAAAAAATTAAAAAAAAATAAAAAGTTTCCCAAACAAGAACAAACAATATTACTTACCCACCTACGCACCCTGGAGTCTTATATATCCATGCATATTATGACGCCCAGGTTAGTGCCATAATTTGACAATGATCGCACAACTGCCTTGTACAACAACAACAACTCGAGTCAACATCCATTCTTCTCTCTCCCCCTCCCATCAAAACATATCCAGCCATTAGATGCCAACTCATGACATCATATTCATTCAAACACCCTTAATCTAATCACCACCTACCTCAAACTCTCCAACTTAATCGGCACTTAAGACACTAAACCCCTCTTTTAATAACTACGACTACAAGACAAAACTATAGACGGCAGTTGCCGGACGTTAGCGCCCACTTAACTCCGTCTCCCAATAGTGGATATAGGCTTTTACTCTCTTTCTTTCTTTTTTTTCTTTTTGCATATCCCTTACAGTTAACTAAAATTTCACCTAGCTCCCTCAAATATTCACTAAAAAGTCCTCCAAATCATACAAAAATATAGCTTACCAGTCCCTTTCCTCCTACTAATACCTACCCTACCCTTCCCTCCCCTCACATGACTTAACTTCATCGTGTAACTCATAGCTCGAGTAATAGTGATTTAGGAACAAGAAAGTTTTTTTTAGAAGGTTAGAAACAAACAAAAAAGAGCTATACGAGTAGGAAAATAAATAGTAATAACATAAGTAATATTAAATGTATCAAAAAATATTAGTGATATTAAGGAGAGAGAGAGAGAGAAATTATCTTACAAATTGTTTGAGGAAATCTGGAAAAGGTAAATTTAGAATCAGGGTTAATTTTAGGTATGACATAGTTTATTATCCTAAAAGTAATATTTCTAGAGCTAGGTGTGCTTAAAAAATTAAAAAAGTTGTAAGACATGATAATATTCTTATTAGGGATTGAAAAGATGTAAGTGAAAAATAATTGATTAGCATGTTTCAGGTATGACAGTGTTATTACTAATTATTATTTTTGACCAAATTCTAAGCATTAGAAAATTGATCCACAATGGAGAAGTAAAATTTACTATCAATATAAAAAAATAAGGAAGATATACAAAGTTGTCAAAACTAACAAGGAATAATCTTATAAGGCATCATAACAAGAAAGTTTTGGAGTGAGTACTGAACAAAGACTAATTAGAAAATGAATTAGAATTTTAGAGAATCAACTTGATTCTAGGGTGGAAAGAACAATTGGTTGATGGAAAAATTTAGAAAGAAAGAGAATTTACATATAATTTTTATTGACATAGAAAAACTTGTGATATAATTTATACCGGATAAAGTTGTTGGCTTTAGGGAGAAACAAATCTCTTTCAATTATGTTGGGACTATTAAAGATGTATATGATGGATTTACTATGACTATACTTACCACTAGAGAAGATAACAAATCATTTTTATCGTCATTATTTTACATGAAGGATCATTATTAAGTTATTACCTTCTTGCGCTAACTATTCATGAAATTTTAATGCATATTCAAAAGAAGGTTCTTTGGTGTATTATGAGAGTATATAAGGGTTAGACGTTTAAATAGATGTATGGAGAGATCTATCAAACCTATGGATTTTAAGATTGAGACAAAAAGAAAAGGTACATGAGTGTAACTTCAACAAAGAATAAAAAAAAGAAACGAAATATAAGAATGGAGAAGATATTTCTAGGAGTGACTTTTCGGTATTTAAGATTAGTTATTTATCATTATGAAAAATTTGAGAAGGTTGTTGTGCATGGAATCTAACAAAAGAAGGTGAAATAAAAGTACTTCTGGAGTACTATATGATAACAATGTACCATTGAAGTTGAATAAAAAAATTATATAACATTTATTGGACCAGTCACGCTCAGGGCCGGCCTTGAGCTCATGGGGGCCCGAAGCGAACTTTCAAAATGAGCCCCCCATACATAATGTAAAAAAAATAAAACAAAAGTAAAAATAAAAAATATACCTCCACCAAGATTTGAACTAAGAACCTCTTGTGTGCAATTCTAATGTAATAACCACTACACTATAATTGCTTTGTGATAAGAAGGGCCCATGGTACGTACTAGTTCTATTGTTCTGGGACGATAGAGTACCATGCGGCCCAGTAACATTCGCCCCCTCCATCATGCGCCCATCTTGTTGGGCGCATGTCTGCTTGGTGCATGCTTTCAAAAGTTGGACGCATAGTACCCTGAACGCATGAAAATTCACTAAGGCCTGACTCCATGCATCTAGAAGATTATGCGGCCACGAGCCATGAGTCTCTTCTTTTGGGCGCAAATCTCTACACAAATTTTGTGTCTCTGTACGACTTTATGTACTTTTTTCTTTTCTCTCTGACACTTATGCCTTGTCACATCAATCACCTTTATGTCACTTCCCTAACACTTCATTTATTGCCTATCACTTCGGCACTTGTCTCAAGTAGTGGACTTTTGACCGAGCATGCGGCCTGGAGGATCATGCGGCCAGGTTAGAACATGTGGCCGAGTTGGTTTATACGGCCTGACCTTCTTGTGCATGACTTAGACACGTATTATCTTTAGTGACTCCATGTGTACACGTAATACTTTCTTGTTGGGATCATTTATTTTATTTAGAATTTTTTTATCATTCTCTATGTGGTTGATCCTGGTTATTGCTTGTGTTATGATTCTAGGGGAGAATGGACTCAGTAATCCGACCCTCTGCAAGAACTCATGCTTATGATCTTGGTAATTGGACTCAAATATATATCCATGTTGATACAATTATTGTCTGATATTGTTCATGATCTGTGCACCGAAGTACGACATACCGTGTTACATGTTAAGTGATTTATATTTGGGTTGTGCATCGAGAATGCCTCCAAAATTTTGAATGTGTGATACTATATATATACTTTCCCCCAGTACGGGCATAATATGCGAGTCAAGTGCCAAAGCGTGGCTAAGATTTTGATTGTTGAATGTTGCATACACGCTCGGATGAATCCAGATTGAACTTCCATGGATTCGTATCTAGCGTTCTCATACTTTGTACGACATCTTAAGGGAAATTCTCATGTGGACACACATTGAGATTTTTAAACAATATAGGGTTAATTAGGCAACTAAAAGTGGTAGTAACATTGGGAGGAAACAGTATCTTGAGATTATGCCAACGAACCTTTCCATAGAGATTCATTCTAAGTGCGTTGTGGGCTGGCCACCACAAATACTGTATATCATCCACTTAGTGGAGTGCAGTATCTGACCTAATATAAATAATTTTGAGCCATTGTTTCCCTATAGGAACATTGAAACCGCTAATACCGTGATCTAGCGTAGTGGCCCTATAGGGAAGTGGTGTAATTCATGAAGTGCATGTATAATCATTTAATTTGGCTCGGTTAGCTAATGTTCGGCAATGGCGTGATCTGAGTGTACCTATTATGCATTATTCTGAGATAATCTCAGACTCCATAATTAACAAGCCGTACAAGTGATTGGCTGATTTTATTAATTGAACTTGGTTGTGATTGTATTATTCTGTTGGTAGTCTAGAAAAATAGACTATCATAGTGTGATGGATTCAACCATTGTCCTTGTTTGGTTGTAAGGTTGGGCATTTGTGCTAGGATATGCATAGACCTAAGTTACAACACAAAACCTATATTAATATATATTTATTGGTTGGGTTTTTGTTTCTTCATTTCGTGTTTCCTTTATGGTAATTAATATTTGGAGTCAAACTCCACTAGTTTTACATGGCCAGGTTTTGAGCCAGCATCCGAGGATCCAGCATACTTTTTCTTGACTCATGGCGCGTACCAGGAACATGGTCGTCGAGGATAACGAGTGAGTTTTCTTCTTCCCTGCTTGTTATTATATATTTTATCTTTTGGAAGTTTAGCCACCGACACTTGTTAGACGACACGTCTAGAAATTTAGTTTCTTTACATTATTGTATATAAATCAGGATGCATATGATCACTGTCATGTACTTTTGTTACTCTATCAGCTTCTTATTTTGTACAGCTGGTCTCCAAAACATTTTGATAAAAGTATTTGGGATGGCTTATTGCTTTATCATATATGCTCTATGATTACTGTTTCTTGTTTGATTGATTGAGACATAGATGTTTGTGTGACCATAAGCGACCTAATTATAGAATGTACCACATTGTCTAGTTACAGCCGTGATCGCCGTACGACGTATAATACATTGTACGGGGTAGCTGGCCGTGTCCGTCTCCATATTCTGGTACTGGGGCATAACAAGATTTTAGTGGTGGCCCAGGCATATCTGATCTACATACTTGTGGGGTGTCATGGTCATAGGAGTCTCCATCAAACATGTTCCTTCTTGAAATTCTGAATTCGTCATCTTCGATACTCAGCTAGAAATTTATCAGATTAGTTGCTTTCTTATTCCTTCTTGTCATGTACTTGATGTTTCTTATGCTCTTCTTTAGGATTTTTCCTCCTCCAGATATTGCAGCAATAAGAAAGGCAGAGTTTCCAGTGGGACGAGGTCCTGTAGAAACTCAACCAAGGATCCAAGTTGATCCCACGATAAATACGGCAGAGCAACAGGCTCCAGATATTCCCGTACCTCCCGTAGTACCGACATCACTAGATACCCCGGACTTGCTAGAGATTATCCGAGGAATATGGGCAATCCAACAACATCATATGGTGGTTCAGTAGCAACAACATCAGGAACAACAACATCAACAGCTTCAACAGCAAGAACAGAATATCCTGTTGAATCAAGGGTTGCAGACGGCCCTGGAACAAGCCAGGAGAGTAGATTCTGGGGCATCTGTTAGGTTTTGTAGACTGAATCCTAGATGTTTTGATGGCACATAGGATGCCATTATGGCCGATAATTGGCTGCAGGATATTAAGACCATTCTAGCAGCAGCTAAAGTTTTGGCTGAGTAACAGGTTGACCTAGTTCGCTTGCAGCTCCAGGATCTTGCAAGAGATTGGTAGGCCACGATGGAGGTTGGATTGAGGCATCATATTTCATGGTACAATTTCAGAACCCAATTCAGGATGAAATACTTTAGGATTGTGGCTTAGTGCAAGCTACATCAGAGATTCACCAACCTCAAGCGGGCTGGAAGGACAGTTGATGGTTACTCGGCAGAGTTTTGCCTACTGAGCAGATTTGCTCCAACCATGGTGGCAACAGAGTTGGAGAGAGAGAGCGATGAGGTTCCAGCAGAGACTTTACTTAGAGATCTTACACATGGTAGAGGTGCATGACTACCAGACCTTCGAGGCAGTATTGATAGCGGCCAAGAGGGTTGAGCTTACCTCTCAGATGATGGCATCAAGAAGAGTAGACCGGAAGAGGCCTCATGGACAGAGCAGCGAGGGAGGACCAGTACCATGAACGTCAGCTCCATCCCCTAGTATTCGCATCCATGACATGATACAGAGGAGGCCAGTGACCTCGACAGTGATAGCATATACTCGGCAACAACAGCCAAGGCAGCAACAGCAACAGCAACAACAACAACAGCGATAGAAAGCTTCAGCGGATTATAAATATTGTGGCAAGGAAGGTCATACCTGGGATATTTGTTGGGCAGCGAATGTGTCACAATCCGCACCCGATGTAGGGATGCAAGTCAGAAACAACGCCCAGCCTACGCCGTAGAATCGGCGGTAGAACGCTGTCTTGGTCTACTATACTATCTAAAATCTCACAATAATATGAAGTCTGCCAATAAAATCTCAACACAAAACTCAATCACATTCTAAAGCATGAGAAGATATCAAGGAAGTCTAACATAACTATCCATTCAATATATATAAACAATAATAGAAACAATATCCAATCTCATACTCTATGCCGAAAACAAATCCGGTACCAAAATATTAAAGAAACTATTTATGAAAACTAGTGATCCGGATAAACCTCCCGACAATCACTCCAGAACTAGTGGGTTCAAGTCTGCACCATCTATAAGTCGAAGTCCATAGTATGTCGGACACCAATCTCTCGAATCCTCTAAAAAATATTTTTCAGTCAGGAATGGAGCGAAGTACATACCTCTAAAAGCAGTTCCAATAACATAATCGAGCATATATAACAAGCAATAGAAAAAGGATACAAGATGCACAAGTAATAAGAATGTACAATACAGGAAGAACAGGCAATAAGCACAATAAGAACTGAAAAGTAAATACGAAAAATAAACTGCAAGTAGAAAACAAGAATACTAGCTATGTGATTTAGAGTACAAGTTCGTTATGTGATCGGCTTAGGTTGCACATGAGGTATAAAGGTAACTCCATTATACGTGAGGTGTATAATCGACATGCACATGAGATCAAGAGGGCTTTGATCACATAACCAACTCCTACTCCCCCCTCCCCAACCAATACTCATGGATCCAATTACGACACGTTATATACATGATCACGATATAGTCACACTAGCACACGAAATAGTGGATGCACAAGAAGCACATAAAAGTCAATACTCGATGCACACGATGAAATACATGTGACTGGGTACCCGTTGCACACGGTAGGGGATAACACCTCCTGACGGAATCCATATAGCACCAGTCCGTGAAATCACTGTGTCAAAAATTAATGTATACAATTCTAGAACATGCATATATACAATATTATGAATTGAAAACAATCAGAGAAATGTACTCGCCTGTGGTGCAGAGCAATGAATGTCAAACTGTCCGAACTGGTGTCACACAGACCTATATATAAAATATTGCATTAATATAAGGTTCTGGAAAGAAAATAAGTTAAACTAGTCAACTTCTAGGTCAACAAGTCAATTCTAAGTCAAAAAGTTAAACTAGGTCAACTCTAAGTCAAACCGGTCAAACTATAGTCAAAATATGGTCAACTACCTATTTCTAGGTGTAAAACCCCTTCCTAGAAAATTGTATATACCTTTTTATTTATTAATTATTAATTAAATTGTAGTAATTAGGTCCAAATAGGAGAAATAGATTTTTAATAATTTTTATGTTAGGTGTTCGGGCACTTAGAGGACTTGTGGGACCATCAGGAATTTTTTCGGAATTTATTTCATGTAGGAGACCCCTTGAGCAGTTGCTAGCCTAACGATGTACAATACCCCATTATATAAATTTTCTTATGTGTGAAAATATATATATATATATATATATATATATATATATATAAACAAATATATATGTATATATATTTTAATTAAAGAAAGAAAGAAAAGAAAGAAAGAAAAAAAGTTAATAGAATAATAATAATAATAATAATAATAACTTATGGTAGTATACTATTAGTATTAATACTAATAGTTTGTTGTTCCTTAGCAGCAACTTAGATACCAAGTCGGCCCTTTGGCCTTCACCCGACCCTTCAAACCCGCGAGCCATATATCTCTCTCTCTATTTCTCTTAATATATATAACATATATATATATATGATTAGCTCTCCAAAACCCTAACCTAAAACTCCAGACTTCTCCTTCCCATCTAGAGCCGTCACCGCAGCCAGAGAAGCCTCCCCAAGACATCCAACCATCCCGTCGACGCCGACATCGCGAACTGCAGTCTCCCACTCGAGGCACCTTCGCTCCGACGTAATTTTCCGTTGACTCGCTCGACCAAATGCAGATCCGTTTTCATAGGTATGATCTTCCCTTAACCCTCTAAAATATTTGTTTTATAGTCAACCTCGAAAAACGTGTGCCCCTAGGTGAAAACAGCGCCCAAGTCAGCGCGAGCAGACAGAATTCTGCAATCACAGAAACTTGCGATGACCACCCATATTGCCGAGTTCGTATCTCCCACCACAGAGATCCGAATTCGGTGATTCTTTTTGATATCTGTAGATTACATGACCTAGTTTATTTTCTGTATAATAACTTTGTGCTATTAGTTGCTGTGGACAAAATTGTAGTCATCACAAAACTGTGCGCACCAACTTTTTTCGGTTTCTAAAAGTGGAAGATCGGAGCGCGCCCCGCCAAACGGGACCGCCCCGCCGTGTGCCAAGTGTACCGAATGGTGCACGCAGCATAATCGGACACATAAAAATTCGTGGGGACTGATTTGGACGCGTGTGCGCGCCGGAATCAGGCCGTATCCGCGAACACATTCCGTGTCGCCACTTTTGTGGAACTCGCGAGTATTTTGTGCACGCTTGTCAGATTGCGACGAAACTTGTGCCACTGGACTCGTGGTAACACGCTGGTCCTGTGACCCAATTTTCACACATTTCTGAGACGGTTGACCAGATCGCCAATTGGCGGGCCCCACAGTTGACTTTTTGGACCAAATTATGTTCGGCTCATCGGAATCCAAATTTGGACATACCGTTGGGATCGGATTGACATTTAGAGTTGTTTGACCCATAGTTTGTCCCATTTAGAGACTGTTACCCTCGGCACGTTTTTCGGTGCAAAGTGGGCCCACCTTTGGAACCCTCTTTGGCCCGGAATTGACCTTTTTGCCCCTGTGTCCAAATTGGACGTAAGGACAGGCATTTCCAGCTATTTGACACCTTCTGAGACTGTTGGTGATATTTATTACAGCTTTCGGAGTAGTACCTACCGGATCCACCGATACCAGGACGACAGTTGATATTCCAACATCAGGCAAGTGTACCTTGCCAAACTCTGCAGCTTAGTTATTTCTTTTTGTAAGCCCCTGATTTTTCAAAAATATTAAAATTGGGATTTTTCACAATTTTCTGAAATTTTCTGGGAATTTTCTGTAATTAAAATTAGGGTTTTGAAATATTACCTAATTTTTAATTGATAATAAATAACATTAAAATATTGTGAAAATATTATTTTTGGGTGTAAAATGGAAAACTGGACTTAGGGTAATTTTTCTGGAATTTATCGGGCCCCGGACCTAATTTTAAATCACCTAAAACTAATTAATTAATTAATTAATTGTTATTATTATTATTAATTATTATTATTTTTTTTATTTTTATTATTGTTATTATTATTTATATTTAATTTCGGCCCAGCCCACCATTCCAGCCCGGCCCAGCCCATTGGGCCCGAGCCCATCCGTCTAGCGGGTCGGGTCGGGTCCGCTTGAACCCGACCCGCCCGGACCCGACTGACCTGTTCCCCTTCTTCTCGCAGCCCGCGCATCCGCCGCCGAGTCCGCCGTGCCCGGCCGTTCCGCACGCCGCTGCGAGCGCCGTGCCATGGCCGCCACGACCCCGCAACCGCCGGCCGACCTCCCCTCTCTCCTCCCTCTCCCTCCCCGATATTAAACCCTTCAACCCCCCCTCCGGCCACCACGACTCCGCCGGCTCACCCCCTCTGCTCCGCCGCTCCTCTGCTCCGCCGCGTCGTCAGCCACCGGCGCCGCCCGCTGCAGCCCCCGCCGTTCACGCCCAGCTCCGTCGCTGCTCCGCCAGCAGCCGACCCCGCAGTAGACAGCAGCGGCCGCCCCAACCATCCCCGGCCGCCGTGCCCGCGCCGCCGCCTCCGCCAGCAACGCCGGCGCCGCCCTCCTCCGCCGCCCAAGCTGCCGCCTACGGCCGGATTCCCTGAACCCTAACCCTAGTTCGATCCGCGTGTCCGACACGAGTCGGACACGATTTTCCTCGGTTTTTGGGTCTCGTTCAGGTGCGTATATCTTTTTGCCCGTAGCTCTGTTTTCAATTCCGTAAATTGCGTTGTGAAGCCTGTATGACCCTCTCGGTGCCCGGACAAACTGTTCGGGACATCGCGTCCTGTGGTGATCGCACACCGCGATCCAAAAATAGGACAAACCCAAACCCTGTTTTACCCCGGAACCGAGTACGCCCGGCCAAACGGGACGACTTCGTCGCGCGCGGTCTTCATAGATACGTGCGCCCCGTCGATACAGACGTGTGGGAATTCGCGGAAGCTGATTCGGGGGTGCGTGCACCCCGAAATCAACGCGTATCCGCGGACATCGCCCCGTATCCGCCTTTTCTGTAATTCGACCTAACTTTGTGTACACACGTCGGATCGAGACGAAACTTGTGCCATCGGACTCGTAGCGATACGCTGGTCCTGTGGGTCAAGTTTGGTTCGATTCTGAGAACACTGACGAAATCGCGTGTCGTGGGCCCCACAGGCCCTGCTCGACGGGCGATTTTATGAACGGCTCATCGAAATTCAATTCTGAAAGTTCCGTTGGGTTCGTATCAGTGTTTCTGACCTGTTGACACTGAGTTTGGTGAATTTGGAGACCTTTGACCTTGACACGCTTTTCGGTGCAAAGCGGGCCCACCGGCGGACCCCGTTTTGATCCGAAACTGCCGTTTTTGCCCTTGTCTCCAAATCGGACCCAAGGATAGGCGTTTCTAGCTATTTGACATCTTCTGAGCGTGATGGTAATGTCTATTTCAGCTTTTGGACTCATCTCTGGAAAACTTTCCCGAGACACAAAACTATAATTGGATTCAAACAACAGGCAAGTACCTGCACTTCAAGTTTAACCTTTATATTGTGATAAATAAATTCCCTGCTTTATAGTACCATTAATGATTATATGTAGAGTTAGAACACTAGATTTCATGTCTTGAATAATGTATTTCATGTCTTGCTTTTCATGTCGGGTGGGAGAATACTAGGAGGCATGTAGTTTACCTTTCCCCTTGTCGTGACTGCTAGCTGTTGGTACGCGACTATACCATCAGCCTTATTCCTGATTGTTCCTGACTGCTAGTCGTCTATGACGGCCTTAATAGCCTTATAAACCCCTACATGCCAACTATGTATTCTAAATATACAAGTTCACGCACATAGTTCTTGTCGTGTTGCAGTTCTTGTTGTCTTGTTACAGCTACATTTCCTGTCACTTTTATTCCTGTTTTACTCATTTCTGGTTTATAGCAATTAATCATATTTTACTTCTAGTCCTGATTTATAGCATTAACTCTCAGTTAATCTTTACTAATTGTTATACATACTCTGATCATGATGCTTAGTCAGTTATTTTTTTCCTGTCACAAATATTTAGTTTAAATCTTGTTGTGCATTGTGTACTTTGCTCCTTTCCTGACTGGATCCGTTGTTTAGGCGATGATGAGAACCTTGCCCCCACCTATTATGGCCCCTATGAGACAGCAGGTGATACAGTTGCAGAGCCGGTTCCCACCCAGGAGACTACTCCTGCAGAGTAGTTAGCATTTAGCTATTTGTTTTCCTTTCATCTTAGTAATCGGGTTTGTCCCCGATTTAATTTCTGGTTTTGTAATAAACTCTGGATCTGTTGTCACATTCAGTTTATGAAATCTTAGCATTCTTTTCCTGCTATTTTCCTTGCCTATTTAATTATTGTGAATGAGCTAGATTTATTACCTGTGATTATGCCCTAGACAGCGTACTACCGCCGACTCTGCGGCGTAGGCTGGACGTACCCACGCGCTCGTGCCCGAATATCCGGGTGCGGGTCGTGACACGTTTTTCTGGTGGCCCATGCAGGTCAAACGACTAAATTGTTCGGTTTCAACTTAGGGACCGAACAGGCCTGCAATAAGATTGAGGATTCTAGGAAAAGCTCATTCACAGTATAGGGTCCTTATTTCAATTCTTAATATCACTTCTGATCAATTTTTCCTATCGCCCTTGATTTTCAAGTAATCTATTCTGAACTCCCTATCCCTTCATCTTTCAGAATGGTCCAGACAAGGAACACAGTAGGAGGCACATCAGAACCAGCTGAGCAGAATGTGCCCAAAACTCTTGCACTCCCGCCGCCTCCATCTGTTCCGGCAGTTACTCTGGATGGGGCACAGCTACTCGGAGTGTTCCAGGGACTAGTGGAATCCCAGAAAGAACAGACTGCACTTCTACGGACCAGCCTCTCAGAAGCTATTAAGTCCCAGGAGTCGCCACTCAAGAGGCCAGGGAGTGCCAAAGACTTCAAAAACCTCAGACCCTTGGAATTCTACGGAACTGAGGGCATTCTCTATGCCGATGAGTGGATAGAGAACGTCGAGAGACTCCTGAAGACTGCTCGGGTTCCTGATGATCTCAAAGTGGAGTCTGCAAGCCTGCAACTGTTCGATATAGCTCGGACCTGGTTTAGAGACGAACCTCAACTATCTGCTCCTGACCTCACCTGGGAGGACTTCAAGAGACTGTTCAAGGAGAAATTCTATCCCGAAGTGGCTCGGAAAGCTCTCGAAAGTTAATTCGAGAGACTGGAACAAGGTAACCTATCTGTAGATGAGTATACTGCTGAATTTAGCAGGTTAAGCCACTTTGCGGAGTACATGGTTCGTACCCCGGAGGACAGAGCCCATAGATTCAAGAAGGGGCTGTCTCCGGATATTCGCCTTGCTGTCACCACCAGCCGAGCTCGCACCTATGAGGAAATCTTGAACGTGGCACAAGGCGTTGAGAGAGACATGGGGCATAAACTAAAGCGAGAGAGAGATGCCAGAAATACGGGATCCAACAAACGCCCTTTTCAACAACAACAACAGCAGAGGTTCCCGCAGCAAACCCAGCGTCCTCTCCCTCGAGCCACAGCACCCCAACACCAAGCTCAAGGACAGAATCAACGAGTTCCCACTTGTGGCTTTTGTCAAAAACAAGGTCACACCTGGCAAGTTTGTAGGAAGAGACTGGGTGCCTGTCTATATTGTGGATCAACAGAACATCAAGTGAGGAACTGCCCCACTGCTCCAGGACGCGGACAAGCTTACGTGATGACCGTGGAGAACGCGCAAACTCTGGAAGCAGCTAATGCGCGTAAGTGATTCGTAGATACCTTTTCTAGTATTGTTTAGCTCATGCCTATTGGTTCGTGACCTCAGCCCCAACCTAGTAATTTTGAACTTGCTAAATACCTGGTATGCTTTTAAATTTGATAACTGTTTTAGAGGATTTTGCTAATGTGCTTATCTTGTGTTATTTTGTGAACTTCAATAATTTGCACCTCCTTTTTATCATCATCTAGCGCACTTAATTTTGCTGAACTTGACTTATGCTGCTATTTTATAGCCTAGTTTTGCAAGCTTACCCTTTATCGGGCTTGTTCATGACACATGTATTATTGAGGCCTGATCAACCCCACTAATACAAGTGTCTACTCAGAATCAGTGTACTACGGTCTGATCAACCTTAGTGCATTTTGATTCGCACTTCACACGACTACTTTACGTGGATTGAGATATATAGTTGACTAGTATACTTGCCCCTAAATACGTCTGAGCATATCGTATCAGTTACATAACTGTACTAATACGAGCATGCGAATAAATGATTACCAGAATAGAATCTTAATCCATAACCGCCTGACCATTCCATTAGAATTCTTTAAACGCCTTGATCCCTATACCTCTGTTCTACCACCTCGCCCTTAAACTCTTTATTATTGATCCTCACCTTCCCTTACTTCGGAAGGACAGAATCCTGTGTTTGGTATAAGTTTGATTTATAGTGCTAGATGATAACCCTTTATGACTAAGGCAATACCCTAGGTGATGTGTTCTGTGTTGCAGACTTAAAGATTCAATACCATGATTTATTAAGTTGGACCTAGCTTTACTAGTTGTACAGCCTTAGAGGATATATGGGTAAAATTATAAGTTGGGTAGCGACCGCAATGTTCACCTGAGAGAAAACCGTTGGACTGTAATCAAGTGAGATTGGACAGAGAGAACCCTGCCATATTTTTAAATTTCGAGGACAAAATTTTATAAGTTGGGTAGATTGTAAGCCCCTGATTTTTCAAAAATATTAAAATTGGGATTTTTCACAATTTTCTGGAATTTTCTGGAAATTTTCTGTAATTAAAATCAGGGTTTTAAAATATTACCTAATTTTTAATTGATAATAAAAAACATTAAAATATTGTGAAAATATTATTTTTGGGTGTAAAATAGAAAACTGGACTTAGGGTAATTTTTCTGGAATTTATCGGGCCCCGGACCTAATTTTAAATCACCTAAAACTATTTAATTAATTAATTAATTGTTATTATTATTATTAATTATTATTATTATTATTATTTTTATTTTTATTATTGTTATTATTATTTATATTTAATTCCGGCCCAGCCCACCATTCCAGCCCGGCCCAGCCCATTGGGCCCGAGCCCAACCGTCTAGCGGGTCGGGTCCGCTTGAACCCGACCCGCCCGGACCCGACTGACCCGTTCCCCTTCTCCCCGCAGCCCGCGCATCCGCCGCCGAGTCCGCCGCGCCCGGCCGTTCCGCACGCCGCTGCGAGCGCCGTGCCATGGCCGCCACGACCCCGCAACCGCCGGCCGACCTCCCCTCTCTCCTCCCTCTCCCTCCCCTATATTAAACCCTTCAACCTCCCCCTCCGGCCACCACGACCCCGCCGGCTCACCCCCTCTGCTCCGTCGCTCCTCCGCTCCACCGCGTCGTCAGCCACCGGCGCCGCCCGCTGCAGCCCCCGCCGTTCCCGCCCAGCTCCGCCGCTGCTCCGCCAGCAGCCGACCCCGCAGTAGACAGCAGCGGCCGCCCCAACCGTCCCCGGCCGCCGTGCCCGCGCCGCCGCCTCCGCCAGCAACGCCGGCGCCGCCCTCGGCCTCCCCCGCAGCGGCGCCGCCCTCCTCCGCCGCCCAAGCTGCCGCCTACGGCCGGATTCCCTGAACCCTAACCCTAGTTCGATCCGCGTGTCCGACACGAGTCGGACACGATTTTCCCCGGTTTTTCGGGTCCCGTTCAGGTGCGTATATTTTTTTGCTCGTAGCTCCGTTTTCAATTCCGTAAATTGCGTTGTGAAGCCTGTATGACCCTCTCGGTGCCCGGACAAACTGTTCGGGACATCGCGTCCTGTGGTGATCGCACACCGCGATCCAAAAATAGGACAAACCCAAACCCTGTTTTACCCCGGAACCGAGTACGCTCCGCCAAACGGGACAACTTGGTCGTGCGCGGTCTTCACAGATACGTGCGCCCCGTCGATACAGACGTGTGGGAATTCGCGGAAGCTGATTCGGGGGTGCGTGCACCCCGGAATCAACGCGTATCCGCGGACATCGTCCCGTATCCGCCTTTTCTGCAATTCGACCTAACTTTGTGTACACACATCGGATCGAGACAAAACTTGCGCCATCGGACTCGTAGCGATACGCTGGTCCTGTGGGTCAAGTTTGGTTCAATTCTGAGAACGTTGACGAAATCGCGTGTCGTGGGCCCCACAGGCCCTGCTCGACGGGCGATTTTGTGAACGGCTCATCAAAATTTAATTCTGAAAGTTCCGTTGGGTTCGTATCAGCGTTTCTGACCTGTTGACACTGAGTTTGGTGAATTTGGAGACCTTTGACCCTGACACGCTTTTCGGTGCAAAGCGGGCCCACCGACGGACCCCGCTTTGACCCGAAACTGCCGTTTTTGCCCTTGTCTCCAAATCGGACCCAAGGACAGGCGTTTCTAGCTATTTGAAATCTTCTGAGCGTGATGGTAATGTCTATTTCAGCTTTTGGACTCATCTCTGGAAAACTTCCCCGAGACACAAAACTATAATTGGATTCAAACAACAGGCAAGTACCTGCACTTCAAGTTTAACCTTTATATTGTGATAAATAAATTCCCTGCTTTATAGTACCATTGATGATTATATGTAGAGTTAGAACACTAGATTTCATGTCTTGAATAATGTATTTTATGTCTTGCTTTTCATGTCGGATGGGAGAATACTAGGAGGCATGTACTTTACCTTTCCCCTTGTCGTGACTGCTAGCTGTTGGTATGCGACTGTACCATCAGCCTTATTCCTGATTGTTCCTGACTGCTAGTCATCTATGACGGCCTTAATAGCCTTATAAACCCCTACATGTCAACTATGTATTCTAAATACACAAGTTCACGCACATAGTTCTTGTCGTGTTGCAGTTCTTGTTGTCTTGTTACAGCTACATTTCCTGTCACTTTTATTCCTGTTTTACTCATTTCTGGTTTATAGCAATTAATCATATTTTACTTCTAGTCCTGATTTATAGCATTAACTCTCAGTTAATCTTTACTAATTGTTATACATACTCTGATCATGATGCTTAGTCAATTATTTTCTCCCTGTCACAAATATTTAGTTTAAATCTTGTTGTGCATTGTGTACTTTGCTCCTTTCCTGACTGGATCCATTGTTTAGGCGATGATGAGAACCTTGTCCCCACCTATTATGGCCCCTATGAGACAGCAGGTGATACAGTTGCAGAGCCGGTTCCCACCCAGGAGACTACTCCTGCAGAGTAGTTAACATTTAGCTATTTGTTTTTCTTTCATCTTAGTAATCGGGTTTGTCCCCGATTTAATTTCTGGTTTTGTAATAAACTCTGGATCTGTTGTCACATTCAGTTTATGAAATCTTAGCATTCTTTTCCTGCTATTTTCCTTGCCTATTTAATTATTGTGAATGAGCTAGATTTATTACCTGTGATTATGCCCTAGACAGCGTACTACCGCCGACTCTGCGGCGTAGGCTGGACGTACCCACGTGCTCGTGCCCGAATATCCGGGTGCGGGTCGTGACACTTTTCCTTGCTTTATATATACTGCTGTGCATGCTTAACCTAGGACCGTGTGACGTACTTAGCGTCCGATTATTAGTCGGGTGCCGACACTGTGCGCAGTGTTGGGTACGGTCATTTAGATATGGATATACGTGACACTTTATATTCTCGTACTTGTCTTATCAAGTTCCCTATGACCCAGGACACTTGACACTATTCATAAGACAGGATTTTCCCGAGATATTCGTGGTGATTCTGTATAGGATAGAGGACTTGACATAGATTTTATATTCTATATACATTATGACTTGTTACATTTAGCTATGATCGCGCTTGACATGGACATGAGACGTTATGGACATGATATGCGTGGTTACATTGGGTGGGGAGAGACACACAGGCTACAGGCTGATTATATATATATAAATCATAGTAAACACATAGTAAAACACATAGTTATTGCTGCTACCGGCTCCCAGACACAGAGCTTGTAGTGGTCTCAGCCTGAGTATTCGTGCTGCTCTCACTTGCATTTCACTTAGATGGTTACATATTTACCCCATTGTTTCATTTAGTTATTTATTTGCTGCACTGTTTATTTATTTATTGGCATGAGCTTTCTTGTACCTTGCTATGTCCCCTGAGGACCTGGATCCGGATTTTGTCCCCAGATTTTACAGACGAGGTTTATCCCGAGGTTTACGGGACCGGAGCAGGAGCTGATCCAGGAGTTGTACCACCATCCGAGGATGAGGTCTTAGCTGAAGACTTCTCTTGAGCATCCATGTTTATGCTCAGCTTTCATCTATTTCTTTCAGTCTCTTATTTTCTGGTCAGATGAACCATTGTACTAGATATTTATCGGGTTGTTCCCCGAAGTACTTTGTGAGACTTGCTGATAATTTATATTATTTATTTATTCTGTGGATCATATTTTATATCTCGTGTGGATGAGATTAGTTGTGCCATGATTGTCGTAGACTTGTTTTACAGCTTAAGTATGCCCTGATGGATCCATTATATTGAGTTGGTCCATCGGTGCGTACTGCTGGCCATTGCCACGTGGCTAGTCCCACGGTATTTTGGGACTGGGGCGTGACATGGTTTTTGTGGTGGCCCATACAGGTCTACGACTAAATAGTTCGGTTTCAACTTAGGGACCGGACCAGCCTGCACCTAGGACTAGAATATAGGATCTCATCCATAATTGACTATGATTCATCTTCCTCCTCTCTGTTCTATTTCGAACAAATGCATCCTGCTTGATTCCTGTGCTTCCCTAATAGTTCTTTAGGTGTAGCCTTCTCCTATAATATAGAAGTTCCTGTTGTTAGAGGATAATTAGAGTAGCACCCTTATTTAGAATACAACGAGATTATAGATACACCACTAAGTTTAGAATATCTAGTGAACCCTAGAACTCCTTATCTTTAGATTGGTATACAATTACCCTGATGTATTATGAAGACTTGAGAGTAGTATAGACACTACTAGAGTTAGTTAGAAGTTTTACCAAAATGTTTGACCCTAGTATTGAGGAACCTAACCTTCGTAGTTAGATAAGTATTGGAGAACTATAAATTTATATTCTTGTCTTGAGATAGGCAGACAGTACCTTAGAAAGCCAAGAGCAATGCATATAATATTTTTCTAATCATACCTCAAACATAGCAACCAACACCCCAC
>JAYESA010000005.1:68564208-68684208 GCA_036927795.1 Iris macrosiphon | reverse complement strand
AAGGTATAAGAATAACTCAAGCCAAATAAAATGTAGTATATAAAAATAAATCTTAGGATAAGCTATGTAACCAGCTATATGATATGCAAATGAGAGCATCACTAGTACTCAGGCTGAGACCACTACAAGCTCTGTGTCGGGGAGCCGATAGCAGTAATATCACGTAATGGGCCAAGCTCTGGAACAGAGACTAAAGCACCTCAATAATAAATATATATGTATATAATCATCCTATAGCATGTGTGTCTCTCCCCACCCAATATAATCACACGTCTCATGTCCACGATGTCTCATGTCCATAATACGCAAAATCATGACCTCTGCTAGTACAACGAGTCATAATTATATCTATGTATATGCAAGTCTTATGTCGTAAATCCTGTAAGTCTATACAGAATCACCATGAATAAGTCAGGAAAGATTCTATCACATGAATAGTGTCAAGTGTCCTATGGTATGACGTACTTGATATAGCAAGCACGCAAAAATATAGGATCGTCATATCAACTCTCTAAGTGACGTTACACGACTCCGCGTACGGCGTCGACATCCGAATCTTCTTCGGATGTTAAGCAATATCTCACGGTCCTAAGTTGCACAGCTACATCACAGAAAATAACTCAAGCAAATAATATCAAAGAAACTACTGCAAGTTTGGTAAGGTACACTTGCTTGGGTTCTGAGCTCCGACAGTTGCTCCGATATCAGTGGAATCTCCAGGTATGCCTCCGGATGCTGAAACAAATATCACCATTGCTCTCAGAATACTTAAAATAGCTAGAATTGATAACCCATAAGTCCAATTTGGATACAGGGGCAAGATTGGTAGTTTCTGGTCAAAATGGGATCCACATGTGGCCCACTTCGCATCGAAAAATGTGTCAGAGACAAAAATTTTCAAATTCATTAAACTTAGTGTCTATAAGTCCAAAACAATGATACAAATCCAATGGAACATCCAGAACTGGTTTCCGATGAGCCGATCACAAAATCGCCGGCCAAGTGGAGCCGTAGGGCCCACGAAAAAGGGGTTTCGTCAACGTTCTCAGAATCAAACCAAACTTGGATCATAGGACCAGCGTAACGCTACGAATCCAATGGCACAAGTTTTGTTACAAAATGACAAGCACACACGAAATTATGACAAGTGTCAGAACTGGTCGATACGGGGCTTTTCGACCGATACGCGTTGATTCCGGTGTGCACGCACATCCAAATTAACTTTTATAAAATTTCATACGTTCATGTTAACGATACATGCCTTTTAATGTAATTCGCACATGACTAAGTTGTCTCGTTTAGTGGGACGCACCCCGTTCCGAGAAATTTTGGGTTTTGAAAATCAAGTTTTTGGTCAACTTCAACCACGAATAAAATACAGCATACAATAAATTAAAATAAACTAATTATAGAAGTTTAATCTCGATTATATTGTCTAATTTATTGTTTAAGTAAAATTTAAAAATATTAACTAGGTTGGAAGAAAAACGGCCATGAACATGGATGTTTGGGATAATTTTCTAAACTCCAATTTGGGTCTTTTTCTGTTTTGCATCACGATTTACGATCGACATAGGACACGATAGCCCGAACTAATTATACAAGATTCGAGATAGTCATGTGGTCTTCGCATAGGATTTGACAGATCGATATTTGGATAACTGTGCACAAAGATACGAGAGTGGAAAGAAGGGTACCTTGCTGCTCGAATTCAGGCGGTTGTGCGGTGGCTACTTCGCGGTGGTGGTGTGCGGCGATCAGGAGTCGTCGGCAGCGGCGGCTCATCAAAAATGAGAGAGGGTGTGATGGTAGTGGGGTTCGGCTCACTGGGGTTTTTATAGGGGCGAGGTGCGGGCGGTTACGGGGAGGAAAAAGGGAGGGTCGGCCGATCGGTTTCGGAAGAGGAAGGGGGAGAGTGTGGAAAGTTACTGAAGTTGATGGGTTTGTGGGTCGAGTTCGGGTCACCGGTTAGCGGGTCGGGTAGGATCCAGTTCGTTTGGTCTAGGTTGGTTTGGTCTAGTTCGGTTTGGTTTGGTTCGGTTGGTTTAAGTTGGTTTATTTAAAAATAATGTATTTTAGCTATTTAAAAATAGTTTTTGAGCCCAATAAATTACAGAAAAATTATATAATATTCTATTATTAATTATACACTCAAAAATATAATCTTTGCAATATTTTAATAATTAATTTAATACCAAAAATATAAATCCCTGAAGAATATTTATTATAATTAATTAAAAATTATAGAAAAATCTCCAAAAACTCAAAAATTTATAATTAAAATTTTAAAATTAAATTCTAAAAAATTTGGGTGTTTACAAGTAGGAATTTGTGAATCAGACTAGTCATGAAAGAGAAGGAAATTTAGGTAGTAGGTAAATGACCCAGCATGGTCATGCGTAGTATCTTTTCAGAAATTTGTCGTTGATGGGCCTCATGAGTAGGTCATCGTCCATGGTGGTTAGACTGTAAGCACCATTTGAGAACACTGATTCTACAATGAAGGGTCCTTCCCATTTAGTCTAAAATTTTCTCTTGCTCGTATGGGTCATAACCATGGATCTTTTTACTGTGAGTACCAAATTGCTAACTTGGAATGTTATTTCTCTGACCTTCTTGTTCAATGCTCTAGAAATACGTACATGTTACAACTCTATCCATTATTGCGCTTATAACTGTTTCTCGTCAAGTGCTTCTAGCTCTCGTAGGCATTGTTTGGAACGATGGTTTGCTGCCTGTCGGTTAATACTGTTTAGAGCGATGGTCATTTTAGTGGTTAAAACTGTTTGGAGCGATGGAAATTGAATCTCCAATGGGATGACAACTTCACTTCCATATATTAATGTCACGCCCCAGTCCCAAAATACGTAGGATTAGAAATACGTAACATGCCAGCCGTATGGATATGGCAACTCCAATATATGGAAACCAAACCCATACGTACGCTGTAATATGAATATCAAATCCATAAGTGGTATAAATCTATCACAAGTCACAGGATATAATCTAAATCTCATCCACAGAAAATCAAATATAAATAAATAACCAGTATCTATGAAACTAGATCTCAATAAGATATATCTAAGGATGATAGTTGGATGAAAACAAATCCACTACCAACTCAAATAGAAAAGTACAACACAATAAACATAATATAAGAATATCATCTAACGTCCACGAGCTCGAAGAGAAGACATCCTTGAAACATATGTAACCATCCGAATCTGCGCTCCTGCGAATACTCAAAAACAGATACACTTGGAAGGGCCAGGTCCTCAGAGGGACATAACAAGATACATAAAAGCATGCCAATAAAGTACTGAAATAAATATCCAATGGTCGCCTAACCGTCTAAGTGAATGCAGTTAAGAACACATTTTTCCACAAGTGAGCTATCTGGCTGAAAACTGGGATTGCATGGTTCTCTCGGAGATCCGGGGGCCTAAAAGGCTTGTCGTCTTTTGAACGCCAGAGGCCCGCCTGATAATACATAATATATAGTGGTCATCACCACCCGTATCTCCGGTGGAGAATCCAGGCGCACAATAGAAAAAGTGCAAAGGAGCTCAAATGCGGTACTTGTTGTTCTCCCCACCCCATGCTCTAAATATGTCACATCCATGACATACTTTGGTTCATAGCCTATTCTTAGTACCCTAGCCTAATCCTGCAACCAAACAAGGACAAGAATTGGACCACCGTACTATAATAGGCTATGTCTATGGACCTCTAATAACTGCTAAATCTTCTAGCATACAAAGTTTCTATTAGCAGTTATCCCTAATGCACGGCCCATACGTACAGGAGGCCAGACCTGTCACGTAGTCCGTGATCTATATGAGACTCACACTCGTGTAATAACTGTGTCACGGCCAATAAACCTAATGATGCTACATGATAATAGGATAGTCTCATAAATAAGGTCAATACAAATACATAAATAAAAATATATCGCGACGACACCGTCGTGCGCATTTTATATAACAGTTAAAATATATGAACTAAAGACAAAAAATAAAGACGCATACAATATATGGAATATAAATAACAGTACAATGGCAAGGTATACTTGCCTGGCAAGAAGCTGCAAAATGTAACGTCCAGATGTCCAACACATAGGACCAGAAGCTATGGCCTCAGGACAAATGTCTCCGGATGCTGAAATAGATATCACCAATATTTCCAGAATAAGCAAAATAGTTAGAAATCACTACTCTTTCGTCCAATTTGGACACAGGGGCAAAATAGTAATTTTGGGTAAAAGTGGGGTCTACGTATGGCCCACTTTCCACCAAAAAATGTGCTAAGGGTAACAGTCTTTAAATGGAACAAATTATAGGTCAAACAAACTCTAAATGTCAATACGAACTCAACGATATATCCAAATGTGAAATTCGATGAGCCAAACACAATTTCGCCCAAAAAGTCAATCGTGGGGCCCGCCACTTGGCGACTTGGTCAACTGTCTCAGAATTGCATTAAAATTGGGCCACAGGACCAGCGCGATACCACGAGTCCAGTGGTGCAAATTTTGTCATAATCTGACGAGCGTGCACAAAATGTGCACAGCTTTCATAAAAATTGTGACACGGGGTTTGTCCGCGGATACGGGCTGATTCTGACGCGCACACGCGTCCAAATTAATTTTCGTAAACTCTCACATGTCCGGGTACACTGCGCGCATCGTTTGGTATACTTGGAACACGGTGGGGCGGTCCCGTTTGGCGGGGCGCGCTCCGTATCACAACTTTTAGAAATCTAAAAAAAGTTTGTTTTCGGAGTTTTCCAACAAATTTAATTCTACCTACAGCAGTTAATAATCTAATATTATTTAACAAAAATTAAACTAGGTCGAGTGGTCTTCGCATACCAAAAAGAAAAATTAGATTCGGATCTCTGTGGTGGAAAATACGAATTCGGGAACATAGGTGATCACCGCAGTTTTCTACGATACCCAGAAATTGTCATTTTCTGCCAACTTTGACGCTATTTTCGCCTATGGTTATGTGTTGTTCGAGGTCTACTATCATACATGTATTGAAGAGGGTTAAGGGGTGAGCTTACTAGTGAAGACCGGGTCGAGTTTGGTTCAGCGAGGTGACGGAAAACTGCACGGGAACACAGGTACTTGCTGTTGAATTCTGCACTTGCGGTGATGTGCGGGGTCGCGATCGTCGGGGTCGATTCTGGACGGCCTGGGCGGCGGTTCTGGCTACGGTGGCGGCGGCGTTCAGGTCTAGATGGGAAGAGGATGACTTAGGGTTAGGATTTTGGTGAAATGAGGATGATATATATAGCAAAGGGGGAGGGGGTTTCTCACGGGTCGCAGGGGTGTTACGCTACTTGGCTGCTAACAAAGGGGGGTGTTGTGCTAATCAACGGGGGTGCGGGTGGTTATGTTTGCTGTGTGCACTTTCCCAGCGGGTGGGGCGGGTCTTAGGCTAGGTTGGTTTGGTAGTTTTAGGGATTCCAATAGTTAATGTTAATAGTTATTTGTTTTTTTGTTTTGTTTTTTTTCTTTTTTTATTTCTTTTTCTTTCTTTTTCTTTTAAATATATATGTGTGTGTGTGTGTGTGTGTGTGTGTGTGTATATATATATATATATATATATATATATACCCATAAAATGTAACACCATGTTCCATTCTAGCGGACTGCCGACTCAAACGGCAAAAGTGCAGCTGTCCCGACCCGCTTTGCCTCAAACAATAAGCAAAGGATATCCAGACTTGTCCCTACAGGAATCCGACTTAGGCTTTCAGAGGCTCACTTGACGTATCGCTCTACCGAGGTAAATCATCGCTAAGGTGGGTGGCTACGGTGAACTTGTCTTTGCTTAGCCAGCACACATAAAATCTGGATTGATATATGCTAGTCGCTAGGTAAATCACCTCCTGCATGCTAATAAATCCAACGCAGCTGTCCTTTCCAGAGCTATCATCAAGCTCTGTCTCAGGGCTTCAGTCTGTTGCCACTGAGCCTGCAACAGGGCTTGGAACAATTGGAATATCTGAGGTTGTCCCTCAAGCTGTGGTATCAGGGCTGGGAGGGCTGGAGGTGGAGGCAAAGGTGTCTCCGCCTCCGGGGTGTGTTCTTGGGAAGTTTGCCCTTCTTGCTGGGCTGGTGTTGCTTCCTGGGCAGGATTCTGGTGAAGGTACGGGGTCGTCGGATAGAACAGCATCCTCCTAGGGGATTGGTCCCTCGGGGGGGTTGGGGTCCTTTGGACATCTGGCGATGGGTCTGTTGCTTGGTCAATCCCATCAGCTACGTGTCCACTGGGTATGTCCATATTTCTGAAGAAGATAGAATAATTAGAAAAGTACGAAGGAATATAATAATCAAGCAGGATGCAAAGATTTGAGGATAAGTCAGTGTGGATGAGACCTAGTATTCCTATCCTATAGCAGGTTTGCTGGGTATGTAATCATACCACTAGCAATTAACTGGACCTGCATGGGCCACCACTAAAACCATGTCACGCCCCAGTCCCAAAATATAAAGAACCAGGCCACGTGGCATTAGCCAGCTGACACGTCTCTAAGGGTTTTCCCAATTTAATGGACCCAAAGGAACGTGCTACGCTGTCCTAAAATACTACGAGTCTAATACAGGTAAAGTCTAATCTCATCCACAAAATATCACAGAATACGGAAGTAAGTGCTGAAACATATATAGATGCTAAGTCTGAATGTCATAGTACAAAACCAGATAATGTCTTGTGGAAACAATCCACTACAAAAGATAAAGAAGTGCTGAAAATATATATAATGCTAAAGTATCGTCTATCTAAGGTAAACAGCTCCAGCTCCAGTTCCAAATGAACAAGCTACTATGATCAGGCAGATTCTGAAGGCAACTCTTCTAACTCCTTCTCAGTGGCATCTCTAGTCTCCTGTCCAGGTCCATACACTGTGGGATAGAATGTCTCATTTAAACCTGGCAGGGAACCAGGTCCTCAGTGGGACATAACAAGATACATAAAAGCATGCCATGTATATAAATACTGAATAAATAAAATAGAGGGTGTGCTAGCCATCTAAGTGAATGCAATGTGAGACAACTTAGTACGTATGGGAAAGTGTGGGCTAGACATATGCTGACATAATTTACCAATCGTGGTGACTGGCTAGTATATGCCACATATGCCCCCATTCGAGGGCACTATGCAATACACCATCTCCGAGGAGCATTGCCACAGGAATATATATAACGTCCGTATCACTCCGTCGAGTGCGGTATCTGTATAAAGAGGTGGGTGTCCCATACGCCTATTAGTTGTTCTCCCCGCCCAATGTAACTAATGCCAAGTCATAGCTTTCCTGAATTTGTGCTAAGCCGTGATGCACGTCGCACGTACTGATAGCTAATCAACTACGTAAACTTGCATCCCAAAATAAAGTACAACCTTGTTACGTGTACAGGTGTTAAGGTCTAGGAGGATATTAGGATACCCTCGCAGTTGTCAGGTAAGTCTGCTAAGGTCTAAGACAGTTACACTACTTGTCAACGTATTGGTTGACGGTACCCGAGGCAGTCTCAGATACATACTGTTATATGTAAATTTACTAACAATAACATTCAACAGTTAATAATTTAAACAGTAAAAACTTGGCAAGGTATACTTGCCTACTTCTCTGAGCTGGGCGTACCAAAGACCTGTACTTGCAGTCAAGTCTGAGGGGTCCTGTGACCCGGGGTCACTGACTGTGTCGCAGGTGTACTCTGTTTAGGACATACAGGGTTCGTGAATTAATCAATTAAAATGCGTACATTAAATAATATAGTATATATTTATACTTAAATATAGATATATGTAAAGCCCTATATAATATATATATATATATATATATAATATATATACTATATATAGCATTTATACTTATATAAATTAAGACATAATAATAAATATGTATTTAATACATATATAATATTAGAGCATAATAATATATAATAATATTATATATCATATATTTATATAAGTATACATATATAAATACATAGAGATAAATAAATATAAGTACATATATATTTATATACATATATACAAATGCAAGAAGAAAATAATAAAATATATATGCTATATATATATTTTATATACTACATAATTTTTATATATGTAATAATATATATATACATATTTGTAATAAAAATATAAAGCAAGATATATATATATATATAAATATACTCATATACATATATAGCTTAATATAGCTTATATATAATAATATATATAATACAATATATATATATATATATATATATATATATATATATATATATATATATATATATATATATATATATATATATATATATATATATATATATATATAATATGAGTATAATATATATAGATAGATAAATAATATATTACATATATATAATACAATACATATAGAATATATACATATATGTAAATATATGTACATATATATGAGTAAAATACATATGTATATACATATAATATAATAGTATACTATATATATATACTGAATATATATATAATAAATTATAATATATATAATTATATATATATTATCATATACATAAATATATATATATATATAATATATAATAGTAATACTATATATATATATATATATATATATATATATATATATATATATATATATAGTATTTAGTATATATATAAATAGTATAATACATATTATATACTGTAATATAATAATAATAATAATAATAATATATAGTAATATAGTATATATAATTATATATTTAACTATATACATATATATATATATATATATATATATATATATATATATATATATATATATATATATATATATATATATATATATATATACATATATATAAATAAATGAAATAAATGCATATAAATAATAAAATGCATAAATACATATACATATAATAATTATATTTATACTGTATATATATTTACTGTAAATATAATAATAATTATATTATATATATATATATATATATATATATATATATATATATATATAATATAAATATATATGGATATACATATATATATATATACATATACATAAAATATACATAAAATGATACATATTTAAATACATATAATATAATATATAATAATATAATTATACTGTATATATATTGTATTTATGTATATTATAATTATATATTTTAATTAATATATAAATATATATATTATAATATATATAATTATACATATATATAGGTATTTATATATACATATGTATATATACATGTATATACGTAGAGAGAGGGGGTGAGTCACCTGCCACGTGGAAGGGGGGCCCAGGCCTCGTCGCCGGCGGGAGGACGGCGGCGGAGTGGGCGGTGGCTGGTCGGAACGGCAGCCACAGCAGCAACTACAGTTTACAGCAGCAGCAGCAGCGACGGCTTGCAGCGGCTGCAGCGGCGGCTGCGGCGGCGGAGGAGGAGGTGCAGGGTGAGGGAACGGCGGAGGAGGGGGCGGCGAAGCGTCCAGGGGTGGTGGCGGAGGTCAGAGGTGGTGGTGGTGGCTGTCAGAGGAGGTCAGGGTGGCTCGGGGGCTGTGGGCAGGGAGGGTCGGCGGAGTGTTGCGGGGGAGCTGGTGGTCGGGGCGGCGGTCGTGGGGCGGCGGGATGGTGGTGGTTCGGTAGAGGGTGTCTGGGCGGAGCGGATGGGGGTGGTGGCGGTGGTCCAAGGTAGCCGTGGTGGCGGTGAGGGGCGGTCGGGTTGGGGGAGGAGCTGTGGGGAAGGAAGGAGGGTGGGCACTGCGGGGGCTGCCGGCGGCGCTGGCGGCGGCCAGGGCGGAGCTGCGGCGGTCCGGCAGGGAGCTGGGGGAGGCACGAGGAGTTCGGCGGCGGTCCGTTGGGCGGAGGGTGGCCGTGGTGGGTGTAGGATGAGTTCGGGTTGAGGGGAGGGGGGCTGTATATATAGGTTTTAGGGTTTGGGGTAGTTTTGCAATTAGGGATATAATTAAGGGTATTAATGTAAATATGCAATAAATATCTATTTCAGATATTTTGAGATATTTCTAGGATATTTTGTAGTGGGACCCGCGTCCAAATGGACGGTGTACGTTCACCGGCCAATAGAAAGGTGACACCTCACACTAAAATTTGCAGAAAAACCCCTGCAAATTTATAAATTGCACATAGGTCCTAAAAATGGAAAATTGCGCAATTACGTAATTTATCTGGAAAAACACCATATTCCTAAAAATGCTAAAATTCACAGGACTGTAGGAAAAAGCTGTGGGAGGGCCCTGAGGGGGTGGGGGTGAGCCTGGGCAGGGGCTGGGCCTGGTTTCTGGGTGATACGGGTCACCGTATTAATTAAATAATAAATACTGCGCACGGTGTTTTCTAATTTTCTAGAAGCAGGTAGGGCCATAATTTTATTACGGTGTCAATATACTAAATGTAGTATACTCAGTGTAGAATAATAACATATTTTTGTTTGGGCAAAACAGGTGCCTATTGGTCCTCTATTCTTTATTGGAACATAGATGGGTACAGATCAGGAAATTAAATAGAAAATAAATACGTACGTTTGTAACGATATTTGTGCGTCTAAAACGAGGCTCAAAATAAAGTATTTGGGAGTTGCACAAAGTTTAGAAAAATAGACTAACATGTCTATGAGAGGTATGTGAACTTTGTTTGGGAATTACAGTCAGGGTAATGCTCTAAATATTTAGGTGATGGACAGGTGCACAAATTAATAGGATATGTAAGCAAAATAAATTTAAAAAGTTGCAATAATTCTAATTAGCTAAAAATAATTTTAAAATACTAAAATCTGGTCGAGGGAGTTTACAAGATAATATCATGGTTCTCTAAGGAAAATATGGGATGATAATCTCTGTGTTCGGGGTATAATCAAGGAAAATGTTATATTTATTCCTCTTGGCTTCCTAAGGTACTGCCTGCTAATACCAAGAATCTAATTTATAGTCATCTAATACTATCTTACTTATGAAAGTTAGTTTCAGTCCTAATATTCAATCTTGGATTTCGATTGGTTCCTCAATGCCAGGGTCAAACAATATGATCAAATTTCTAACTAACCCTAGTAGTATCTATACTATCTCAAGTCATCCCTAATTATCAAAGGATAATGGTTAATCCATCTACAAGTAATTATGCTATGGTTCATTATGTATTCTATCTCAGTGATGTGTCAACACTCTAGTTGTACTCTTAATAGGAAGGTTACCCTGCTTATCATCTAACAACAGGGACTTTTATATTCTAGGAGAGGGCTATATTCAAGGAACTATTAGGGAGTACAGGAATCAAGCAGGATACAATTATTCAAATAGATTGGATTGGAAGGAAAGTAATTCATAGTCAATTATGGATGAGATCCTATACTCTAATCCTAGGTGCAGGCTTGCTCGGTACAGTAATGTAACCGAGACAATATGCTCTCGACCTGCATGGGCCACCACTAAAAATATGTCATGCCCCAGTCCTAAAATATGTAGGACTAGGACACGTAAGCATGCCAGCCGCATGGTTATGGCACTCCAATATATGGAAACCATAACGCATACGTATGTTGTATTATGAATATCAATCCACAAGTGGTACAAATCTATCATAAGTCACAGGGTACAATCTAAATCTTATCCACAGAATCATATATAAATAAAGAACCAATATCTATGAAACTATATCTCAATATAAAGTATCTAAAGAAGACAGTCAGATGAAAAAAAAATCACTGCCGAACTAGAATATAAAAGCAAATACAATATAAGTACATCAACTAACAAACCATAAGGCTCGAAGGGAAACCTCCTCGAAAGATAAGTAGCAATCTTGATCTGCGCTCCTGCGAATACTCATGAACATCTACACCTGGCAAGGGACCAGGTCCTCAGAGGGACATAACAAGATACATAGAAGCATGCCAATAAAGTACTATAAATAAATATCCAATGGGTCGCCTAACCGTCTAAGTGAATGCAGTTTGAGAACAACTTTTCCAACGCGTGGGCTATCTGGCTAAAAATGGGATTGGCATGGTTCTCTTAGAGATCCAGTGGCCTAAAAAGCATGACGTCTTTTGAACCTCAGAGGCCGCCTGATAATATATAATATATAGTGGTCATCACCACCCGTTTCTCCGGCGGAGAATCCGGGCGAACAAAAGGAAAGTGCAAAGGAGCCCAAATGCCTTACTTGTTGTTCTCCCCACCCCATGCTCTAAGCATGTCACATCCATGACATAATAATATCTCTAATAACTGCCAGGTCTACTAGCATGCAAAGTTTCTATCGACAGTTATCCCTACGCACGTTCCACACGTACCGATTATCAGTCAATACATAAGTCCGTGATCTATATAAGACTCACAACTCGTGTAAAAATCTGTCACAGTCAAATAAAACCTAATGATGCTTTATGATAATGGGGCGGTCTCATAAACAAGGTCAATGCATATACATAAATAAAAATAATCACGACGACACCGTCGTTGCACCCAAATTCCCTTGGACACGTATTTTATATAGCAGTTAAAATATATGAACTAAAGATAGAAAATAAATATGCATACAATATATGGAATATGAATAACAATACAATGGCAAGATATACTTGTCTGGCAAGAGAGCTGCAAAATGTAACGTCCAGATGTCAAGCACCAAGAGTTAAAAACTATGGCCTCAGAATGAACGTCTCTGAATGCTGAAATAAATATCATCAACGTTCCCAGAATAAGCGAGATAGCTAGAAATCACTACCATTTCGTCCAATTTGGACACGGGGAAAAACAGTAATTTTGGGTCAAAGTGGGGTCCACATGTGGCCCACTTTGCACCGTAAAGTGTGCCAAGGGTAAAGGTCTCTAAATGGGACAAACTATAGGTCAAACAAAATCTAAATATCAGTACGAACTCAATGGTATTTCCAAATGTGGATTCCGGTGAGCCGAACACAATTTTGCCCAAAAAGTCAATTGTGGGACCCGCCAATAGGTGACTTGGTCAACTGCCTTAGAATTGCATAAAAATTGGGTCACAGGACCAGCGCGATACCACGAGTCCAGTGGCGCAAGTTTCATCACATTATGACGAACGTGCACTGAATGGCGCAGAGTTTTATAAAAGTCACGATACGGGAGATTTTCTGCAGATACGGGCTGATTCCGACGCGCACACGCGTCCAAATCAGTTTCCACAAAAGCCCACACATCTGGGTATACTGTGCGCACCTTTAGATACACTTGGTATACGATGGGGCGGTCCCGTTTGGCGGAACGCGCTCCGTATCACAATTTCTAGAATTTGAAAAAAGTATATTTTCGGGATTTTCTCTCTGATTTAATTTAACATACAACAGCTAATAAATTATTGTATTTGATAGAAAATAAACTAGGTTAGGTGGTCTTCGCATGCCAAAAAGAAAAACTAAATTCGGATCTCTGTGGTGGGTGATACGAATCCGTGAACATGGGTAGTTACCGTAGTTTTCTGCGATCCCAAAAATTATTGTATTTGATAGGAAATAAGCGGGGTCGCATTTGGTTGAGCGAGGAGACGGAAAACAAAACGTGAACACATGTACGTTGCAGTCAATTTCTGTAGTCGCGACGCGGGGTCGCGCAGTCACGCGGGTGGTCGCGGGCGGCTCCGGCGGCTCTGGCTGGGCGGCGCGGCTAGGTCGACGGCGGTCTCGTTGCGGCGCATCGCAGGGAAGGTGAAGATTAGGGTTAGGGTTTGGAACGTGGAGTATATATATGTATATATATACAGCCGAGGGGGGGGAGGGGTCGCTCGCGGGTCTGCTAGCTCGGTTCTCCGCTGCTGCTGATATTTCTTAAGGGGTTGCTAGCGGGTAGGGCTAAGGTGTTAACGGGTAGGATAGGAATTAGGGTTTAGGGTTTTAGAACCATTAAGGATTTATTTTTATTTCTCTTTTTCTTATTTCTTTTCTCTATTTCTTTTTATTTCATTTCTAATTCTTTTATTCTATTCTTTTCTTTTTCTAAAACTTATATATATATATATATATAGAAAATTCTAGGAATTATATTAGTGTATACCATAAATCTACTCAGCTGTCCAAAGGGTCTCCTACATGGAATAAATTAAGGAAAATTTATAATTGCTCCATAAATCCTCTAAATGCACCATCACCTAAAATAAAAATTAAATAAATTCTATTTCCTCTAATTAGCTACTAATTACTATAATTTAATTAAATAATTAATTAAAATAGATTAATACGGTTTTTAGAACTAGGGGTTTTACATATATCACTTGGTAAATCTTTTACTTCTTTAGTCAAAGCGGGGTCCACATGTGGTCCACTTCGCACCGAAAAATATGCCAGAGACAAAGTTCTCTAAATTCATCAAACTTAGTGTCTACAAGTCCATAACGATGATACGAACCCAATGGAACTTCCAGAACTGGTTTCCGATGAACCGATCACAAAATCGTCCGTCAAGTGGAGCCGTGGGCCAACGAAAAAGGGGTTTCGTCAACGTTCTCAGAATTGAACCAAACTTGGGTCACTGGGCCAGCATAATGCTACGAATTCGATAGCACAAATTTTGTTGTAAAATGACAAACACACACGAAATTATGACGAGTGTCAGAACTGGTCGATACGGGACTTTTCGACTGATATGCGTTGATTACGGTATGCACGCATATCCAAATTAACTTCCGTAAAATCTCACACGTTCGTGTTGACGATATGCAGCTTTTGATACAATTTGTACACGACGAAGTCGCCTCATTTAGTGGAACGCACCCCGTTTTGAGAAATTTCGGATTTTGAAAACCAAGTTTTTGGTCAACTTCAACCACGAATAAAATACAGCATACAATAAATTAAAATAAACTAATTGAAGAAGTTTAATCTTGCTTATGTTGTCTAATTTATTGTTCAAGTAGAATTAAAAAATATTAACTAGGTTGGAAGAAAAATGGCCATGAAAATTGGTGTTTGGGACAGTTTTCTGAACTCTAATTTGGGTTATTTCTTTCTGTTTTGCGTCACGATTTGCGACCGACACAGGACACGATACCCTGAACTAATTATACAAGATTCGAGAGGGTCATGTGGTCTTCGCATAGGATTTGATATATTGACATTTGGATAACTATGCATAGAGATACGAGAGTGGGAAGAAGGGTACCTTGTTGCTCGAATTCAGGCGGCTGTGCGGTGGCTACTTCGCGGCGGTGGTTCGCGGCGGTCCGGTGTCGTCATCGGCGGTGGCTTATCGGAAATGAGAGAGGGTGTGATGGTGGTGGGGTTCGGCTCACTGGGGGTTTTATAGGGGCGAGGTGCGGGCGGTTACGGGGAGGAGAAAGAGGGGGGTCAGTCGGTCGATTTTGGAAGAGGAAGGGGGAAAGTCTGGGAAGTTACTGAAGTTGATGGGTTTGTTGGTCGAGTTTGGGTCATAGGTTAGCAGGTCGGGTAGGATCCGGTTCGTTTGGTCTGGGTTGGTTTGGTCTAGTTTGGTTTGGTTCAGTTTGGTTTGGTTCGGATTGGTTTAAGTTGGTTTATTTAAAAAATAACTCATTTTAGCTATTTAAAAATAATTTTTGAGCCCAATAAAGTCCAAAAAAATTACACAATATCCTATTATTAATTATACACTCAAAAAATATAATTTTTGTAATATTTTAATAATTAATTTAATACCAAAAATATAAATCTCTGAAGAATATTTATTTTAATTAATTAAAAATTACAGAAAAATCTCCAAAAATTCATAATTAAAATTTTAAAATTAAATTCTAAAAAATTTGGGTGTTTACAATCTATCCACCTTAAAAGAATAGCATCCTCGCAATTAAAAAAATAAAATATAACCGGTCAGAAGAGATGACGTGGTTGCAAGACATGTTTGTTGAAGCACGACACAAGGGATAAGGAATCATGAACAAGAAAAAATTGAGAGGAAGGGTGAGGGATTTTTTCAAGCAGAACCCGTAGGGAAGGAATAAAAACTTTTCCCTAGGCAATAAGAGATAAGTAACTCAACAGTAAAGGAGTACGATTAGTGCAAGGATCAACTACAGCTTATGAAAACTTTGGTACCAATGACATATTACTAATACAGACTAACAAGTTCATGCTAACATAATACTATGTATAGGCACATGCTAAAGTATTACTAGGTTTATTCGCTATTATAGCTAGCTATGATAAGACTAAATCTTACTCATATTCGTTACTTCTCGAGTCTGTGCCTCCTCCACTGTCATCGCAAAAGCCTGTCCATGTCCTTGTGGTGGTGTCCTCTGTTGTTGCTGGGCTTGCTGGAAGAGTGATGCCTGTGGTGCCAAGGGTAACCTCAGCTGATATTCTTCCGATGCTGGTAAAGCTTGTCGGTTAACCATCGGTGCTCGTCGGTGAACCATCGGTGTTTCTCCTCGATGCTCCATGCAATTTATGACTGAATGTTGGCTGGATCCGTAAATCAAGCACAATCTCAATCTGCATCGGCATTCCTTGGCGAGATGGCCTACTTTGCCATAATAATGACAAGTAGGGAGTCCTGGTGCTGGTGTTGGTAGGGTTGGTCGATGAATCATCAGTGCTCTCTCTCGACGCTCAGGGCAATCCCTTACTGAATGCTGACTGGATCTTCAAGCTAAACATAATCCCTATTTGCGTCTGCCTTCCTTCTCAATATGGCCTACCTTGCCACAGTAGTGACAAGTAGGAAGGACTAGTGCTAGTAGTGTAAATGCTCTCTGTGGTGGATTCATCTGTGGTCGTTTTGCAGCTCCTTCCTGCTGTGCTCGGTCTGGTGCTAGTGTATACGACCGTTTCTGGCTGGACTCTCTCCTAGTGACGCACTCCATGGGTCAGGCTACAGCAAGGACGTCTGTGTAAGAAGTAGTTGCAACGGAGCTGATTAATCTTTGTAGCTCAAAGCTAAGTCCGCCAAAGAACTTCTCTGCCCGGCATTGCTGGGCCTCTTGATGAACCTGCTGTTGGGTTTGCATTATTACGTAGAACATTTGGAATATCTGTTGTCCATCCATAGGCTGTCCTGGTAGAAAAATGGGCATTGGTGGTGTCACGTCCCAGTCCCAAAATACATAGGACTAGGACACGTAAGCATGCCAGCCGTATAAATATGGCACTCCAATATATATAAACCATATCACACGTGCGCTGTAATATGAATAACAATTCACCAATGGTATAAACCATCATAAATCATAGGGTATAATCTAATCTCATCCACAGAAAATCAAATATAAGGAATAACCAATATCTGTAACCAGATCCCAAAATGAAGTATCTAAAGAGGACAGTTGGATGAAAACAAATCCACTGCCGAACTAGAATAAAGAATAAACAAGACAAATAATATAAATACAACCTCTAACAATCACGAGGCTCGAAGAGTAGACCTCTCGTAATATAAGTAGCCAGTCCGGATCTGCGCTCCTGCAATACTCATGAACAATACACTTGGAAAGGGACCAGGTCCTCAGAGGGACATAACAAGATACATAAAAGTATGCCATAAAGTAAATACTGTAAAAACTCCAGGGTGACCTAACCATCTAAGTAAAATACAACTTGAGGACAACTTTGAGTGTATGGAAAAGTGTAGGCTAGACATATACTGACACAATTCACCTATCGTGACAACTGGCTAGTATATGCCACATATGCCCCATATAACACGGGCGCAAGAATATAATAACGTCCAACGTTCTCTAGAGTGTGGTATCTCTAACGTCCATCATTCCGAAGAATGAGGTATCTGTAAAATCACCAAGTAACGTCCAACACTCTAAGGAACGTGGTATCTGTATAAATAATAACGTATGTATCACTCCGTCGAGTGCAATATCTGTATAAAGGAAGTGGGTGTCCCATACGCCTACCAGTTGTCCTCCTCGCCCAATGATTTATGCATGTTGTATCCACAACAAGCTTCAGCCACTACGCCGAGGCGTCATAACTCTGGCTCATAATCTATCGTTAGAACAATAGCCCAACCTTACAACCAAACAAGGACAAGGATCGGGCCATCGTATCACGACAGTCTATGCTCCGTCTACTAATAACTGCTAAGTCTTCTAACATGTATTGCTAATAGCAGTTATTCCCTATCCGTCGTACACCTACACGTACAAGTGGCCAACCATATACGCAAGTCTGTGCCCTACATGAGACTCATAACACGTGTAAGAAATGTGTCAAGGCCTAGGAGTCATACCGATAACTCCGCAACTTTATGTGGGTCTACTAGACTCTAGGTCAGACACTGTCCTAACGTCAACGCCTCCGTTGACTGCACCCGAGTTTCTCTCGGACGTGCACAGTTATATGATATAAACATGCAAATAATAATGTAAAATTTAAACAGTACAACAAGGCAAGGTATACTTGCCTGGCAAGAGAGCTGCAGAGTGTAATATCCAGATGTCAAAAACCAAGAGTCAGAAACAATGGCCTCAGAATGAACGTCTCCGGATGCTGAAATAAATATCACCAACGTTCCTAAAATAAGCAAAATAGCTAGAAAGCACTCCCCTTTTGTCCAATTTGGACACATGGGCAAAACAGTAATTTTGGGTCAAAACGGGCTCCACATGTGGGCCACTTTGCATCGAAAAGTGTGCCAATGGTAAAGGTCTTTAAATAGGATAAATTATAGGTTAAACCAATTCTAAATGTCAGTACGAACTCAACGGTACTTCCAATTTTGGATTTCGGTGGGCCGAACACAAATTCGCCCAAAAAGTCAACCGTGGGGCCCGCCAATTGACGACTTGGTCAACTGTCTCAAAATTGCGTGAAAATTGGGTCACAGGACCAACGCGTTACCACGAGTCCAATGGCGCAAGTTTTGTCGCAATCTGACGAGCGTGCACAAAATACGCACGGCTTTCGCAAAAGTTGCGATACGGGGATTGTCCGCGGATACGGGTTGATTCCGACGCGCACACGCGACCGAATCAGTTTTCGCGAACTCTCACATATTCGGGTACGCTGCGCACACCGTTTGGTACACTTGGTACACAGCAGGGCGGTCTCGTTTGGCGGAGCGCGCTCTGTTTCACAACTTTTGAAAATCTAGAAAAAGTGTATTTTTGGATTTTTCCAACTAATTAAATTCCACATACAGCAGTTAATAGAATAATGTAAATGACAAAAAATAAACTAGGTCAAGTGGTCTGCGCATACCAATAAAAAAAACCGGATTCGGATCTCTGTGGTGGGAGATACGAATCCGAGAACAAGGGTGGTTGCAACATAATTTCTGTAATTTAGAAAGTGGTCATTTTTTTCGACTTGGCGTCAATTTTTACCTAGGTTTGCACGCTGTTCGAGATAAATTAATCTATAGGATGGTAAGGGGGATAGATGAGGATCATACCGATGAAGACGGGGTCGAGTTTGGTCCAGCGAGGGCGCAAAAATCGATGCGGGAACACAGGTAAGATGTTTGATCAACTTCTGTCTCGCGCGTGCGGCGTCGCGGTGGGCGGTCGGTCGGGGTTCTCCGGCGGTCTGGGGCGGCTCCGGGCGGCGGGTGGCGGTCGCGTGGCGGAGAGAGGGAGAATTAGGGTTAGGTTTTTGGGTGGATGAATGTTATATAGGTGAGAGAGAGAGAGACGTGCGGCTTAACTACTCGCGGGGGGGGGGGATTCCGCTAATGCTGCTACTGCTATTCAAAGAGGCCGGGCGGGTGTGGGCTCACTAGCGGGTTAGGATGGGTTGGATTTAGCTAAGGATCCTATAGGAAATGGGTAGTGGGTAGTTCTTTAAGGATCCAATAGGAGAGGGATCCAATAGTCTAATAAAAACCTATTTTCTTTTCTTTTCTTTTCTTTTCTTTTCTAATCTTTTTCCTTTTCCATTTCTTTTTCTTTCTTTTTCTTTTATATATATATATATATATATACATATATATATATATATATATATATATATATATATATATATATATATATATATATATATACATATATACCCATAAAAAAATCTAGAATTATATTAATGCATACCATTAAGCTAGCAAATGGCCAAAGGGTTTCCTACATGAAATAAATTAGAAAAAATTCCTAATGGCTCCATAAATCTCCTAAATGCACAAACACCCAAAATAAAAATTAACAAAAATCCATTTATCCTAATTAGATCATAATTACTACAATTAAATTAATAATTAATAATAAAAAAGTAAATACGAATTTTATGATTTGGGGTTTTACAGGTGGAGTAAACTGCAACGGTGGTGGAATATCGTCTCGCTGGAACCTCGAGGCGAGCTGATCTACTTGATTACTTTGTTGAGTGGAGGGATCTCCACTTAGTGGCGCCACCCCATCATTGTAAGTGACAACAGCAACTTGTGGAGTTCCTGCGGGAGTCTCATCGCTGGCTCATGGATCCATTACTCTACATCCAAAGTAAAATATGAGAGGCGCATAGAGGATTCAAGGCAGAATGCAAGTCAAGAAATTATTTTGAAGTCGATATAGAGGTCAAAAATGTGTTAATATGTGGATGAGATCCTATAACTTATCATATCCTAATCGCAGGCTTGCTCGGTTCCTTAGTTGAAACCAAAGCAATATAGTCGTAGACCTGCATGGGCCACCACAAAAACTATGTCACGTCCCAGTCCCAAAATACCGAGGGACTAGCCACGTGGCAATGGCCAGCAACACAACTCCAATGGGCAAACCCAATTTAATGGACCCATTAGAGTGTACTTAAGCTGTAAAACAAACACAATGGTCTAAGATATATGTCATAGTCTAATTCTAATCTCATCTACAGAAAGTAAATACAATTTAATATGATAGACTAATCAATATAAAGAAATATAGTCCATCAACAAATCCCAATAAAAAGTGTCTCGGGGAACAACCCGATAATAAGTCAATACAATAATCCAAGAGTCAAAATATAGAATAACTGAAAGCAGAAATAACTGAGTATATATAACAAAATACTCAGGAGAAATCCTCTGGTACAACCTCGTCCTCTGGTGTCAGTACTACTCCAGCGTCAGCTCTTGTCCCGTATATCTCGGGGTAAACCTCCTCTGCTGTACCTGGGGACATAATCCGGATCCAGGTTCCAGGGGACATAGCAAGGTATAAGAATAACTCAAGCCAAATAAAATGTAGTATATAAAAATAAATCTTAGGACAAGCTATGTAACCAGCTATATGATATGCAAATGAGAGCATCACTAGTACTCAGGCTGAGACCACTACAAGCTCTGTGTCGGGGAGCCGATAGCAGTAATATCATGTAATGGGCCAAGCTCTGGAACAGAGACTAAAGCACCTCAATAATAAATATATATGTATATAATCATCCTATAGCATGTGTGTCTCTCCCCACCCAATATAATCACACGTCTCATGTCCACGATATCTCATGTTCATAATACGCAAAATCATGACCTCTGCTAGTACAACGAGTCATAATTATATCTATGTATATGCAAGTCTTATGTCGCAAATCCTGTAAGTCTATACAGAATTACCATGAATAACTCAGGAAAGATTCTATCACATGAATAGTGTCAAGTGTCCTATGGTATGACGTACTTGATATAGCAAGCACGCAAAAATATAGGATCGTCATATCAACTCTCTAAGTGACGTTACATGACTCCGCGTACGGCGTCGACATCCGAATCTTCTTCGGATGTTAAGCAATATCTCACGGTCCTAAGTTGCACAGCTACATCACAGAAAATAACTCAAGCAAATAATATCAAAGAAACTACTGCAAGTTTGGTAAGGTACACTTGCTTGGGTTCTGAGCTCCGACAGTTGCTCCGATATCAGTGGAATCTCCAGGTATGCCTCCGGATGCTGAAACAAATATCACCATTGCTCTCAGAATACTTAAAATAGCTAGGATTGATAACCCATAAGTCCAATTTGGATACAGGGGCAAGATTGGTAGTTTCTGGTCAAAATGGGATCCACATGTGGCCCACTTCGCATCGAAAAATGTGTCAGAGACAAAGTTTTTCAAATTCATTAAACTTAGTGTCTATAAGTCCAAAACAATGATACAAACCCAATGGAACATCCAGAACTGGTTTCCGATGAGCCGATCACAAAATCGCCCGCCAAGTGGAGCCGTAGGGCCCACGAAAAAGGGGTTTCGTCAACGTTCTCAGAATCAAACCAAACTTGGGTCATAGGACCAGCGTAATGCTACGAATCCGATGGCACAAGTTTTGTTGCAAAATGACAAGTACACACAAAATAATAACGAGTGTCAGAACTGGTCGATACGGGGCTTTTCGACCGATACGCGTTGATTCCGGTGTGCACGCACATCCAAATTAACTTTTATAAAATTTCATACGTTCATGTTGATGATACATGCCTTTTAATGCAATTTTCACATGACTAAGTTGTCTCGTTTAGTGGGACGCACCCCGTTCCAAGAAATTTTGGGTTTTGAAAATCAAGTTTTTGGTCAACTTCAACCACGAATAAAATACAGCATACAACAAATTAAAATAAACTAATTAAAGAAGTTTAATCTCGATTATATTGTCTAATTTATTGTTTAAGTAAAATTTAAAAATATTAACTAGGTTGGAAGAAAAACGGCCATGAACATGGATGTTTGGGACAATTTTCTAAACTCCAATTTGGGTCTTTTTCTGTTTTGCATTACGATTTACGATCGACAAAGGACACGATACCCCGAACTAATTATACAAGGTTCGAGATAGTCATGTGGTCTTCGTATAGGATTTGACAGATCGATATTTGGATAACTGTGCACAAAGATACGAGAGTGGAAAGAAGGGTACCTTGCTGCTCGAATTCAGGCGGTTGTGCGGTGGCTACTTCGCGGTGGTGGTGTGCGGCGATCAGGAGTCGTCGGCGGCGGTGGCTCATCAAAAATGAGAGAGGGTGTGATGGTAGTGGGGTTCGGCTCACTGGGGTTTTTATAGGGGCGAGGTGCGGGCGGTTACGGGGAGGAAAAAGGGAGGGTCGGCCGATCGGTTTCGGAAGAGGAAGGGGGAGAGTGTGGAAAGTTACTGAAGTTGATGGGTTTGTGGGTCAAGTTCGGGTCACGGGTTAGCGGGTCGGGTAGGATCCAGTTCGTTTGGTCTAGGTTGGTTTGGTCTAGTTCGGTTTGGTTTGGTTCGGTTGGTTTAAGTTGGTTTATTTAAAAATAATGTATTTTAGCTATTTAAAAATAGTTTTTGAGCCCAATAAATTACAAAAAAATTACATAATATTCTATTATTAATTATACACTCAAAAATATAATCTTTGTAATATTTTAATAATTAATTTAATACCAAAAATATAAATCTCTGAAGAATATTTATTATAATTAATTAAAAATTATAGAAAAATATCCAAAAACTCAAAAATTTGTAATTAAAATTTTAAAATAAAATTATAAAAAATTTGGGTGTTTACAAGTAGGAATTTGTGAATCAGACTAGTCGTGAAAGAGAAGGAAATTTAGGTAGTAGGTAAATGACCCAGCATGGTCATGCGTAGTATCTTTTCAGAAATTTGTCGTTGATGGGCCTCATGAGTAGGTCATCGTCCATGGTGGTTAGACTGTAAGCACCATTTGAGAACACTGATTCTACAATGAAGGGTCCTTCCCATTTGGTCTAAAATTTTCTTTTGCTCGTATGGGTCATAACCATGGATCTTTTTACTGTGAGTACCAAATTGCTAACTTGGAATGTTATTTCTCTGACCTTCTTGTTCAATGCTCTAGAAATACGTACATGTTACAACTCTATCCATTATTGCGCTTATAACTGTTTCTCGTCAAGTGCTTCTAGCTCTCGTAGGCATTGTTTGGAACGATGGTTTGCTGCCTGTCGGTTAATACTGTTTAGAGCGATGGTCATTTTAGTGGTTAAAACTGTTTGGAGCGATGGAAATTGAATCTCCAATGGGATGACAACTTCACTTTCATATATTAATGTCACGCCCCAGTCCCAAAATACGTAGGATTAGAAATACGTAACATGCCAGCCGTATGGATATGGCAACTCCAATATATGGAAACCAAACCCATACGTACGCTGTAATATGAATATCAAATCCACAAGTGGTATAAATCTATCACAAGTCATAGGATATAATCTAAATCTCATCCACAGAAAATCAAATATAAATAAATAACCAGTATCTATGAAACTAGATCTCAATAAGATGTATCTAAGGATGATAGTTGGATGAAAACAAAGCCACTACCAACTCAAATGGAAAAGTACAACACAATAAACATAATATAAGAATATCATCTAACGTCCACGAGCTCGAAGAGAAGACATCCTTGAAACATATGTAACCATCCGAATCTGCGCTCCTGCGAATACTCAAAAACAGATATACCTGGAAGGGCCAGGTCCTCAGAGGGACATAACAAGATACATAAAAGCATGCCAATAAAGTACTGAAATAAATATCCAATGGTCGCCTAACCGTCTAAGTGAATGCAGTTAAGAACACATTTTTCCACAAGTGAGCTATCTGGCTGAAAACTGGGATTGCATGGTTCTCTCGGAGATCCGGGGGCCTAAAAGGCTTGTCGTCTTTTGAACGCCAAAGGCCCGCCTGATAATACATAATATATAGTGGTCATCACCACCCGTATTTCCGGTGGAGAATCCGGGCGCACAATAGAAAAAGTGCAAAGGAGCTCAAATGCGGTACTTGTTGTTCTCCCCACCCCATGCTCTAAGTATGTCACATCCATGACATACTTTTGTTCATAGCCTATTCTTAGTACCCTAGCCTAATCCTGCAACCAAACAAGGACAAGAATTGGACCACCGTACTACAATAGGCTATGTCTATGGACCTCTAATAACTGCTAAATCTTCTAGCATACAAAGTTTCTATTAGCAGTTATCCCTAATGCACGGCCCATACGTACAGGAGGCCAGACCTGTCACGTAGTCCGTGATCTATATGAGACTCACACTCGTGTAATAACTGTGTCACGGCCAATGAACCTAATGATGCTACATGATAATGGGGTAGTCTCATAAACAAGGTCAATGCAAATATATAAATAAAAATATATCGCGACGACACCGTCGCGCGCATTTTATATAACAGTTAAAATATATGAACTAAAGACAGAAAATAAAGACGCATGCAACATATGGAATATAAATAACAGTACAATGGCAAGGTATACTTGCCTGGCAAGAAGCTGCAAAATGTAACGTCCAGATGTCCAACACATAGGACCAGAAGCTATGGCCTCAGGACAAATGTCTCCGGATGCTGAAATAGATATCACCAATGTTCCCAGAATAAGCAAAATAGTTAGAAATCACTACTCTTTCGTCCAATTTGGACACAGGGACAAAATAGTAATTTTGGGTAAAAGTGGGGTCTACGTATGGCCCACTTTCCACCAAAAAATGTGCTAAGAAAAACAGTCTTTAAATAGAACAAATTATAGGTCAAACAAACTCTAAATGTCAATACGAACTCAACGATATATCCAAATATTAAATTATGAGCCAAACACAATTTCGCCCAAAAAGTCAATCGTGGGGCCCGCCACTTGGCGACTTGGTCAACTGTCTCAGAATTGCATTAAAATTGGGCCACAGGACCAGCGCGATACCACGAGTCCAGTGGTGCAAATTTTGTCATAATCTGACGAGCGTGCACAAAATGTGCACAGCTTTCATAAAAATTGTGACACGGGGTTTGTCCGCGGATACGGGCTGATTCTGACGCGCACACGCGTCCAAATTAATTTTCGTAAACTCTCACATGTCCGGGTACACTGCGCGCATCGTTTGGTATACTTGGAACACGGTGGGGCGGTCCCGTTTGGCGGGGCGCGCTCCGTATCACAACTTTTAGAAATCTAAAAAAAGTTTGTTTTCGGAGTTTTCCAACAAATTTAATTCTACCTACAGCAGTTAATAATCTAATATTATTTAACAAAAATTAAACTAGGTCGAGTGGTCTTCGCATACCAAAAAGAAAAATTAGATTCGGATCTCTGTGGTGGAAAATACGAATTCGGGAACATAGGTGATCACCGCAGTTTTCTACGATACCCAGAAATTGTCATTTTCTGCCAACTTTGACGCTATTTTCGCCTATGGTTATGTGTTGTTCGAGGTCTACTATCATACATGTATTGAAGAGGGTTAAGGGGTGAGCTTACTAGTGAAGACCGGGTCGAGTTTGGTTCAGCGAGGTGACGGAAAACTGCACGGGAACACAGGTACTTGCTGTTGAATTCTGCACTTGCGGTGATGTGCGGGGTCGCGATCGTCGGGGTCGATTCTGGACGGCCTGGGCGGCGGTTCTGGCTACGGTGGCGGCGGCGTTCAGGTCTAGATGGGAAGAGGATGACTTAGGGTTAGGATTTTGGTGAAATGAGGATGATATATATAGCAAAGGGGGAGGGGGTTTCTCACGGGTCGCAAGGGTGTTACGCTACTTGGCTGCTAACAAAGGGGGGTGTTGTGCTAATCAACGGGGGTGCGGGTGGTTATACTTGCTGTGTGCACTTTCCCAGTGGGTGGGGCGGGTCTTAGGCTAGGTTGGTTTGGTAGTTTTAGGGATTCCAATAGTTAATGTTAATAGTTATTTGTTTTTTATTTTTTTGTTTTTTTTTCTTTTTTCATTTCTTTTTCTTTCTTTTTCTTTTAAATATATATGTGTGTGTGTGTATATATATATATATATATATATATATATATATATATATATATATATATATATATACCCATAAAATGTAACACCATGTTCCATTCTAGCAGACTGCCGACTCAAACGGCAAAAGTGCAGCTGTCCCGACCCGCTTTGCCTCAAACAATAAGCAAAGGATATCCAGACTTGTCCCTACAGGAATCCGACTTAGGCTTTCAGAGGCTCGCTTGACGTATCGCTCTACCGAGGCGAATCATCGCTAAGGTGGGTGGCTACGGTGAACTTGTCTTTGCTTAGCCAGCACACATAAAATCTGGATTGATACATGCTAGTCGCTAGGTAAATCACCCCCTGCATGCTAATAAATCCAACGCAGCTAGCTAAGGAAATAATCCCAACTTGTATTGCTATGCTAGAACATGGAAATTGAAATACTGCTTATATTTAGACCCTCGCATGCCAAGTCCCCTAACGATCTAACTCTCGGCTTACCTTCGGGTCCGAGCAAAACGTGTTTACTTATGTTCCTTAGAAACGTATGCTTGTCTGCTTGAATGTTGCCTTGTTTTCATCCAAACCCCGGAAGACTACTAAGTAGTCGTTCCGTGCATGATTGAACCTGCAAGTATCCGGGACCGTTAGGTCACCAGGCAGCCCCGAGCCAGGGGAATGCATCAAGACAAATTACTGTACAGAACCAAGATTCAAGTACCCCGTGCACTCGTGTTCTCGTGTTTTTGAGCATCTCGTGTACTCGTGTTGCCTGAAATTGGCCAAATAAATCACGTACTCGTGTTGCCTAAAATTGGATTGACCCTGACTTGCATGTCGCGGACAACTCGAAAATGAGGCATAGTTCCACGGACGGTCACCGGGGCACTAGGGCCGCTCCGATCCGGATGGAACTTCGTGTGTGGTCCATCGTGTGCAGGCAAGTGGTTTATAGCGCCTCTTGTACTTTCGTTGCATTCCACTTGGCCTAGGACCACATCACGTGTAGTCTATCGTGTGCTGGCAAGATGGTTTATAGCGCATCGTGTACTTGGTTGCATTCTATCTTGGCCTTGGACTACATGTGCAATCCATCATGTATGGGCGAGATGGTTCGTAGCGCATTGTGTGCTCTCGTTGCGTTCCACTCTCATATGGGATTAGTCCTTTATGGCTATGCTAGCGACTCATGTTTATATAGATAAGTCATCCTCGCTTAGCGGCTATCCGCGTGCGAGCCATTGCATCGCATCAAGAACAACTGAGCACTCCAAACCTTGTCCCGTTCAATGACTCTCGTATTGTATATGCTATGTCTCCTGAATGTTTATACTTGCCCGTGCATGAATTTATAATGTTTTCCTTGGACAGGGAAGGCTAAATGGTAACTCTCGCCGTGTTTCCTCTCATGTTGCACGGCGCACTGCCATACAAGTTAGGCTATTCAAATCTTTGCATGAAACTGATCCTAAGGCAACTAGAAAGACAACTTAATAGTTGTACACGGAACCTGTATTACGTGTTTGGATTTGTCGAGCGGGCGAGTAGCTTCCCCACCAGTGCATTCAATGTACTGATAATCCACCAGTTTGTATGCAGGGTACAGAAGAATCTCGTTCAGAGCGGATGCCTCCTTCGTGCATGCTAAGGTGTGGAGATCACTCTGAAGCAACGGTACGTCCTGAACTGAAGCACATATACAAGACATAATGTTGTGAACATCGTCTGATGATTGTCTGTACAATCATTCCACAATTGTAGCCACTTGGCACGCTTTTACTGTTTCAGAGAGAGAGGCTTGAGCGACTTGTAATCTCGGCTATACGCCGCCTGTAACACATGTTTATATCAATAAAGAGTTTGCTTTACTTCAACTTGTGTTTCAATGCTTCCGCTATATTGTCAACTCAGTGAACCTGTTATCGATCGCCTATGCGTTCATGACTCCGCTGCACTCGGATAATCTGTGCGACTCTGTGGCTTAGAACTCTTACCGCCAGCCAATGAACCACGGCTTTGCACGGGCATGGATCACGCTCGTGCGGCATCACGCCCGGATGGGTCAAAGCGATCGTTCCGCGGGAGCGCTGGTGAGGGTGATTCCCGCCTGGCGGGAACGACCGATTTGCCTGCGGGAGATCGGGGCGTGACATGTTGGTATCAGAGCCTGGCTTCTACGCCTTTGGACTTTAATTCGAATATCCCTGTTTCGAAAGCTCGTTCGTGGGATATATATACGCTCTCTCTCAATGCCTCGATGGGATATTCCAACAATAAGTCTAAATACTTTCAAAATACGTTTTGAATGATATGCTTGCTTGTATGCTGTTGTGCTGCGAGTGGCCTTTGTGCCAACCTGTGCGAACCCTTGAGAGTATCGCTAGTAGCTTGTCCAATTTCACTAACTCTAAGTTTGGTTGAATGCATCTATTCGAGAGATGCCTTAAACTAGTGCACCATCCAAGACTTAAGAAAAGGTGAAACTCGAGTGCTAAGACTTCACTATCACTAAGCTGGTTGACGTGTTCACGCTAGAGGGGCCCTTCGAAAGTGTGCACGATCCAGTCTAAGCGATATGCTGATTTCGACGCTTGTGCAAGTGAATATCCAAATAAACAAGTACAACGACTTGTCTAGGATTGCCTCAACCCTAGATTACTGCTTGTCCTCAGTAAGTCTCGAGGACGAGACTTTTTTGAGTTGGGTAGGATGTAACACCCCGTTCTGTTCTAGCGGACTGCCGACTCAAACAGCAAAAGTGCAGCTGTCCCGACCCGCTTTGCCTTAAACAAGAAGCAAAGGATATCCATACTTGTCCCTACAGTAATCCGACTTAGGCTTTCAGAGGCTCGCTTGACTTATCGCTCTACCGAGGCGAATCATCGCTAAGGTGGGTGGCTACGGTAAACTTGTCTTTGCTTAGCCAGCACACATAAAATTTGGATTGATACATGCTAGTCGCTAGGTAAATCACCCCCTGTATGCTAATAAATCCAATGCACCTAGCTAAGGGAATAATCCCAACTTGTATTGCTATGCTAGAACATGGAAATTGAAATACTGCTTATATTCAGACCCTCGCATGCCAAGTCCCCTAACGATCTAACTCTCGGCTTACCTTCGGGTCCGAGCAAAACGTGTTTACTTATGTTCCTTAGAAACGCATGCTTGTCTGCTTGAATGTTGCCTTGTTTTCATCCAAACCCCGAAAGACTACTAAGTAGTCGTTCCGTGCATGATTGAACCTGCAAGTATCCGGGACCGTTAGGTCACCAGGCAGCCCCGAGCCAGGGGAATGCATCAAGGCAAATTACTGTACAGAACCAAGATTCAAGTACCCCATGCACTCGTGTTCTCGTGTTTTCGAGCATCTCGTGTACTCGTGTTGCCTGAAATTGGCCAAATAAATCACGTACTCGTGTTGCCTGAAATTGGATTGACCCTGACTTGCATGTCATGGACAACTCAAAAACGAGGCATAGTTCCACGGACGGTCACCGGGGCACTAGGGCCACTCCAATCCGGATGGAACTTCGTGTGTGGTCCATTGTGTGCAGGCGAGTGGTTTGTAGCACCTTTTGTACTTTCGTTGCATTCCACTTGGCCTAGGACCACATCACGTGTAGTCTATCGTGTGCTGGCAAGATGGTTTATAGCGCATCGTGTACTTGGTTGCATTCCATCTTGGCCTTGGACTACAAGTGCAATCCATTGTGTACGGGCGAGATGGTTCATAGCGCATCGTGTGCTCTCGTTGCGTTCCACTCTCGTCTGGGATTAGTCCTTCATGGATATGCCAGCGACTCATGTTCATATAGATAAGTCATCCTCGCTTAGCGGCTATCCGCGTGCGAGCCATTGCATCGCATCAAGAACAACTGAGCACTCCAAACCTTGTCCCGTTCAATGACTCTCGTGTTGCATATGCTATGTCTCCTGAATGTTTATACTTGCCCGTGCATGAATTTATAATGTTTGCCTTGGACAGGGAAGGTTAAATGGTAAGTCTCGCCGTGTTTCCTCTCATGTTGCACGGCGCACTGCCACACGAGTTAGGCTATTCAAATCTTTACATAAAACTGATCCTAAGGCAACTAGAAAGACAACTTAATAGTTGTGCACGGAACCTGTATTACGTGTTTGGATTTGTCGAGCGGGCGAGTAGCTTCCCCACCAGTGCATTCAATGTACTGATAATCCACCAGTTTATATGCAGGGTGCGGAAGAACCTCGTTCGGAGCGGATGCCTCCTTCGTGCGTGCTAAGGTGTGGAGATCACTCCGAAGCAACGGTGCATCCGAAACTGAAGCACATATACAAGACATAATGTTATGAACATCGCATGATCATCGTCTGTACAATCATTCCACAATTGTAACCACTTGGCACGCTTTTACTGTTTCAGAGAGAGAGGCTTGAGCGACTTGTAATATCGGCTATACGCCGCCTGTAACACATGTTTATATCAATAAAGAGTTTGCTTTACTTCAACTTGTGTTTCAATGCTTTCGCTATATTGTCAACTCGATGAACCTGTTACCGATCGCCTATGCGTTCATGACTCCACTGCACTCGGACAATCTGTGTGACTCTGTGGCTTAGAACTCTTACCGCCAGCCAATGAACCACGGCCTTGCACGGGCGTGGATCACGCTCGTGCGGCATCACACCCGGATGGGTCAAAACGATCGTTCCGCGGGAGCGCTGGCGATGGTGATTCCCGCCTGGCGGGAACGGCCGATTTACCTGCGGGAGATCGGGGCATGACATAGAAAAATCTAGAATTATATTATTGCATACCATTAAGCTAGCAACTGTCCAAAGGGTCTCCTACATGAAATAAATTAGGAAAAATTTATACCGGCTCCATAAATCCCCTAAGTGCACAAACACCTAAAATAAAAATTAAATAAAATCTATTTCTCCTGATTAGCTACTAATTACTATATTTAAATTATTAATTAATTAAAAAGGGTAAATGCGGTTTTTAGGATTAGGGGTTTTACAATTAGGGAGTAAGTTTTGTTGCTTGTCAATGTCCGGATTATGGTGTGGTAAGCCCATAAATATTCTATAAGTTTCTCGTTCCAATCCGACTTATTGGATGAGACAAATTTCTTTAGTAATTTGATGATCGTCTTGTTGAAAGCCTCTGTCAGTCCATTCGTCGTCGGGTTGTAAGCCATCGAGGTTATACTTTGGATCCTGAACTTATCACGAAATTGATGGAAGGCCTGGCTCACGAACTACGGTCCATTGTCGTGAATAATCCGTTGAGGAACTCCGAAATTATATACCACATGGTATTTGAGAAAGTTGATGGCATTTGATGTCGTCACCTTAACTAATGGTATAGCTTCAGCCTATTTAGAGAAATAGGCAGTCATCGCGAGAATAAACTAGTGTCCCTTCATCGAGGGGGGACTTATGGGGCCCAAGATATCCATACCCCAGGCTTTGAAAGGCCAGGCAGTGGCAGTTGGATGTAGCAGTTATGATAGTCGATGAATAAAATCTGCATGGAACTGATACACTTTGCATCTTCTCGCATAATATGTAGAATTCGCTGACATGCTAGGCCAGTAATTGGTATCCGTGCTGCTATGTGCTAGAACTCATGTGATTTACCAATGATTGGTAACTTGACTCGACTATTGGTATCTGTGCTGATATACTTACTACGTGCTATGTGTTCCTACGTACTAAGTGTTTCTAAGTGATTATGTTACATATTTTACACCGAAGTGTACCTACGTGCTATGCGACATGTGATATGATACAATTTTCTCCAGCATGGACATGGTAGTTAGTCAATAACTAAAGCGTGACTAGGGTTTGTTTGACTGTTGCATCACGTTGGGACGAATCCAAATTGAACTGCCAAGTGACAAGGTATATTCGTATCTAGCATGCACATACTACGGTACAACATATAAGGGGAATAATATGTGACCACGCCATGTACTTCCAGATAAGCATATGGTTAACTAGGCAACTAAAATATGTAGAGCATTGGGAGGGACAAAATTCGAGATCGCGCTTACCTAGCCACCCTCAAACAATTGTCTGGGGTGTACAGGCTGACCCATGGATATTATTTAAATTCTCATTAGTGGATAGCAATATCCGACTATTATATTGTACTATGTGTTCTATGCGATCTTAGCACGGTGGTCTTATGAAGGACCGGTGCAGAATACTATGTGTTGTGGGGCAATTTATGGCTCGGCTAGCCTTGCTAGAATATTGCTCGATCTGTGGATTCCTATTATATGCATAATATCTCTGGGATAACACATATTCCACCTAGCAAGCCATACAAGTGATTAACCGATTATGTAACTGAGCTTGATTGTTTATTATATCTTCTGTTAAATATTTAGGGACATGCACTATCATGGTGCGATGGTCTAACCCTTGTCCTTGTCTTGTTATAGGGTTAGATTGTTGTATCACGATAGACTATGAACCAAAACTACTAGACAGAACTATATATATATATATATATATATATATATATGTGTGTGTGTGTGTGTGTGTGTGTGTGTGTGTGTGTGTGTGTGTGTGTGTGTGTTTATTCTTGCTATTTTGTTTCTTCATTCGTGCATCTTTTGTGGTACTTGCTATTTGGGGTCTAACCCTACTGGTTTTGCATGGCCAGGTTTAAAGCCAGCATCCGAGGATCCATCATACTTCTCCCTGAATAATGGCACACACCAGATGGATGGCCGTTGAGGGACACAAGTGGGTTTCTTCTTCCTTGCTCGTTATTGTACATTTTACTCTTTTGGGCATTTAGCCATCGATATTTGTTAGTCATAAATCTGGATATTTAGTTTTCTTATATTATTATAATTAATTAGACTACAGCTGATCATGGTCATGTACTTTTGCTCTTCTGTCAGCTTCTTATTTTGTACAGTTGGTTTCTAGAATATTTTGATAGCATATTTGGGATGGCTTACTGCTTTATCACACATGTTCTATGTTTACTGTCCCCACGTGACTGATTAAGACTATAGATGTTCTATATGACCCTAAGTGACTTACTTGTAGTATGCACCCCCTTGTCTAGCTACAGCCGTGATTGCCGTACGACGTTCTATACCTTGTACGGGGTAGCTGGCCATGTCCGTCTGTGTATTCCGGTACTAAGGTGTGACAGGAAATAACGCGTGCTCTTATGTTTCAAACACGTACTCCCATAAAAGTTTGGTATAATGCAGTCCTTCTAGCCTATTATCTGATCAATTGAATGCCATCTTCTGTTTTCAATGGTAATACTCTATTTTCTCGGTTATATCACAATCGTGAGCCATTTCCTCTACCTTTTAAAATTTTTGGATGCTTGTGTTATGTTCGGGATACTCGACCGAATCTTTCTAAATTGGATCCGAAGGCAATCCAGTATATTTTTCTCGGGTATCCGAAAGATTAAAAAGGGAATCGTTGTTTTTCTCCAACTTTGAAGTGGTATTTTATGTCCCGAGATATTACCTTTGTTGAAATTGAGTTTCCTCCACTCCCGCCAACTACAAAGTCTATTCTCAAGGTTTATCCAGAAAAGGATTTCATGTTGTTTTTAGTTCAAACACAACAGTCCCCCATAAGGGTGCCCTCCCCTGCCGAGCCAGTCTCTCGGTCGGATGGTCCGCAAATATCAGCCCAGTCAGAATCGGCATCGCCAGTCTCACCAACTCCAACAGAACAAGCATCACCGATGGAGCCTCTGGCTATCGTGTAAATATCGTCCTCCTCCAGCTCCACTAATTCACCAGCTCTGTCAGAACAAACATCACCAATGGTGCCCTCGGCCATCGAGCCAACATCCTCCTCCAGCTCCACTGATTCACCACCGCTTGTTATACAGGCTCGCCCCCGTCATGCATGTCATGACCATCCTGTGAGTTGTTAGCACTGTAAAGGGCTTGTGTGTCAGACTTAGTCCTTGGTGGCGACTATTGACGAGATTCAAATCCCCGATTCCGTATAGGAGGGACTCAAACATCCCGGTTGGCATGCTGCAATTGAAGAGGGGATGAAAGCGCATTAAGATAACCATACATGGGACTTAGTGGATTTATAAACTGGTAAGACGACAGTAGGTTGCAAATGGGTATTCACAATAAAGGTAAACCAGATGGCACTCTTGATCGTATGAAAGCTCATCTTATGGCGAAAGGGTATTCTCAAACTTACGATGAAGATTATTTTAAGACATTCTCCCATGTTCCCGGATGGCCTTTCTGTGTGTGCTTCTAGCCTTAGCAGTCCACTATGATTGGCCATTGCTTCAGCTGGATGTGAATAATGTATTTCTACATAGGGATCTTGAAGAGGAAGTTTATGTGATGCAACCTCCTGGATTCGTTGCAAGGGAGGGTAAAGTGTGTCATCTGCGGAAGTCTCTCTATGGTCTCAAACAATCTTCTCGTGCGTGGTTTGGTCATTTACACATGTTGTTATCCAGTTTGGCATGTGTCAATCGAAGAAGGGTCATTCGATATTTTATCGATAAATATCAGCTGGAAGGATACTACTTGGCGTTTACGTTGATGACATTGTGATTACAGGAGATGAGAACCAGGGTATTGCGTGGTTGAAGACGTTTCTAGGAGAACGGTTTTAAACCAAGGATATGGGATCGTTGAACTACTTCTTAGGCATTGAAGTCACACGGGGTAAGCGAGACATTGTAATGTCTCAGAAGAAGTATGTGCTCAGAAGAAGTATGTGCTGGATAGCCTAAATAATGTAGAAATGATGCATGTCAAGGAAGTAACCTCGCCTATAAATCCAGGGGTAAAGTTACTCCCCGACGAGGGGGTCCTAATGACCAATCTAGATCAGTATCGTCGAGTGGTTGGAAAACTAAACTACTTGGCATTCATAACTTGTCCAGATATTTTCTTCGCCGTAAGTGTCGTGAGTAGATTTATGGCTTCTCCACGAATTTCACATTGGCAGAAAATTTTTAGAATCCTGCGCTATCTAACCCAGAATCCGGGAAAAAAAATCGCATGGAGAATCAGGGGCATACTTGGCTTGAATGTTTTACAGATGCTTACTGGGGTGCTAGTCCTATGGATAGAAGGTCTACATCTGATTATTCGATACTTATTGGCAAAAACTTGGTATCGTGGAAGAGCAAGAAGCAGCGTGTGGTCTCACGATCGAGTTCATAAGCGGAATACAGAGCTATTGCTCATGGCACAGCTGAAGTATTATATCTGCAGTATCTTCTATATGAGCTGGGAGAAGAAGCATCATCTAAAGCAGCAGATATGTGGTGTAATAACCAGTCTGCTATCCATATTGCTACAAATCATGTATTCCATGAAAGGACGAAGAACATAGAGATTGATATCCACTTTGTCTGTGATAAGTATAAAAAGGGGGTAATAAAGTTTTACTATATGAGGACCGGTGATCAGATAACTGATATCTTTACGAAATCACTTTTAGCTGAAGTTTTACTATCGTCGGCTCACCGTCGGTCGTAATCGCCACCCTCGGCCTCCTCGTTATCGTCCTCATCGTAAAGGCTGCCTCGCACCCGACGCTCACCGACAACCTTTGCCACTTACTGTCCCTGCAGCAGTTGTTAGCTGTGGAGATGCAAAAGCTCAATTTCTTTTTTCTCTTTAGTCCCACATCGGTTGGACCACTCCCCCCTTGTATGTATATATTAGTTATTCTTCATTGCTCTCTTAAGTTGTTGTATGGGGAACCCCTTGGGCCACATGTGCACGCCGCCGCCACCGCCCGGCCTGACTCGGCTCGGTTCGGCGTGCGTATCGGGTGCGGGTACGTGCCCACACCTACGGACGCCGAATGCCGATCCAATTTGCTCTTCGGGTTCAGGCTGGGATCCAAAAATCTTTTTGCTCCCCTTTATTTTTTGAACCGTTTTGGCTCATTCAAATTTTTGAATGTTGAGGCACTATGTCCAGGTTCATTGAACCCTTGTAACAGCTATTTTGACAGTCATTCCTCCATGTTTCTTTCTCTTTTATTATCGCTCTTTAATGGCTAGTTTTATGAGCCATTTAATCTCTTGTCGGTTGGCTGTGTCTTTTATCTGCCTTTATATTGCGATCACCTTCTCCTTCTTTCTTTACAGAATATTTTTACTCTATGTGGAACCTCTTTCTCTAGTTCTTCTCTCCAATAACATTCTCTCTCACAATCATTGCTCTGGGCAGAGCTAAGTCCGGTCTTTCTCTCCGAGTTGTGTGCGACGAAGAGAAACTGGTAGTCAGGGACTTTTACCACTAGGAGCTTCCGAGAAACGTCTGCACATAGACCTCGGATTAACTCTTAGGGCAGTGCTTCGTGTACGACTTCCCCGGAGACCGATAACTTTAACTATTTTTCTTTTTATTGTTTATAGATTTCTAAATTGGAAAAGTTGTACTATTTTTTCTATCATTCTAAGAGTTAATCCGACACATTTAAAAACAAAAAAAAATTATTTGTAGCATGATGTTAAATGTGGTGTAGGATTAATTAAATTCAATGTTGCTACTGATTAGCACAGTTAAATTCCTTTTATTTAATATTTTCTTATGAAATTGGGTTCAAATATTCTGTAGCAAATTTATATTAAATAATCCATTTTTTGGTTGAATATTTGTGAGTAGAATATTTGCTATCAAAGTTCTTATATATATATATATATATATATATATATATATATATATATATATATATATATATATATATATATATATATATATATATATATAAAGTTTCAAATCATATAGAATATTTGGTATTAGAACCTACCGTCAACATAAATTTTGATTGTTTTAATTATTTCAAACTTAGTATAGAAAATGATTGTTACTAAGGACAATTAACAGCCTTATATTCTGTTGAAAGAAAGTTTTAATTTATTTGGTTGAATATTTGCCAGCACATATAATCTTGTGATTCAATTTAGCTACTGTAATTTAGTAGTTGTAGCTAATAAAATCTTGCTTAGTATATATAGGTACCATTATTGGTATTCATTGTTATAATTAGCTCTACATATACTTATTGTTAACTACAATATTGTTTAATTGAAACGACCTCAAGACAATAATAGTTAAGTATAATTGCAAATCTCTTTGAGTCTGGATTCTAAAAGTAAAGATCAATTTGGGAACTAGTCAAAAGGGTCCTTCTGTCAATCGGGTGTAAATAGCCCTAAGCGATACGGTATTTAAGTGTCTTCGGACCACCGCTAGCTGGAAACCGGCCCCTACAGCTAACCCAAATTAATCTACACTTGATAGACTAAAGATTTTAAGATTGGTTAGCAAAATCACTTCAACTATTATTCTAAATCATTGGAAATTGTTATTGAGTAATTTCGTATTTTTTAGACTTTCCCCATTTGCAACCACGACTAACAAGGATGAGACATTTACTGCTAAACCTGCAAAATTCAAAAGGGCATACTTTAAGAGATAGAAAAGTCAGATAAAATTTTGGCTCACTACCTTAGGATTGATCTCAGTCATTGATGGTTCCACACCAATCACAAATGACTCTGATAACACTGAGTCTGACATAGGTGTATCCAAGTCCTCTGGTTCCATTAGACCCAAGACCCCTAAGGAAATAGACTACCATTGCTTCCATAGAATTCTAAGCGCCTTGTCTGAATCACTATATGACATATTCTTTGAATATAAAAGTGCAAAAGAACTTTGGGATGCCCTGGAAGATGAATATAGTTGTGATGATGCTGGAATTGAAAGATTCAATTCCTCCTCATTCAACAGATACTTTATGGTAGATAACAAACCTATAAATGACCAAATACATGAATTTTAAGAATACCTTAGGCATATTCAAGCCAAAAGCACTTTCTTCTCTACTGAGTATAAAATAGCCTGCTTAATAGACAAGCTTCCTCCTTCTTGGTCTGATGTCAAGAAAGACCTCATTCATACTCAGGGTGACCTTACCTTTGCTCAAGTCCTAAAGAAAATTAGAACAGAAGAATAAATTAGGCTAAGGTCTAACCTTAAGCCTGAGTCTAAAGCTAAGGTAAACCTAGTGAAATCCTAAGGTAAACCCAAGCCTCATCATCACCACAAACCAAAAAGAAACCTCTTCAAGAAGAAGCAGAACCCTCAACCTCACCACCAAAACCATCACCACAATAAACCAAGAACCTTTGGTCAAACTCGGGATCAGAAGAGATTTTGTTTTGTATGTGATAAAATAAACCATATAGCCACCAACTGTTTCCATAGGAAGAAGGAAGCTGTCCAGACTTCTTACAAAGAAAAACGTCCTGCCAAACCAGAAGCAAACATGCTTCTCAACGGCTCTTTTAGTTTCTTCAGGTTTGTAAGCTATCAACCCTTAGTCAACATTTCTTACCATTTTGACGATTGGTGGTTGGATTCTGGAGCTAATGTTCATGTTTTCTTTGATCGCTCCTATTTTTCAAACTATCAGGAATCGGGTGGAGGAGGTGTAACTCTAGGAGATGGCTCAGCAACACAGATTATAGGAAGAGGAAGAATAGATCTAAAGATGACATAAGGAAAAACTCTGACTCTTCATGATGTATTACATGTGTCGTCTATCAGAAGAAATTTAGTTAGTGGGTCTCTTCTTGTAGCTTCAGGGTACAAGATTATTATAGAAGCAAATAAAGTAGTATTTTCTAAGAATGACCTTTTTATTGGAAAAGGATTTGTAAGAGATGGTCTTTTTATTCTGAGTACCGTGAATAAAATTTTAGATCCTTCTTTTGTTGTTTCCAATGTAGAATCTTCAAATGTGTGACACAGTAGATTAGGTCACGTGAATCTAGGTTCCCTAAGAAGGATGATGAACTTAGATCTTATTCCTAAGACTCCAATAGATAATAAACACAAGTGTGAGATCTGTGTTCAAGCCAAACACACAAGGCTACCTTTTAAATCTGTAGAAAGAAACTCTGACCTTCTAGAGCTAGTTCATAGTGATATGTGTGACTCAAATAGGGTTTTGACCCGAGGCGGTAGAAAATACTTTTTACCTTTATAGATGATCATTCAAAGTATTGTTATACATATCTACTCAAAACGAAAGATGAAGTTATGGACAGATTTAAGGTCTATAAATCTGAAGCTGAGAACCAGTTGGAGAAAAATATTAAGATTCTTAGATCATATCGTGGTAGAGAGTATACATCAAATGATATGACCAATTTATGTGAAGAACACGGAATAATCCCTGAGGTAACTGCTCCATATTCACCACAGTCCAACGGAGTTACAGAAAGAAAGAATCATACTCTGTTAGACATGGTGAATGCCATGCTTCTCAACTCAGGTGCTCCCGATAATTTGTAGGAAGAAGCATTATTATCGGCATGTTACATCCTTAATAGGATTCTTAATAAGTCTAATGATAAGACTCCCTATGAATTATGGAAATATAGAGCTCCTAGGATCCATTATCTCAAAGTTTGGGGATGTCTGGCTAAAGTAGGAATTCCCGAACCTAAAAAGAGGAAGAACGGACCTAAGACTGTAGATGTTGTAGTCATAGGATATGCCATATATAGCAATGCTAATAGATTTCTTGTTACTCACTCAGAAGTAAATAAAATCTCTAACAATACTATTATAGAAGCAAGAGATGCAGTCTACTTTGAAAATATATATCCTTTTAAAGATAGAATTTCTTCCTCTCCCTCCAACTCCTCTCTTACTCCGTCCACTAGTTCTCATGTTCAAATTTCTAGTTTACAACCCGAACAAAATATAGAACCTAGAAGGAGTAAAAAAGAAAGAATTGAAAAGAACTTAGGAGAAGGTTTCTTCATATTTTTGATAGAGGGTGATCCCTCAACATATGAAGAAGCAATATCTTCTCCTGATGCCCCTTTCTGGAAAGAAGCCATTAACAGTGAGTATACTCCATCACGGAGAATAATACTTGGTTTCTAGCAGACCTACCTTTAGGTTGTAAGTGGATATTCAAAAAGAAACTTAGAACCGATGGTACCATAGAGAAATACAAGGCTAGATTAGTAGCCAAAGATTTTATCCAGAAAAAGGGATTAGATTATTTTGATACATACTCACCTGTAGCTAGGATCACCTCTATCAGAACCCTTCTAGCCTTAGCATCCATTCATAATATGTTAATCCATCAAATGGATGTAAAGACAACATTTCTAAATGGGGACCTAGAGGAAGAAATCTACATGGAGCAACCTGAAGGTTTCATTGCTAAAGGCCAAGAAAAGAAAGTTTGCAGATTAGTTAAATCTCTTTATGGCCTAAAGCAAGCTCCCAAACAATGGCACAACAAATTTGACATAATCATCTCAGAATATGGTTTCGTGCCAAATGAGTATGACAAATGTATATACTCCAAAATTTTAGATGAAAGTTGTGTCATCTTATGTTTGTATGTAGATGACATCCTTATTTTTGGATCATCACTAGAATTGATAACTAATACCAAAGACTATTTATCCAGCCAGTTTGATATAAAAGATCTAGGTGAAGCCAACCTGATTTTAGGCATGCAACCGTCCAAATCCAAGGAGGGCTATACTCTATCATTAGCACACTCTATCGAGAAAATGCTAAGAAAATTTGAGTTTTTTGATAAGAAACCTGCCCTTACTCCTTATGACAGTAGTGATGTTCTCAAGAAAAATGAGAGTTCTCCCATGTAACAACACAGATATTCTCAGATGATAGGTTCTCTCATGTATATATCAAACAGGATAAGACTTGATATTGCATTTGCTATTGGGAGACTAAGTAGATATACTAGTAACCCAAATCAGTTACACTAGACAGCATTAGAAAGAGTATTCAGATATCTTAGGGGTACTCTAGATTATATGCTACACTATACTAGACACCCTGATATCATAGAAGGTTATTCAGATGCAAACTGGGTAACTGGCTCACTTGATATAAAATCCACTACTGGATATATTTTTACTCTAGGAGGAGCTGCAATCTCCTGGGGCTTATGCAAATAATCATAGCTAGGAGTACAATGGACTCCGAAATGATAGCATTGGACACTACATGTATAGAAGCCGAATGGCTAAGAAACCTTATTATGCATATACCTATTTCTATTAGTCATGTTCCTGCAATTTCTATAAACTGTGATAATAATCTATTATGGAACTACTAAAGCATGATTCTGTGAATGCTAAGATGAACAGGCACCTGCAGCTGCGCTTCAAGTCTACAAAGAGCATATTAGGCAAATATGTAGTTCTTGACTATATAAAGTCAGAAAAGAACCTTGCAGACCACTTGAAGAAGGGTCTGTCTAGGAATTTAATCCTAGAATCACGAGGGGGATGGGGTTAAGCCCATAAGTAAAGTCATCAGTAGTGGCAACCCAACCGAGTCTGACTGGAGATCCCAAGAAGCCGGTTCAATGGGTAGAAACAAGCTGGAGTTAGGTGACTTTTATGGAATACTGACTCAAGATTAAAATCTTATTCTTCAATGCCCAAGTGGCTGTACATGCGTACAATGATTCCCCATCCCTATGGTGACAGTGTTCTTGAGTGATATGGTTATGATGAGTTTTAAAACTCTTAATAGGTCCAAGCTGTTATGCGGGGTTGAGACCTATCATCAACCCTTAAGGACTTATCTGTCACGCCCCGATCTCCCGCAGGCAATCGGCCGTTCCCGCTAGGCGGGAATCACCCTCGCCAGCGCTCCCGCGGAACGATCGCTTAACCCATCCGGGCGTGATGCCGCACGAGCGTGAGCCACGCCCGTGCAAGGCCATGGTTCATTGGCTGGCGGTTAGAGTTCTAAGCCACAGAGTCGTACAGATTGTCCGAGTACAGCGGAGTCATGAACGCATAGGCGATCGGTAACAGGTTCACTGAGTCGGCAAATATAGCGGAAGCATAGAAACACAAGTTGAAGTAAAGCAAGCTCCTTTATTGATATAAACTTGTGTTACAGGCGGCGTATAGCCGAGATTACAAGTCGCTCAAGCCTCTCTCTCTGAAACAGTAAAAGCGTGCCAAGTGGCTACAATTGTGAAATGATTGTACAGGCGATGGTCAGGCGATGTTCGGGCTATGTTCACAACATTATGTCTTATATATGCGCTTCAGTCCCGGACGCACCGTTGCAAGGCTTCAGAGGGAAACTCCTGGCCTTAGCACGCACGTTGGAGGCATCCGTACCGAACGAGGTTCTCCCGCACCCTGCATACAAACTGGTGGATTATCAGTACATTGAATGCACTGGTGGGGAAGCTACTCGCCCGCTCGACAAATCCAAACACGTAATACAGGTTCCGTGCACAACTATTAAGTTGTCTTTCTAGTTGCCTTAGGATCAGTTTTATGCAAGCATTGAATAGCCTAACGTGTCGGGCAGTGCGCCGTGCGATGTTTGAGGAAACACGGCGAGACTTACCAACTTACCATCTCCTTCCCTGTCCAAGGCAAACATTGTTAATTAAGCAGGGGCATGTATAAACATTCAGGAGGCATAGCATATGCAAACAAGAGTATTTATTTCAAGATCGTTCAGGTGTTTAGTTGCTCTTGATGCAATACAGTGCCTCGCACGCGGATAGCCGCTAAGCGAGGATGAATTGTTTATCTTTCGTTTACAAGCAAGCATGCAACAAGTACAATACAAGGCGATCACTGGCGTATGCCATAATGGACGGTATAGTCTTTGACGAGATGGGTTGCAACAAAAAATAAGGGGCGCTGCAAGCCATTCCGCCGAACAAGAGACTATTTAGTCTTTGACGAGAATGCTTTGCAATAAAGTACAAGAGGCGCTGCAAGCTATTCCGCCGAACAAGAGACTAAGAACAATATGTCTCGCCCGGACCGGGCCGATGCCAGTGCCCCAGCATCGCCCGTGAGACCGTTACCCTGTGCACTGGTTGTCCATGATCGAACGGGGCCTTGGTTGGGGCAACAAGAGTACAAGACAAGAGGCAAGCTGTTGAGGCAACAATAGTACAAGACAAGATGCATTGCCTGTTTCGTTGTTCAGTGGCTGTCTTTTGCCTTGATGCAATTCTCCTAGGGCGGAGATTGCCTTGGTGACCTAGCGGTCCCGTATACTTGCAGGTTCATTCAGGCACGGAACGACTACTTAGTAGTCTTCCGGGGTTTGGATGAAAACACGGTAACATTCAAGCAGACAAGCATGCGTTTCTATGTACATAAGCAGGCACGTTGCTCGGACCCGAAGGTAAGCCGAGGGATAAAACCGTTAAGGGACTTAGCATGCGAGGGTCTGTATATAAGCATTATTCATTTCCATGTTCTAGCATAGCAATATAGGTTGGGATTATTCCCTTAGCTAGGTGCGTTGGATTTATTAGCATGCAGGGGGTGATTCACCTAGCGACTAGCATATATGATCCCAGATTTTATGTGTGCTGGATAAGCAAAGACAAGTTCACCGTAGCCACCCACCTTAGTGATGATTTGCCTCGGTAGAACGATACGTCTGAGCGAGCCTCTGAAAGTCCAAGCCGGATTCTTGTAGGGACAAGTCTGGATATCCTTTGCTTCTTGATCGAGGCAAAGCGGGTCGGGACAGTTGCACGATTGCCGATTGAGACGGCAGTCCGCTTGAACGGAATGGAGTGTTACATTATCTATATGAAAGGACGTGAAGACCGCGACTATGGGACAGAGCGATCCTAGATAACTCTCATGAATTTGGAATTAGTGTGCATGGCCAACCAAAAGGCGCCACCCGTTAGACCCAGAACCTCTAACGTACTATGTGTGCTGTTTTCTGAATCTGGTAAAAGAAGTCTGATTCAAGGCATAGTCCATTAAGCACTTCTTCAGACAAAGATAATAGTCACTAAGTGAGATTCAAGGCTGTAGTCCATCTCATCTATGCATAGTATATACCTTCCCAGAAACTTTTCCTTTTAATTTCTTTGTCACTTCTATTTCGGAACTTGATCTTTTTTTTTTTGGGTGGGGGGGGGATTGTTAGCTGTGGAGATGCAAAAGCTCAATTTTCTTTTTCTCTTTAGTACCACATCGGTTGGACCACTCCCCCCTTGTATGTATATATTAGTTCTTCTTCATTGCTCTATTAAGTTGTTGTGTGGGGAACCCCTTGGGCTACATGCGCGCGCCACCGCCGCCGTCCGGCCTGACTCGGTTCGGTTCGGTTCGGCGCGCGTATCGTGTGCGGGTACGTGCCCACATCTGCGGGCGCCGAATGACGATTCAATTTGCTCTTCGGGTTCAGGCTGGGATCCAAAAATCTTTTTGCTCCCCTTTATTTTTTGAACCGTTTTGGCTCATTCAAAATTTTGAATGTTGAGGCACTATGTCCAGGTTCATTGAACCCTTGTAACAGCTATTTTGACAGCTATTCCTCCACGTTTCTTTTTCTTTTATTATCGCTCTTTAATGGCTAGTTTTATGAGCCATTTAATCTCTTGTCGGTTGGCTGTGTCTTTGATCTGCCTTTATATTGCGATCACCTCCTCCTTCTTTCTTTACAAAATATTTTTACTCTACGTGGAACCTCTTTCTCTAGTTCTTCTCTCCAACAACATTCTCTCTCGCAATCCTTGCTCTGGGCAGAGCTAAGTTCGGTCTCTCTCTCCGAGTTGTGTGCGACGAATAGAAACCGATAGTCAGGGACTTTTACCACTAGGAGCTTCCGAGAAACGTCTGCACATAGACATCGGATTAACTCTTAGGACAGTGCTTCGTGCACGACTTTTCCGAAGGCTGGTAACTTTAACTATTTTTCTTTTTATTGTTTATAGATTTCTAAATCGAAAAAATTGTACTATTTTTTCTATCAGCAGTAGCACGCAAGACTCGTAGACAAACACTGCCCGTGGTACCCTTACCACGCCGGACCAAAAATCCCCGTCGAACACCTTGCACTCGAGTGGAGAAGAAGTTTTCTCTGAAGATCTGTGCTTCTGTAATACAACAAGGTCAATTTCTAACTCACCCTTTGTCTCGCTCTTCAATCTGTAAATTCATGAATATAGGAAGAAGAAGAAGAATGCAATAGCAGTTTTATATTAATAAGTTAGTAATTTATTATTATACCCTCTCTTCCTATCTTAAAACCGTGAATAAGAAGAATAAGATGGGACATATTTTAAGGCTAAGAGAGTTCATGCAGCAAGCAAGCATTGCTTGGCCGCTACACTAACGAAACTTGGCCATGGGCCCAAAATAACAATAATACTCCTTTCCTATATTAGAACTTAATTAGAAGTAGAAGCGAGCATGTGAATATAAAAAGAGAAGAGGAAGGAATTGGAATCATGCAAGTTTTAAAATAATTTGTTTATAAAAAATTGCCATGAAGCCATTGATCCTTCAACTCAAAGATTGACGTGTAAGAGGGGATAGGCCAACTGGGTGAATAAGATTTGAGAAATATTATACTAATATAAATTAAGTCATATTAGCTACTATTCATGGGAATTTTATACCTATAAGCAACAACCATGTAAAGTGTTCACATGGAAGACACGAGTGTTCACGTGAAGTTGTGATGTTGTTTGTACACATGCAGTATGTTATGAATTAGGATAAGAATTAACCATCATTCATATGTAGCTAGCATAGTAGTTTGAAGAAAGGATCCACAGCAACTCCTTTTATCTTTAGGTAATTTTTAGAAAAAATTTATTTTGAGCAACAAAATTAAAATAAATTTTACTGAAAGTATAAAATTTTTAAAATTTTTACAGAAAGTATCATAACGCCTATCCGAAGGATGTTTTACGATTTCTTAAAATTTCTTTTAACTTTTCGTCTGGCCACTATTAAAAAAAAATTATATTATATATAAAAAACGTCCTTTGGAAGGACGTTTGAAAAACGTCCTTCCAAAGAACGTTTTATATATATAATTTTTTTTTAATAACTCTCTCTCTTCCAAAGAACGTTTTATATATATAATTTTTTTTTTAATAACTCTCTCTCTCTCACTCACTCACTCTCTCTCTCTCTCTCTCTGCTCTCTAACACTCTCTCTCTCTCTGTGCTCTTTCTCTCTCACTCACTCTCTGCTCTTTCTCTCTCCTCCTCTCTCTATCTCTCTGCGCTCCCTCTCTCTCTCTCTCTCTCTCTCTCTCTCTCTCACCCTTGCTCTCTCTCTTTACTCTCTGTGTTCTTCCAAAGGGCGTTTTATATATATAATATTTTTTTAATATCTCTCTCTCTCACTCACTCACTCACTCTCTGCTCTCTAACACACTCTCTCTCTCTGTGTGCTCTCTCTCTCACTCACTCTCTGTTATTTCTCTTTCCTCCTCTCTCTATCTCTCTGCGCTCCCTCTCTCACTCAATCTCTGCTCTCTCGCTCTCGCTCTCTCTCTCTCTCTCACCCTCGTTCTCTCTCTACTCTCTGTGCTCTCTCTCTCTCTCTCACTCTCTCGTTCCCGCTCTCTCTCTCACTAACTCTCTGCTCTCTCTCTCTCTCTCACTCACTCTCTGTGCTCTCAATCTCTCGTTCGAGCTCATCTCTCTATCTCTGTGTGCTTTCTCTGACCCACTTTTTGGCAAAATTATTGCAGGAAGAAAGAGCAAGGGTAAGAGAGGGAGGGAGAGAGAGAGCAAGGGTGAGAGAGAGAGAGAGTGAGAGAGCGAAACGTGAGAGAGAGAGAGAGAGCGAACGTGAGAGAGAGAGAGAGAGAGAGTGTTAGGGAGTGAGAGAGAGAGAGAGAGCGAACGTGAGAGAGAGTGTGTTAGAGAGTGAGAGAGAGAGACCGCCACAAAAAAAATTGTGAGAGAAAGAGACCGCCACTTTTTGGTGAGAGAGAGAGAGTTAGGGAGTGAGAGAGAGAGAGAGAGAGAGAGTTAGAGAGCAGAGAGAGAGAGAGAGTGAATGAGTGTGTGTGTGTGTGTGAGAGAGAGAGAGAGAGAGAGTGTTATTAAAATAAAATTATATATATAAAACGTTCTTTGGAAGGACATTTTTTCTACGAAAACGTCCTTCCAAAGGACGTTTTATATATCTAATATATTTTTTTTAACGGCTAAGACGAAAATCAGACGAAAATTTTTAAAAAATTTTGGGAAATCGTAAAACGCCCTTTGGATAGACGTTATGATGCTTTCTGTGAAAATTTTAAAAATTCTATGCTCTCAGTGGGATTTGTTTTAATTTTGTTGCTCTGAATAAAAATTTTCGATAATTTTTCTAATGACCCCTCAATAATTATTTAACTACAAATTTACCACAAAACAAATAAATAACTATACATAACATTATAAGTCAAGTTGGTCTCTCTCATAGATTGAACGTGGAAAGGGACTTAGGAATATGACAAGTTTGTCATAGGCCCCTGAGAGATTAAATAATTTACAACCAGTCCTTATATTTTTTTTTATATAAAATTAGACCATTTTAATACATAATATAATTTCATATTAGAATATTTTGTAAGTACTATTAGTTTTAGTTATAATATTACTATACCTAAAGTTGTCATTAATGTTTACTAATAAAAATATATGATATGTAGTAAACTACTTTTAATAGCAAAAGGGTAAAACTTTCACCTTAGTCCTACAGAAATTGGTACCATTTATATAAATAAATACCCAATACTATTTAATATATTCTATACTAATTTTATGAATACAAGATATCATATTAATAATACCTTCATGATCTCTTTGGATTATCTAGACTTGTGATCAGACCCAGTACCACGACCTCAGTCTTAGCACAACATTGGACGAACATCAGGCAAGTATACCTTGTCCAATTGTACAATACTACTTTACATGCTTTTGTTATCGTATTTGTCAATCCGTATTCAGTTATTGTCTTTCATGTTAATACTTGTATATGGTTAAATGCACGTATTACCTTCTTTATATCCTGCCAGTATTTTATATGTTCTTGTACGTTACTTGTGATTTTACTTGTTACTCTGAATTTTCGTTACCTTGAGCGTGTCTTGACATGACCCCGTATCCCTGTATTACTTGACTAGACTTGCCTTGACTTGATCTTTAGTTCCATAAGCGAGGATACCATTATTAGGCATTGGCTATTGTAATCAAATCTTGACTCGTTAGCGCCTCACCGGGCTGCGATAGAGATTTGTTCACTTGATTCCTCGATCATTAGTACCTCACCGGACTGCAGTTACTATTACCCAATTTACCTGTAGCTATGACTGATGCCATTGTTCTCATGGCACGCCACCATTTTAGTTGTCGTATGTTCTTTGTCTTAGTTGTACTGTTCATTGTGGTTATTTTCTTGTCTCTCTTGCATGTTATTTTCTGTTACATTCGGCATGTTTATATGTATCTTATTACGACCCTCTGAGGACCTGGTTCCTTTCCAGGTTATGGCTGAGTGTTGACATAGGTTTCAGAATTTCAGGTATCGCTAGTTGATACATTCTTATTATTCTTTCACAGTTATTTCTTACTTTGTTCATAGTAGTTTAATTAGAGTTGTGGATGTTGATTATGGATTATGGATTATGATATCATTTAGACAGCTTATACATATTCGAGTCGGACTAGTGTCCACTTGAATGCGTAGCTGGTCATTATAACACGTGACGGTTCCGCGTATTTTGGGACTGAGACGTGACAAAACCGTCAATGAGTAACACTTAACTCCTTTGACCCTCTTGGACACTTTTGAGACCAAAATACCCTCAATGGGTTGTTCCTACTTGGCATCTATCTATGCACATCTGAGTGTGAAGCTATCTTGAACCAAAGAAGTTTTGGTCTAAAAAGTGTCTACGTGAGGGTATTTTGGTCTCAAAAGTATCCACTTGGCGGGTCAAAGGAATTGACATTTAGTCATTAACGGATTCCATTAAAAGTGGGAGGTTTCATGTATTATAGTAAAATAAAAAATTTTATCGGGACACTCATATTCTTACTTGGGGCTATCCATTACTCGGGGACAGCCAGATAGAGAGGAGTTCTTACTCTAGGCGGCCTAATTTTGACTCCCCCCCCCCCCCCCCCCCCCCCCAAATCCAATAAAAAAAACTCTCTCTCTCTCTCTTCTCTACACACTCTTCCAACTAAAAACCCTCTATTCTCTTCCAACCTTCTTCATCCAAAAACCCTCTCTTCTCTCCCAATCTTCTTCATCCAAGCAAAACTCTATCTTCTCCACAAGATTTGAAGATTTCTTTCTTGAGATGACATCCAAAAGAGATTCTCAATCAAGGTACAAATTTGTTCTTTAATTTTTTTTTTTCATTCTCAAAGTTTTTTCCTAATTCTTGTTTTATGAACGAAAATTTCTTATAATCTATGTTATAAATGATTTAATCGAAGTATATAACCACAATGTATGTTTACGTAGAAATTAATTCGTAGATTTTAGGGTTTTAGGGATGATGGGTCGTGTACTTGGGCCTGAAGAACACAGGACTGTAGAAATTACTAGTCATATGTTTTTTATTATTGTTTCTTAACAGTGTGTTTTTATTATTGTTTCTTAATGGTCTTCATAGATTATGAGTAAAAACTAAACCCCGATAAATATTCTAAAATAAGTTAGGTGCAACTCAAAATTTCTCTTTTAAATTAGGTGCGACTTGAATTATTTTAAAATAAGTGAAATGCAACTAAAAGTTTATCAAAATTTATCTAAATTCATAGTCTTACATATGTCAAGATTAAAAAAATAAATAAAAAATAAATAAATCAGAATGGTCCGGTCCAAGTAACCCAAGTCCCAACCCATCTTCCTTCCCTCCGCCATGTATATACTACTACATTTACATCCCTCCAATTACCTACCAACTAAAAACTAAACCGCAAAATCGCCATGTCCGAAAGGACATTCAGCCGCCCGAGAAAACCCATCCCTCCCTCCTCCATCTCCCCCAAATCACAAACTCTAACCCTAACCCTAAAAATGCGCAAGCTCCTCCTCCCTCTCCTCCTCTCCCTCTCATTTCTCTTCCTCTACTTCTTCCTCTCCCCCTCCTCCTCCCCCTCAAAACCCAACCCTAGCCCTAGCCCTAGCCCTAGACCTAGGGTTCCGAAGATCTACGTATACGACCTCCCGAACAAGTTCACCGGAGGGGTGGTGGAGAAGTACGCGGCGGTGAGATCGGCGGCGGCGAAGTACCCGGGGCACCAGCACTCGGCCGAGTGGGCGCTGCTGGAGGACCTCGGCCGACCGGACCGGGCCGGGTCTCCGGTGGAGAGGACGGCGGATCCGGAGGTGGCCGATCTGTTCTACGTCCCCTTCTTCTCCTCGCTCAGCCTCATCGTCAACCCGATCCGCCCAGCCGAGGGGGACGACGGGAAGTCCGCGCCTGCGTATAGCGACGAGGAGGTTCAGGTGAGTTGTCACAAGTTTGGGTGGTTTCTTGCGATTTGATCGTGGAAATTTGTACTGGGATCGCTTCCTTCCATAAGGCTATATATCGGATGGCGATTTCTAAAATTGAGTTTCTATCCTAAGTGGCATTGTACTAAGGCCATCTCCAATGGGGGTTTTCTATCTTCCCTATTTCTATGATAGGAAACTCTTTTAAGAAAAACTTTCTTGCAATGGTTGTTTCTATTTCAATTTTTATCCTACTTAGACAATGATGTAGGATGGAGAATTTCTATGAGGATTTCTATATTTAGAAACTATCATAGAAATTCTCCGCTCTCATAGCAATAAATATTGGGCTCACCACCATTAAATTGATCATTTTATTTTGTGCCACCTAAAATAGAAATGGAGAATTATTGGAGAGTATTTTTGTGTGTAAAATTTTTACGTAAAAACTCTACAAACTAGGATAGAAATTTTCTTAAAGTACAATGCCAAGTAGGATAGAAATCCAATTTTAGAAATTACCATTGGAGATGGTCTAAGAAAATCTCTATCTTAAATAGCAGAGTTTCAGATCTGTGGGCATTCATTCAAACAAGACTTTCAGCCGAGTCCCCTTCTTCCTTACCCCACGGCCTACACTCCGTTGGTGATTGAGCTCTGATTTGTATTAGAAAGCTTTTGACGACGGCTACTTTCCTGTGCAACGATAGATGTTGATTCCTGCTCGCAACAGAAATTGCACAAAAAAAATACTCTCCAATGGTTCTCAATTTCTATTTTACATGGTATAAAATAAAATGGTCAATTTAATTGCTATGAGAGATGGAGAATTTCTATGAGAGTTTTTATATGAAGAAATTCTTATAGAAATTTTCCATCCTACATAAGCACCACATAGGATATAGGATAAAAATTGAAATATAATTCACTGTCGGGAGAAGTTTATTCTAAAAAGAATTTCTGCCATAGAAATAAGGAAGATAGAAACCCCCATTGGAGATGGGCCTAAGCTGTCGAGGAAGATTAGTTTTTTGATGGACCATTGGAAGAGTTCTCGATGATTTGTTTTAGTTTAGAGTCAATGGTTAGCTGGAAGTTTGATGTTTTGAGTAGTTCATAATGTGGAAATCGAGATTGATTTATCTCCAATTTATTTCATTGAGGAAATTGTTCAGGGGATCAAGTCCTTTGAAAAAGCTGTTGAAAATGAGAGGTTTAAATTTTCGATGAATCATTGGAAGGATTTTCGATGGATTTCTCTTGATTTTGTTATTGATTAGTTGATTTTTTTAAAGTATTAGTAGTTCTTAATGTGGAACACAGGGCAAGTTGGGGGTAGGCTTCAAAGAATTGATGCATTTTCAATGTAGTTTGTTGAGGAAATTGTTCATGGGATCAACTCCTTGAATAAGCTGTTGAAAAGTTTAATTTTTTTGATGAATCATTAGAAGGATCCTTGATTGTTCGTCTTCATTTTCTCATTGGGTTGAAAATTTGAGTTCTGAGTAGTTTTTAAAGTCGAAAGGGTAATTATCTCGAAACCTCCTTGTTGTTTGACTACTTATCATCGGACCCCCATAACGTAATTTTTTTCATCATGAAGCCCCCCTTCCCTCATCAGTGATTCAAAATTCCGTTAAGTTAGCCTAGATAGACTTTCTTTTTACTTGATGGATGAAAATGGAATATAATTCCGTTAAGTTACCCTTCCTTTAACTCTTCTTTTTTTGAAAAGGGCGATTTATGTTCATGAGTTCCTGCCTCGTTCTTTCCCAAGATGTATAAGAAAATGGAATATAATGTATCAGCAAACACGATTTTCAAGGAAGAAAAAGGAATTACTAATATTTCTTTTGTCTATCTTGTTTATATGTAGATTCATTTGCAATGTAATTGAATATAGTTCATTTTGTAATTCTAAGTACAATGCATAACTATTTTTCATGAATAAATATGGCTTATCCGGTTGTAATTTTTCATACAACAATGAGCTTGAATTTTATTTTCTTCTATCTTTATCAATAAATGTGTTTGGCGTTTGAATACAGAGACATTGGTACAAACTTGAGCTTTGAATCTTGTACTTCCGTATTCTCTTTCAACTTGAGATCTAAATCTCCAAAGTTATAGTAATTTGTCCAAACTTTGGGGTTTGAATCTTCCAAAAATTGTTCAACAAAAAGAGAAATCTAACTAAAATTACATAAATATTTGTGTCACATCCCGCGTCCACAATATCGGGTACGGGTTATGAACGCCCAACCTACGCTGTCGTTGACAGCGGTAGTCAGTTGTCTACATCGCAATTGTCATCCAAGTATAATGTTCGATTACTCATACAACTCTCTAGGTACGTTTTTTCCATCATGAACAATCATCACAATCATTATTACTTTCATTACATGTCTTTTACAAGTGCTTTCGAATAAAAGTCTATTCTAAATCTTCTAGGTTTCTCCAAGTCTTCATTCAACACCTGCTACGGTTATCCAGTCAGGAAGGAGCAAAGTAATGTACATATCTCACAGTGTTATACAATATGATGCAAGAAAATAATATAGTACATAATAGATGAAAATGACAAGTAAACACGAAAAGCAGGAATAACTGTCTACGTGCTCTAGCTACGTGTGGAACGTGTACATGAAACACTATCAAGCATATAGGGGCTAAATCATGAATCAAGTATATCGCGAATGATATACTATCAGTCACGCACACATGTAAATGGACATCAGACACGTCTAGTGACGGTGCTATCATTCACGTATTTGTCCAAGGCTAGAAAAATCACATGCTCTTCTAGTGTTCTCCCGACACGACAAGACACGACATGGCACGTGAAAATGTGCAAAATAATAAACATGCATGAAATATCGCATAGAAAAGTAAGATATCATGTACTTGCCTTTTATCCAATGGTGAGAATTACGCTAAGGCCACCTAGAAAGCAATGTTAAATTATTAGCTTCAACTCTAGAAAATTCTATCTAGGGTTTTAATTACTCATTATAGGTAAAGTCTAAACCTTAAGTTTTCCCCTTGTAACTCCTTTAAGGCCCAAACCCAATAATATACTAGGGTCCAAATCTGTATTAATTCTACTAAGCCCAAAACCTGATTGGGTCCAATCTTTTCATTTAAGTATAATTTCTGTAGCTAAAAGCCCATTGAATATTACTAAATCTTGGATATACTGTAACAAGTTTTAATAATATGACAGTCCAATCCTTATATTATTTAGTTAACTCCGTTAGCTAAACTGGCCTGAAAATAGGCTTCAAGATGTTTCCAAAGCCTGCTGGTTTCTAACATCCATTCCAAACCCCAATGTTAAAAGACACAAATACTAATAGTTATAAACCCAGTCCACTATTCACTGAATGTATTAACTAATCAAATTTCTTGATTATAGTTAAACCCATTCTCAATACTCCCTTTCTAATAATATTTCTACTAAAGCGAACAGATGAGAGAAGGCTGATACCTTATCACTCGGATACGAAAATATGGCGTGTCCGAACTCGAGGACACAAGGAAACAATTGTAGATGTTCGAACAATCTCATCTGTCTCGAAGAACATAACACAGTCATAACAAGTGAATTTGACCTGAAGCTCAAATGACCAAGAATTAGAATACTAAAGGAATTCAACCGATGGAGAAACTTACCGATCGACACTTCTCTTGACAACAATTGGAGTCTCTGCGACTTGTCGAAGTCAAAAGGTGTACGAAGCTAAATCAATGATGTAGTGCCAGAGTTAACGACTACACTGCTTCAACATAGGCTCAGGTCCACTCTGTGACATTAGTTCGAACTGACGTGCAAAAACAAAGAAGAACGTTTCAGAGTTCACTCAAATCAAAAATGAAGGAAAGAACTCATGTATCACAGAGAAGGAATTAAGATAAACTAAATGATCAAAATTGAACATATATCAAAATATTCGAACTGAACCAAAGAAGATCGATCAAGAACGCTGAACTGAATCAAGAACATCTAGTAATCTTACCATTCGATCAATTTACTCGATGTTGCGCTCGTTGCAGGGCTCGTCGTCCATCTTCTGCTCACTGGAGACGATTGCAGTACTAAGATCCGTCCAAATCTGTCTCGACCCTTCTCTGCGACATTACGTCGAACAAATTACGATCAACTGAAGAAACCTATGGAGAAATGACTTTGAATGATCAAAATAGAAAAAAGGATCAGAAACGAGGAAGAGTGAAGTTGAGAACTCACCGGAGCTCGTGAAGTCCATCGTCGACGTCTAAATCGATCGCCGGAGAGGTCGCCACCGGTGCCCGATCGAAAGAGACGATCGGATGTCAGTTCGTCGACTGGACATAGCTCGGAATGATCGGTCTCTGCTCACGAATGTCGATGGAAAGGTCGACTGGATCCATTGATCTCTGCCGTGGATGGCCGGCGGGGCGATTGATCATCGGCGGAACATCCATCGCCATGGCCACGAGTTGAAGAAGGAACGGAGTTCTGTCGGAGAAGGTCGAGACTCGGCGGAGGAGTATCATCGGAACCGCCGATCTCCGGCGGTGCAGAGATTGATCGGTGGCGGAGCAGGGCTTCGCCGGGAGGAGAGGAATGAAGAAATGAGGGAGGGTTGGATGGCTATTTATATAGAGGAGAGGCGGTGGAAGATTATTCGGGAATCTTCTAGAGTCGCCGGTCGAAGTCGGTGGTTGGATAGCTCTAGAGTCTTCGTGAATTTTTCTACCTCCGCCAGAAATCGCCAGTTGAGTTGTGTTCAACCGAAAGAACATGGGAGGAAAAGACACGAAGGAGAAGAATAAGAACAGAGGTCTCGATTCACATTTAAAGAGGTCTCGGTTCACATTTAAATCCTAGACTAGCTAATGGGTCGGGTTTGGATAGCAACGAGTCGGGTTTGGCCTACTCTGGCTTAGCCTGTCGTTGATCGGCTGGGTTCAATGAGGCCCATTGGCCTAGCATGTGGGTTGACGCACTGCAATTAGAGGTTGCTAGACTTAGTAATATGCTTGGAAGTATTTAGTACCTATATACTTTAACATAATATTTTAGCAATATCTAGGAAATATTTTTCTAGGGGTATTTAGTGAAAATACGACTTTATTATTTTAACAAAATTTCTATTTCAAAAATTAGTACTAAGAAAATTTACTTCGAAAATTATTTATTGATTTTCAGGAAAGGAGAGTTACATTGTGGTCACAACAAATTTTTTTCCATATATTTTAAGGTTTCATTAGGAATATAGTATATATATACGGAATTTGGGGAATTTATGATTCACAATCTGACTTTTTTGGGGGGCACAATACAACTTATGAAGAAGTCGCAAAAGATGATCTATTCTAGTTCATAATTTCGAGAAGAAGAGAACTTGGTAGGGATTTTAGATTAAAACCCAAATTTGGGATTTAGGGTTCAAGCAAATGATGAGTTCATGGAGAAGAAACTCCCCAACAGTTCAGACAATTAAGAAGAGGGTATTTTCGTCCATCAACTAAAAGTTAAGTCCATGTAAGCAAACTTAACAGAACTTTTGAATCTTTGATGGCGAAAGGGGGCTACATGATGAAAAAAAAAATAACATTAAGGGATTCCGATGATAAGTGATCAAACGTCATTTTTATTAGATAATTACCCATGTGGAAATGGGGGCAAGTTGCACTAGTCTTCAAATAACATAATTTTCCATTTAGTTCATGAGGAAATTGTTTAAGAGAACAATTCCTTGCATGAGCTGTTGAGAATTTTGATGTTTGTTGAGTCATTGGAACAATTTTTTATGCCCTCTTAAATTATTCACTGGCTAGTTGAAACTTTGAAGTTTTTGAGTGGATCTTAGAGTGAAAATGGGGGCAAGTTGCAGTAATCTTCAAATAGTTGATGCACTTTCCATTTAATTCATTGAGGAAATTGTTTATGGGATCAATCCGTGCTTAAGCTATTCAAATTTTTTTTCCACGTATCTGTGTAGTAACATAGTTTTTATTTTAATTCGATTTTCCTAATACTATGGAACTATGATATCCTTTTTTCTGATTGCCGATTGATAGTCACATTTCTAACTAGCTCATTGGACAGAGTATGCAATGATCAATCATTTCATTAAGCTAGTCATAATTTTTCTTACAAACATTGACCGTCGGTTACCGGCAGGGGCGGCTGCTCCCCACCCCACCCCCCAACTCCCCCGAGTTTTCAGTGTCCTAGTATGCATATATGTTTATATGATTATATAGATAATGTTCTATGGAAAAGAAAACACAACTTATGGTGGCTTAGTTGAGTGTGTATGTTTTTAACTAATAGGCCTCAAGTTCGATTCTCTTTAGCCACATTAGTTCTTATTTTTATAAACTTCCCTCCCAATATATATATATATATATATATATATATATATATATATATATATATATATATGTGTGTGTGTGTGTGTGTGTGTGTGTGTAACTAATAGGCCTCAAGTTTGATTCTCTTTAGCCACATTAGTTCTTATTTTTATAAACTTCCCTCCCAATATATATATATATATATATATATATATATATATATATATATTGTGGGTCTGCCCCTGGTTACTTGTCCTACAAGATTCTGTTATCACTGTCATCTAGCTCATGCCCACTTCTGTTCATAGGCGTTCTTTACATGATTATTTCCAACTTTCTATAAAATAGTTGATAAATTTATGATGATTATTATTATTTGAAGTTTTAACCCTTAGCTCTGTCCATATGCTCTAAATATATCTGATTCACTAGTTTTTCTTTGATCAATTGATTGATGGTACTACCAGAGAGTAACTAGTTTCTATGATTTTTGGTGCATTGATTCACTTTAGCAGAACTATTCTTCTGCAATTAATCCATAAATGAGATACTGAAGCATCATAGGTTTCAATAAGATATTTATATTTTCTAGTATTCTGCAGCAGTCGAATTTTGTTGAGGAATGATGCTATATCTTTCATTGCTATGATTTTGTGTTATTACATCTTTTACATGCCTTTTTTTTTCTATTGGAGAATAGTTTATTTTACAAATTTTAAATTTTGATTCTGATCTGTTAGTGCTTTGTACATTTTTTCCTCTTCTGTATGGTTTCCTAAATCTTTTGAGTAATCTCACTGCAACTGTGCACGTATGAGATATTCCAAATATTAGATTTCTGTCTGTTAGTTAAGACATTCATATTACAAGTTGCAATTACTTTGGAAAAACTACCAGGAATTCTAAGAAAATTGTATAGCTACCAGGAATCCTAAGAAAATTGTATAGCATCCACATAGTATCTGTAATTAACAATGCAAACTTGCTATTATCATCTCTCTCATGTTCTCATTCATGTTTCTGAGTTCCTAAAGAGTAATAAATTTCCTTTTTTCTCTGAATTATTTCCAATCTTTGATGAGTTTTGCCAATTTTCCTATGCTCTAAAGTTCAACTCTTTTCTGAATCATCCTTAAATGCTGAACTTGAATACTATTTGAGCAGGAAGAACTGATGGAGTGGTTGGAGGGAAGTAAGTACTGGAAGAGGAATAATGGGAGGGACCATGTCTTTATAGCTCAAGATCCAAATGCTTTGTATAAAGTGATTGATCGGGTGAGGAATGGGGTTCTGTTGGTTTCTGATTTTGGGAGGTTGAGGGGAGATCAATCATCCCTGGTCAAGGATGTGATCTTGCCGTATTCACATCGAATCAATTCATATAATGGAGAAGTTGGTGTTGAGAATAGGCAGTCATTGCTCTTCTTTATGGGTAATCGCTACCGCAAGGAGGTAATGTTTTAATCCAGAGCATTTTCATTGAAAAGCATCTCCATTCGTCTAGAGAAGGCTCTTTAAAATATTTTTTCTATATGCTAATTACTTTTGGTAACCTACATTTTGCCAACAGAACAAACCAGTTTCATGGGTAAGTCAGTGAATGAGGATTCAAAGTACAGTATTAAATGCTAATATAGTGTTGTTCTGTTTAACTAGCCTTTCCTTTGAAAAATTTCAAATCCATCTCCCTCACAACCATCATAATGGAAATTCTTTCATCTTTTATCTTTATCTGACATCAGAGCAAATCCAAACCTTTCTCCCTGAAAAGAAGGTAGACATTCCACATCCACAGAGGAGACTTTTAATGCCCGACTCTTGTTTAAGCACGTCATTCCTAATGGTCATTGGTGGTGAAGTACCATTTATGTGATCTTAGTCAATATCTTCCTAAGTTGTAGTATCCTATCAAGGAATTATAAAGCCTCGTACATTAACCAACAAGGGATCATGGCCACAAATGTTACAGCAATTTCAAGTGTTACATAGGCCTGCAGTTAAAAGATAATAGACACCAGTTGGCTCTTGTATTGTCTCAGAAAATTGCGTTTTTTTTATTGACATCATCTTTGCCCACCCATTCTAATTTATTACCAAGGAGAATGATCTAGGTAAAGGGAAATGCACGGTTGGGCAGCTTGGAGGAGAGCATATGTCATGCCTTTGCAGAAACCAATGTACAACTTTCCTAAACATGACACGTAAATGTTGTCTAAAAGAGTCCCCTTTTATATCTAGAAATGTTATTCCTTTTGAGGTAAACATAATGCATTCCTATGCCATATATTTGAATCACGAGAGTGGTATTTTATTCTCATTTATTATTCTAAATTTACTTTTGGTTTGGGAAAAAAATCATAGAGAAATGAGATCCATTTCTAACAGATCCTACTTCCATCTCCTTTTCATCACTTTCTTTGCAAGTAATTGCAGCCTAAAGTATAAAGTACCCCTTCTATACCATGTTTAGAAAATTTAAATAGCATAAACAATTGTGACCATAAAATTTATGGGATTTTTGCATATAGTCTAGCATATCTTCACATAAATCACACGAATCTTTGTTATTTTTAAATCAAAAGTCCCCCAAATTATAAAATTAAGCTATGAGTCCCTCAGGTTAACCGATGAAAAATGAGAATATTCCATTAACCCAAACACAATTTAATTTATTGGGCACTTCTCCTTCCCGTGCCATTTCTTTTCTCTAATGAAATTTGCTCTTCTTTTGAAGCCCTCACCAGATACGAACATCAATTGGGATACATATTCTGGAATTTCTCTTCAAAATTCGATATTTCGAAGTGGCTCATCAAATTTTCCTCAGTTATTTTGATGGGTTCGCTTTTGATTTAGAGTAGGGGAGAAGGATGAGTGGAAGGAGAGAGAACGAAAGAATGAGTGTGCGGCCGAGGGGAGGTAGAGGAAGATGGGAAGGGCAACATAGGCTTTTGAAGAGTTGGGTTAATTTTTTTTTACTGAAAGAGACGGAGGGGGCTCCTAAGTCAATTTTAGTGATTTTTGAGGGACCTGTAAGAGAATAACAAGAGTTGGGGACTTATTTAATATATGATAGATTTGTGGTACTTATGTGCAAAAAATCATATATATATATATATATATATATATATATATATATATATATATATATAATGTTGCCAACTAGTCTGTAACTCAGGAAAACATAACCAAGGTGTACTACATACTGCCTCAAGAATGCATAGCGACATATTCTATTCTGAGTTCCCTCACACTAGTACGTTTTGACAGAGCTTGGAGCAAATTAGCGGGGCATTTAGGCCAGTTTGCATGTTAAAAGCATGTCCATATTTTGGCCATACCCAATGCTCGTCCTGTCATGATATTCAATCCAGTATATACAAGAATATTTAGAAGATAGCGGGTCTACTTGTCAATGGCCTAGTGAATAATTAGTTTACATTGTCTGCTAAGACTTTTGCTTCCTCCATTAGTTTGTTAACAAACGAGGTAGTTTTGGGGGATATTAATCCAATTCATGTTGTATACATTATGTATAATCCTAAACTGCTACATGCTAGAAACATAAGACATATCTATCTTTATATGTTATACATTACCAGAAAATTAGAGAAATGCAGTCAATTTTTTTCACAAGTTATCACCATACCAAAGATCATGTCATGAACCTCCAAAGCCCAACAGTTCACCAAGTCGCTAGTCTGAAAAATAAGTGGTAAACCCTCTATAAGAGTTAGATGATGGAAGTTATTTAATCTTTAACTGACAAGTGTACTTTTACGACTTGCACTAATTATGTAGCTTTGCAACTAAAGTTTATATAGTATAATTGTTTCTCAATTACATGATTCAAATTTCAGCAGTTCATCATTACAGTATTCCTAACAAGCAGATGTTGCTTGTGCTGCGAACAAGCAGGTGCCACCACTTCCTTAGATATTAAAGTTGATATTTATGCAATGTATAATACATTCTAAATTCATTTTCATTGATACAGAACCCTTCTGTGATTCTTTTGCTACTTAATATATAACTATTTTCTACATCCATATTATAGGGAGGAAAGGTTCGTGATACTCTTTTCCAGATACTTGAGAATGAGAAGGATGTTATAATTAAACATGGAGCACAATCAAGAGTGAGTAGGCGAATGGCGTCACAAGGCATGCATTCATCCAAATTTTGTCTACATCCTGCAGGAGATACACCCTCTGCCTGTAGGCTGTTTGATGCAATTGTTAGCTTATGTGTTCCGGTGATAGTGAGTGACTATATTGAGTTACCCTTCGAAGATGTCATAGACTATAAGAAGATTGCAATATTTGTAGATACAGAAACTGCGGTAAAGCCAGGATACCTCACTTCATTACTCAGGGGAATAAATGTGGAGGCAATTCTGAAGTATCAGCAAGAGCTCAAATTGGTATGCAGATTTCTTGTACTGCTCTAGTATTATCTACTCGGTTTGTTCATAGTATCCACTCATATTATTTAGGTCTTTACTATTATGTGATCATACATATCAAGAGGATGTGATATTAAATAGCATAGGAAAATAGACAAAAAGTATTGCCTTTATCATGTCATTTTAGCATTCATTTATTGTTTTGAAAAGAATAGAAGTGTCACGCTTTTTAGATTCTTCACATTTTCCGTGCGTGCGCACACACATACAGTGTAAGAAGACAAACATGCCCTCTTTTTGTGTGTTTGTGTGTGTGACGTTAAATGCAAATCCATCCTGTTCAAAGATGTTTTTGCTATTTTCTTACAGCACTAAAAAAGAATGGCTTATAATAATGGGTTGAGCAATTACACTTTAGTACACATTTAAAATCCAAACAATGAATCAAAGAAACTCAAAACACATAAATTAAAGAAACTCAAAACACATAAATTATTTGATAGAACTATCTTGCAATGTTGGAAATTCAAAACACATAGTAGTTGATTGAACTATTTTATATTTGATCTAACGACTCATTGCTAGAAAGTAGAAAGCATCCTTCTTTTGGCTTAGTTTATACAAGTTATCATGATAACAAGAAAGAGTACATATGACTCCTGCTGGTCTATCATTACCTTCAACTTCTAGAAAGAGTGATTTGCACTTAGACCGCAAAACTTGCATGACCTCAGTGGTTAGCCACTCATCTTGCTCTCTTTAAAAGTAATAACCTTTTTTCTTTCTATTGCTTTACTTTTGTAAAGCCTATATATTGCAAGAAACCCCAAAATTCTGTGTAGTCAAAGGCGCGCCTTACTCCTAGGCGCATGGGCAGCGTCTCAGGGCACTCTAGGCGGAGTGCAATTCTTAAGGCGCACCTAAGGCGCGCATTTTCCGAGCGCCTTGGAATAGCTAAGACGCGTCTTGAAAATTTTGTGAAAAAAAATAACATGTGTAGACTATTTTTTGAACTGTTGTACTGTTTTTAGACTATTTTTTGAACTGATGTATTTTTTTTTTACTGCTCACTCAATTCAAAGTGATTACAATTTAGACATGGGAGAATTTGAAGCACACATGTTTATAAATATAGAAATCCGATGTGAATAAATATATATATATATATATATATATTTATTTATTTATTTATTATTTTTGTGTCTCGTGTCGTTTTTCTGGCTCTCACCTTAAGTGCATCTTGCGCCTCGGACGATTTGGACCCTTTGCGCCTCGAGTGCGCCTTTGACTACCTTGCCCCAAATTGTAACATATTTTATCTAATGTTATCATGATAACTTGTATAAACTTTACTCAGCCCATTCAGAGGTACTTTAGAAAATGATCCTTTTGATCTCCAATGACATTAACAATCTTTTGCAATCCTTTAAAAGAGAATATTAGAATATTGGGCTTGTGTACATGAAACAATGGTATGTTTTCCTTTCCCTAGTATTCTTCTTAGGTGGTTTCCTATGCTTCTCTCAGGTGAAACATTACTTTGAATACGACGATCCAAACGGAACAGTGAATGAGATATGGAACCAAGTTTCTTCAAAAGTCCCTCTCATTAAGCTGATGATCAATCGTGACAAACGTCTCGTCAACAGGAGTTTGGATGATCCAGATTGCTCTTGCCTCTGCACAAGGCTAAATGGAACAACTACCCAGCAATGACAGGTTGCTTTTGAAAGACAGGAGCACCTCTCATCAGATTGTTTCTCACATAGACCGTCTTGAACTCTAAAGCAGAATCAACAGCTTTGGCGCATCAAGAGGCATTTAAGTTATGTATCATCAATGGTTATTCTTTCTACTTTTCTACATTTTGCAGTGTAGCAATCGAGAAACGCTGACATGAAGATGGAGCAAGAACACAGATTTCTGGATTCAGATTGAGGCTTTAAAAGAGCAACTATTTCCACGGTCCCATTTTTCATATTTTTTTAAATTATTTTTTGTATGATAGGTATAGGATGAATATTTGAGCATGTAAACCCTGTTTGCTGTATATCATTTTTCAGTTTTGAACATTGCAATTATTTTGTTATATGAAACATTCATTTTAAGGAATTTCCTTATCAAGATAAAGGTGATGTTCCATTTGCAGTTTAAATCCAGAATTATTATCTAATACTATCTTATTTACGGGATCCAGTTATGACACTGATCGCTATTGTAGGCTTCCCGCGTTGTATAGTTCTGGAATTGTACTCAATAATTTATGCATTTCCTAAACCTGCAATGGTTTTATTAATACATGATTTTTCATGTAACTTTCTCCAAATCAAATGAGCTATTTACAAGGAAAATAAAAAATCATGCTGCCATGGGCCCAGCCAGGCAAGGTCCATAGCCAGCCCAAAATATTTAGGGCCAAAAGGAAAAATCCAATGGAAAAAAAACTTCACCGAAAAAAAATAGTACAATGTGCAAAAACATGTGTCACGTTCCAGATCCAGAATACTAGAGAGCGGAGGAATGACTCAGCCAACCACATCTTGCGAAATACCGAAGCAACTCATAATGTGTTAATGTTATCTAGAGACATGGGGGTACATACTACAATTACGGTCTCCTAGGGTCAAGAATTTTTATATCTCAATCATTCAGACAAGTAGCAATTAACATAGAACATTTCAGAATAAGCAGTAAGGCGTCCCAAACGCCGCATCAGAATGTTCTTAGAGATCTAGTAAGACAAAATGTTAAGCCAGATACAAGGTCAAAAGTATACATGAGAGCGAGTCAGCTACAGTCTGAATATGTTACAGTCATGTAGGGAACTAGTGTTAAGACTTGTCGGCTAACAGGTGCCGGTTGGCTAAACGTCCAAAAGAATATAGTTCACAAAAGACGAACAATGAATAAAGAAACTCATGTCCTTCAGCAGTCATCCTTCGAGTGCGTGCCATCAGTGAGGAGGAAGTAAGCTTGATCCTCAGGTGTTGGTTCTAAACCTAGCAATGCAAAACCAGTGGGATCAAATCCCAAATAGCAAGTACCACAAAGAAAGCACGAAATGAAGAAACAAAACCAATTCTATAATATGAGATGCATGAGCCAACAATCAATGGCATATGTCCTATCCATGACACCCCTTCACCAAACAAGGACATGAAGTGCCTTATCACATCAAGATAGAATAAGTCCCTTGATTATGGTCAAGCTGAAATAACTCTGCGTCGTAGTTTCAGTCCACAGCCTATCATATCACAACATCGCGACCCAATAACCAAACAAGGACATGAGTTGCACCATCATGCCACTACAACAAAACACCATTATTGTAACGATCTAAACATGTTACAAAAATTAATTCTAATGAATAAATTCCGTAAGTATATAGGTGTGGGCAATATTACTAACTCCCCTCCTAACGGTTCATGCCCGTTAGTATTTGATTATTCTAACGGCTATATCCGTTAGTGATTAGTTTTCTAACAGACATATAAATATATGTAGAATTGAATATTAACAGACTTTGGCCTTTAGTATTTTAAAAAATTTGAAAAAAAATATTAATTTTAGAATTAAATATTTTAGAATTAAATAGTAACGGAATGGGCCTTTAGTATATTTAAAATATATGAAAAAAAATAATTTTAAAATTATCCTTTTTAGTTTTAAACTTTTTTTTTCACATCAATAAATTTACAAATTTCTCCATTCTCAAATAATCTATATTATATCCAAAACCATATATATTTTGATATAATCAATGATCATTACATATATAATGTTAAATTAAACAAATACATTGAGTATCATTCATAACAATAGACCCTTGCACAGACCAATCACTCTCTAAGAAGGAACACTTGCAATTGTATTGAAGCTTCTCATCACTCCTACTTTCTTCTTCCTGAAGTAGAAAAAGAATGAAAAATGGTATTAACATTGTAGCAAAAACTTTAAAACTAAGCATGTGGCAGAAAAATTAACAATTTAGCAGAATTATACTGCTCTAATTCGAGCAAATAAGAACTCAAATATACGTGGTGTCCAGAATCTTTGAAGTATGAAATACATGATAAAATTGATGTGAGCCTAAACAGTTCAATGTTAGGAATAACACTGAAGTATCAGTGAGTAGTGAGGCAATGCAATGCATCAACGCCTACTCTACTATCATTGAGTTCCAGTTCAATAGCGGTAAGTTCAATTCAGCATTCAGTACTCGTATATCAGTATCAGAAGTACAATATCAATGTGAAGCAGTATTAGTATCAGAGTACAGTTTAGAAGTGTGAAGCAGAATCAGTATCACAATATCACTATGAAAAGGTATCGATACAATATCAGTATGGATGTAAATTTAGTTTATAAGTTTTGACATGCTAAAAATTCACTCAAATTTGAATCTACTGGACATCGGCACGAAGAAATCAGCCATAGGAGCTGCATGACAAATAAACAGAAGGTATTTGATGAAATTAAGATTTTCTATTGTACACAAGTGTAAAAAATAGGCAAGCTTGACCTGAACCAGTGCTTATGGTGAAGTTCTATGGTGGCCATGCAGGTCTTCGTTCGCAAGAAGTGCGATGTCGTAGTAGTACTTAGGACTAGAGTACTATTACGAGCCTGCAATAGGATATAGGATATTAGGAATAGAAAATACTCAATCACAACTAGAAATTTCAACTCTGAATTAAATTTACTAATCTTAATCACCCTGTATGACTTGATATATTCTCCAATTCCTGTCATTCTCAAATAATATCTTATCTTGTGTCTTAATGATGTCTCCTTATTGTTTTATCATATTCCAGAATGACACCTATAACATATTCCAGAAGAACACGCGAGACCAGAGCACCTGGTTGTTCAGGAGCAGCTGCAGAAGCCGCTCCAGTTGTCTCTGAATATCTTTCTTCTCCTCTTTCACTTCCACCCCAAGGAGGTGTACCATCGAACACTGGAGGCATGCCCACTGAAGAAACATATTTATATGAGCTCTTCAAATGTATGCTGGAGGCGCAGAAGGCTCAGACTGAGGCCCAGAGGGAACAAACAAAAATGATGCAAGAAAGCATTGAGAGTTACCATCATATGCCTTTGGCATCTATGGAGAAGTTTGCATCTCAGCAACAACAGCCTTTCCAACAAAAAATGGGCAATATCTTGGACTTCAAGAAGATGGCTCATCGGGAGTTCAAGGGAACTGAAGTGATCCTATATGCGGATGAATGGCTCGAGGATATCGAACGAATTATACGGGTTGCTCGGATACCGGAAGACCTGAAGATAGAGGCTGTAGGCTTGCAGCTTCACGATATCGCCCGCACTTGGTTCAAAAATGAGCCCAGACTTGCTGATCCAGACCTAACTTGGGACCAGTTCAAACACCTTTTCAAACAGAAGTTCTTTCCCGCAGTAGCCCAGGGCGTTCCGGAGAAACAATTCCAGAACTTGGAGCAAGGTAGTCTCTCAGTAGATGAATATGCTGCAGAGTTCGGCAGGCTGAGCCGATTCGCAAAATATATGGTGAGAGATCCGGAGGACCGAGCTCGCAGATTCCGGCAAGGCTTGGTCATTCGAGTCATTATCTCCTATAGTATCACGACTTTTGCTGGGATTGTAGCAGAAGCCCGAGGATCGAGGTGGACATGAGCTTTAAACCAAAGCGGAACCGGAATGTGTTCGAAGGAGGCAGCAGCACAGGACCAACAAAACGTTCCCATTTTCAGCCGGGGACTTTCCAGCATCAGCAGCAGCATAGTCCTCCAACTAGCTTTTCGGCTCAGCCGCATCCTCAAAGACAGATCCAGCAGACCCCTTTTTGCCATTTTTGCAAGAAACTGGGACATTCCTGAAAAATATGCAAAAAAAGACTTGGAGTCTGTCTATACTATGGTTCTGTGGGACATCAGATGAAGAACTGTCATATTCGAGGTGCAACAAATCAAAATGGACCAGCTAAGCCACATGTGGCATAACAGCAGAGGGGACCTCCACTTCCAACACAACAACAGCAATTTGTCCAGCACCAGCAGAGGGGAGCTCCTCAGCAGGACAGAGCTTTTGCTACAACTGTCGAGGAAACTGAGCCCGCCGGTGATGTTATAGCAGGTTCCATTCTTCTCGATTCTATTCCAGCCGTAGCATTATTTGATTCTAGTGCATCCCATAGTTTCATATCTGTGTCTTTTGTACTTAAGCATAATTTAGTAGTGAAACCCTTGAGTAGAAACTGTAAGATCACGACTTGGGGAGGCATCATCCTAGTCAGTGATGTTTGCAAGGGGTATCACGTTACATTGGGAGACCGTGTTTTGTCTGCTAGCTTACTCGTAATGCCACTTTCAAGTTTTGACATTGTCCTTGGAATGGATTGGTTGGGTATGCATTTCGCTAGCCAATCAAGCAGATAGAGGCATCCCTTTTTCCTGTTGACATGCTCAAAATGTATTCATAATATGCATACCTGGAATGCACCAGCCCCCAACTGTTCAATGGCTTCCTTCTCCTTCTTTGGAGAAGTGTTGATCATTGTCACCTTCATCCCAAAGCCTTTGGAGAAGTGTTGATAATAACCGAGCAACTTCCACCCGCAACTATGTACTAATTAGAGATTTAACTATCATGAAAACTAGATGAGGTACAAAGAATGAAAATAGATACGAGTATAAATATAAGAATGTTGAAACATCTAATTTCAGAGTGTTCAAGAAACAATATAATGATAACTTTAAAGGGAGGCGAGACCAGATTCTCGCTCAGAAGCAGAATAGTATATAAAATTGAAGTGAGAGCATTTAAAATAAGTCCACATCTTAACTATTGGAAAGAGAATAAACATATATTGGATACAGAGTTCAGGTCATGGTTACTCTGAATAAACAAGTAGCCAATGAAACCAAGCTTTCTGCCAAAGCCTGACACTGGACCAGATTGAACAGCCTCATCCAACTCCAGCCAACTCTGAGATTAACTCAAAGATACAGTAAACCTTATGGACTTCCTACAAACTTTTCACAAGAAGGACCATGTATACTAGCAAGACATCTGTTGAACACTGCATAAAGGTACCCATGGCAAGAAATAAACTGAAAACTGTTTTATCAGGAAGGGATAGGACATCAATAGCTCATAAGACCAAAATTATAGACATCAAGGAGCTGCTGCCAGTTTGCAATACAACAACTGAGCAAGAATTACCAAATAATATGTATATGTTCCCTAGGAAACTCTTTAACTTCTTAAGCTTCTGAGTTGATGTCATCTGTGTTCCTTAAAATACCTGCAAATAAAACCTTGGTGCTAATAATGATACTCCTCATCATGTTCATACACAGAAGAGTTTCAAAGATATAAAACGTATTGAATTTGCATGAGACTTTATTCATTGTCTGCCAAGTTCAAGTCACTTTTCCTGTAATTCCAGGCAAAACATGCAGAAATTGACACTTAGACTAATACACCGTGATGGCATTTCCGTTGCCTTCTAATTAATGGAACCTAGCAGTCTCTGATTAGCATCCCAGTTTGGTAAAATATTATCCCGTTCAAATTTGTGACAAACAATCTTTCCTTCTTTTTTACTAACACCTAGATCATCTCCAATTATTAAAGGTCCCCAAACTATGCCTCATCAGTAAATTTAGTTATCGTCTAAGGTTGTATGGATGCTATCTTACTTAATGCGATAGATGGATGAAACTTTCCAACCAAACCAGTAAGAGCATGTTCAAAAAGCTCCCAGATTGAACATTTTCTTAGCAATTGATAATTTAGTAGCCATTCTAGACTCATAGTCAACATCATGTAGAAATAAAGTCTTACTTAACATAATATATATATATATATATATATATATATATATATATATATATAAAGATTCCACCCAACTAAGAGTAGTGCTGGCTTTTCACAACTGAAGAATGATGTCACGTTTTTTTTTTTTTTTTTTTTCAAAAACCTAACTATAAATCCAAGACTTGGATTAGAGGTAGTCTTTATAACATAAAACAACAAAGGGTTAGCAACTTTAGACTTAAACAGAGAAGTAATGAACATTATACATAGTAGAAAAACAACTACAAAAAAAATCAATGAATCAAAAGGGTTCTAGTTATGAAATAAATGATTCAGGCTCAAAACCTGGAACACCTGGGGGACCATATGGATCAAATTAGGCACCATGAGGAATACCCCTGTTTATAAAGTGAACTGTTGCCTCAGTTACAGATATATATCTATGGTTGAACACAAACTTGTCCATTTGACCAAATATCAGAAAAAACCATTCAGTCATGGTCCGGGTGCAGGGATTTTACCATGATCAAACTATGAGGGATCATCGGGCCCAATAGTTAAAAATTCCTTATCAATGTTCGACTACTAAACTAATTCAGAGACTGAGTATATCCAATTAACTTAAGTATATCAATAAATTATTTTCTTTTGAAGAGGAAGATATAGCTATGAGAAGCAAGTAGGTTTGAGCTCGGGTGTAATATTTGTATGTGGTGTATTTACAGACCCAAAATTAATTTTTAGCGTAAATAGAATTTCTATGATTTCAAAACAGTGTCATTATGTGGAAGGCACAATGAGAAGCAAAACATATGTAAATGAAGAAATACAATTATAACGAATGAATATGATAAAAAAATAAAGTCATGAATGCAGAAATTTAATGGTTTACATAAACAAATTTGTCTACAAGTTAATCTTAGAGTTATGTTGGATAACTCTAGATAAGACATCATGAATTAATCATCAAACAGAATATATAACCACAAATTCATAAGGAACTTGCCTTTGTTTTTCTCAAACGTTAAATGATGCCTGATGCTCTGACCTTTTTGTGTTCTCACTATACCATCTTTTAAAAGGTCTTCCATTACAGCTTCTCCAACTAGCTCATATGTCTCTACGTCAAGAAATCGCTAGAGAGCAACAGGATCTCCACCACAACACTTTGTAAGCCACTCATCCTTCAGCATCTTCAAACACTCTGGTCACAGATGGGCACCTATCTGAAAGGCCCCTCTGAAGAACAATGGTCCTTAACTTAATACTGGTAAAGCATGAAACAAATTAGAACTACCATGTATAATCCAAATCGAGCTTATTTCCATTATATAGTCTTCCTTACCTTAGACTTTGAAGTGAAAATTTACTCGCCAGGACAAAGTATGCAGCCCTGCGAACTGCCTCGCTAATATCAAGTATAGATTCAACAATTGCTACAAATGTGTCATTAGAAGGCGGCATAGACAAAACTAGAATTTGACGTACCTCCTACATAGTTTCATATTTTAGAATATAGAGGAGAATCAATCACTGAAACTAAGCTATATATATATATATATATATATATATATATATATATATATATATATATATATATATATATATATATATACCTTGGCATATATTTTGAGTGAAGGTCATGTGGAGTACTTAAATAATTGCCACTGTTCGTTCTAATAAATGGAAGTCCTATAGAAGGTGAACTAGAAAGTAAGGCTGTTATTTATTTATTGCTCCCAAGTTCTCATGCCCTTATTGATAAAGTAGAAAGAACTAAGAACCTGTAACTTTTGAGCTTGAGATTCAACCATCAAATCTTAGCAGCGCGCGCATGCCTCCATTGTGGACAAAGTTGCTAATGTTAAGCATGCCCTACAAAAGTAAAAAGGCATATCCATCAAAATGTGAAATTACCTTACATTGTATTATGAAATCATGCTAAACTCAAAGAAAGAACCTAATTGAATTATAAGGTCAAGGTCTATCCATTTTAATTAACTAAAGCACTAAATGTATTATGCACACAAAACATATAGAGCGTGAGGGTTAGAAACTTTATATCATCAGCTTGGCAACCAATTAGTCCCTATAATTCTTACAAGCATCTTCAATAATTCATTATTTAATACTTAGAAGGAACCCAACTAAGAAAGTTCACAAATAAAATGACAAAATCACCAGAATAACGCCCAGCTCGAAAATTAATGAAAAGAGAGTCATAGCAAATAATAACCATATGAAACATAGGTTTAACATATGAAACAAGAATAAGGCCTTATGCTCGGCATTGAATCACAGAGCAGTGCCCCCCGGCACAAATTTCTAATGGCATATACACGTGAAATTGGTCACGAAGAATACCCTTAACAGTCACTACTAGAAATATGTAAAGTTAGAAACAGAAGAAAGAGAGGAATCTTAGTTCCTGATCAACCTTGAATGCAACATTAGCCTTTTAAAAGTGTGTATACAAGCCACCTAACTTCTTTGGCAGAGGAAATGATAAACCAAACTATCATCCAGATATAAATGGATAATAGATTAACAGACACAACCACAATAATTATGCCACTAGAATTAAGCATTATTAATCGACAAGAATAGTGCCCAACTCTAACAATTAGTTTAGATAACAAACTTACAATGCTAGTAAAAGAGATAAGAACAGTAAGCAAAAATATACATCCACACCGTGCATTAAAAAAAGTAATACTAGTTGGGTGAAGCATTTTGTCAAACATTTGAGCTACATCCACATCGTGCATCCACTCCTGTAACGTTACATATCTTAAATATCATCACAATTTTTTCTTTTTGTTCTTTTTCTTTTTCGAGATAATCACTACATAATTTCATATTGCCATTTCTAATGACTCCTCACCAAAAACCCACAGAACCTTTTTTTGGATGACTCAAAGATAAAGTAAGATAGATGTACCTCAAAATTGTTAAATAGGATCATATTGTTCTTGTTGCTGCTGAAACTGAAATCAACAAAGCAATTTAATTTCTAAAGTATGATAGGAATAAGATCTGCACGTCCTTGTGGCTTCTTCAGTCTAGGAAACAGTAAATTTAATCCATGTAGGACAACAAGACATGGTTTGTACATGTGCTAAAAACCAGAAAGTGCTTCCAAGAAATTGCAAGAACAATTCAAAAGTATTAATAATGTGACAGGACGACAACGTAGATGAAGAAGGATACGGCAAAGAAGTATTTGCAGGATCCAAGTTGATAGCAGCTACTTTCCTGCAAGTAACAAATTCAGCTCCCGCAGTCATTACATAACAGTAAATTTAATAAAAGAAATTATTAAAGAACAAATCAAGGAGGTTCATGGTTCACAATAAGCAAACTTCCCAGCACTTGGACGAGATAGCCAATACACCAAAGAGAAAACAAGAGAAGGGATGCCTCATCTCAAGATGTTACAAATTATGATCCTTCTATAGTATTCCAACACTCCCAAAAGAACTATATAATTTCAAACAATAAATCCAATACTTTCCTATCATGCAAGACAGACAAATACACTAAAAAAAAAAACATTTATATTAGTTAGATGAACTCGACAGATGATAAGCAAGTGGATTAGGGAATTGATATCTTGCTATTTTCTGTGGTAACTGGTCATTCATTGTCAAAAGCAACAAGAGTAGATATATCTCTAGTGTTAGAAATAGGGTGTTGATAAGGGCACTGCCAATTTTACTTGGGGCTAGCCCAGGATTGGGGCTAGCCCACTATAGAGCTACCTTTACTCATACTAGCCCAAGTTTATACTTGGGGCTAGCCCAGGATTTCAACCCATCCGATTCTTATTCGCCAAACCTAGCTCCCCCGACCGTAGTTTCTCCCCCTCCCGCCGACCCCCTCCCGCCGGCCGATCTCCGCTGTCCTCCTCGTCCTTGTCGATGGCTCCCAAAGTCTCGAAAGAACCAAGGTAGAAATCCTCATTCTCCTTGCACTATTGTATTTGAAAAATTGTCCAAAAATGATAAGAAATCCTCTTGCATGTTGAAAATTTTGAGTTTTTTTCTTTCAAATGAGGGCATACTAGTCGTTGGCGGAGTCTAGGATGTAGTTTAGACATAGAAGTCGTTTGGAACATGATTTTAGGGCGTACAATGTCGAGACTGCTCGACATTGTCGAGCAGTATCGAGCGGGACTGTAGAATATCCTACAGTCCCATACTGATTTAGGACTGTAGGAAATTCGACAGTCCTATATATATATAGGACTGTCGAAATTCCTACAGTCCTAAATCAGTATGAGACTGTAGGAAATTCTACAGTCCTAAATCATTAGGACTGTTAAAAAATCTGCAGTCCTGTATACTTACAGGACTGCAGAAATGGCTACAGTCCTGAAAATAAAATGAGATTATTATGTTAAAATAGAAAATATTTTTTGTCTGTATACATTAATTTTTGTCTTATAGTCATGCCCCTGGAAAGGACACTGTGGATGAAGAAATGAGAAGACGCCCTACTGCGTCGATGCGTAAGGAACGCACAGTTTCGCAAGGCGTCACTATCCGCGAGGGCGCGGCACGCCCTGAAGTGAGAAAACGTCCATTGACGAAGAAGATTGCCACAAAGAGACGTGCTCCTCCTAGTTCTTCCGGTTCTTCTTCCTCCTCCGATGAGGACATGCCAAATGTTCCAAATCGGCCTACTGATGGTTCAGGACCTTCTCAGCCTGCAGATAGTCCTATCGAGAGTCTTCCACAAACTCTCGGAAACCGGCCTACCGATGGTTCGGGACCTTCTGAGCAGGCAGATAGTCCAGTCGACACTCGTCCAAACGGTTGCTCTATGTTACCGTCGATCCAAAACCATATTGCATACCAAATATGGAACAATCCGGTAAGTACATTACGTTATGATACATTTATATATAGCTGTCAGTTGAAAGTATATTTTACATAGAGGTTTAATTTCATCCAATTGTTGACTTTTCAGGAGAGTGGTCGTATGTTGACGGTAATCAACCATGGAAAAAAATGTAATACATGGAGGTATGAATTACTAGGAGATGATGTGAAGTCAAAAATCAGTCCCACCGGTCTACAATATTTGAGTAGCTACTCATATACGACGGTGGATAATGCACTGATTTCAGCATTTGTAGAACGGTAGCATCCAGAGACCAACACTTTCCATCTACCCAATGGGGAGTTGACGATTACCCTTGATGACGTCCATCATATATTGGGACTTAGGGTTGATGGTCGTCCGATGCAGAATAATATTTTGGATGATTCCAGCATCAACTATTACGACTATATGGTGGATTATGTATCAGGGTGTCTGGGAGTTGATGCCACCAGTTTTACTAGTCTTCGAGAATTCAAAAAGTCCTACGGACTTCCTCTAAAATATTTGGAGGAGATATTCGCTGAGCAGGCCCCCGAAATTGATAATAGCAAAAATGTCGCCCGGGGATATATGCAGTTCATCTTAAGGGCTGTTGGCATTACCGATAAGTCTGGAACGTCCATAAATGCCAAATATCTCATCAATTTGGACAACCTTGAAACGGTGGACGAAATATCTTGGGGAAGCGGTATACTGGCATACCTTTACCGCGAGCTTGGTGCGGCATCCCGTGTGGGTTCGAAGACAATTTCCGGATGCCAGACTCTACTCCATGTATAGATATATCTTTGTCAACTTGTTTACAAAAATTTAAATTGTGTTGTTTATTTTTGGACTAACATATTTCCGGTAATGTGAAGGCATGGATATACGAGCACTTCCCAACCCTGCAGCGGGCGAAACTGAACCGAGGGTATGACGAGAACATGCCTAGAATGTGCCGATGGAAGCCAAGTAAGGAAAATGCCAAACGTTCTCACACATTGGCCGCTCTACGGCATGCACTCGAAGATATGACGACAGAAGAGGTGAATTTAGACCTAATATTGTACTTAATTTGTATTAATTTACTACGTTATGCTAAATGACGTTATGCTACATTTTATGCGGTGCAGATTGTATGGGATCCATACCGTGATTTGCGACAGACTACCCGTCCGTTGCAACCAGTCGCCTTATATCATGGTCTTATCAGTTGTCATGAGATCGAGGAGGCTTATATGCCGGATAGAGTGCTACGTCAGTTTGGCTACGTACAAACTGTCCCAAGGCGAACTTTGCAAATGATAAATCCTCCGTGCGGTACAAAACCGCTAAACTATATACCTGCACATTTCAACTGGGTATCGGACTTCTTCACCGAGTGACAACGCCACGTCATTAGAGATACCGACCGGCTAGCAGCAGTCAATATGGCGGAGTGCAGCGACGACTACCTCGCCTACTACACCGGTGTCGGACTACCGACCTTGTTCCAGCGCGGAGGGGATATTGTGCATGTACCGTCAGATCTTCCTCCCAAATCGGTCTTATATACTGCACTGGTCAAGATGGTGAGCCTACTTGTAGACCTTAAGTTTGATATTTGTAACTTTGTCTAAATTTTTTTTTCTTTTTTCATGAATAGGCAAGGAAAGTTAAGAAGTTGGGAAGAAGCCTCGTCAGTTGCCAGGGTTCCAATTATATGACAATCAATGACGAACTCCAAAAAATCGACAACGATGAAGAATATCCTTTCTTGGATACTAGAGAGCAACGCACGAAGAGGCGCCATGACGTTTGAACAATCATTTTGAGTTGTAAAATTGTGAACGTTGTCAAACTGTAAAGTATAATTTGAGTTGTAAACGTTGTAAAAGTTTGATTGAATATGACTTTTGACGTTATAATTTGAGTTGTAAACGTTGCCTACTTGTGAAAGTTTGAGTTAATTTTGCCTTGTTGTTACTATTTTGATCTGTATACTGTGCATATGGGTCAGTGGGTTAACTGTATATTCAATTCTAGTTCACAGTAGGACTGTCTAAAATTGACAGTGGGTAAACTTTAGGACTGTCACAATTTTGACAGTCCTAGTTTGCACTAGGACTGTCAAAATTGTGACAGTCCTAAAGTTATATCCCACTGTCAAAATTGACAGTGAGTAAACTTTAGGACTGTCACAATTTTGACAGTCCTAGTTTACACTAGGACTGTCAAAATTGTGACAGTCCTAAAGTTATATATTTACTCAAAATTGACAGTGAGTAAACTTTAGGACTGTCACAATTTTGACAGTCCTAGTGTACACTAGGACTGTCAAAATTGTGACAGTCCTAAAGTTATATATTTACTCAAAATTGACAGTGAGTAAACTTTAGGGCTGTCACAATTTTGACAGTCCTAGTTTACACTAGGACTGTCAAAACTGTGACAGTCCTAAAGTTATATATTTACTCCAAATTGACAGTGAGTAAACTTTAGGACTGTCACAATTTTGACAGTCCTAGTGTACACTAGGACTGTCAAAATTGTGACAGTCCTAAAGTTATATATTTACTCCAAATTGACAGAGAGTAAACTTTAGGACTGTCACAATTTTGACAGTCCTAGTGTACACTAGGACTGTCAAAATTGTGACAGTCCTAGTATCCTGGCAGTTTTCCATAATGACAGTCCTAAGTTATTAGTTGTAATGCGCAATATACAATCAAAATCTCCATAACTCTTTTCATTACACAACATACAACATATGGTTCAATATACACTTAGACAATCATGGATCAAGAAATTATACATTTTCACTTGGGGCTAAATCAATCGATTAAAATATCAAAGTAGTCGTCCGACATGATTTTTGGATCCTCCATCTTCATCATCTTCTTATAGGCCGTCATTGCATCCATGTAGGGTGTCGTCCATGCGATCGCTTCCTCAGGTGCGTGTTTATACCAAAGCGTAGAAGGTGGCGGAATAGGAGAATGAGCGATCAACCTTGGGATGATGAAGTGTTGTCCGACAAGCCCAATGCAACATAGATTTGATACTCGGTGTTCGGCCGGGGGGGCACACATTGGAAAGAAAGTATTGTTAATACCATGTGAGATAATTACAATAGGTAACTTATACCTATTAGAGAAGACATAAGCAGCAGGCGGGACATCCATGTAATGCTCTGGTCCGGTAAATGTTTCCGTACAAGGTATGCCTGCCAACAAATCCCCAACAATTTCTTCGCCAAGTATCTGGCTATAGAAGGCTAGTCGCGACTTCAACTCCTCGTACAGCTCTGCCCTAACCTGTCGCCATCCTGCTTCCACTGAATAGCCTAGTTGTCTTGCTAGTGCATGGTATCCACAGTGGCCATCCGCAGGAACATCATCAATAGACCAAATGAAGTTTCGTATCTCAGGTAGGAATTTTTTAATGTATAGACTATAAGAAACAGAAAAGTTTTGAACACCCTCCGCCGTGCCTGCATCTATCGTTTTCTGTTTCTTCCTCCTTCGAATAGTTAGCTTAGGAGTTCGAACAACGGACTTTGCCTCCAAACTGCGTTCGATATGTTCAAATAAGGATGGATCTCTTTTAGTTGCCTCCCAACATTTTTCTTAGGGATTTCTTTTTCAACAACACCCTTTTTTTATGATGCCTAAACACACCTCCTCTTTCGAATCCAAGTTCAAGATATTTTCGGCCCGGTCGAGATCGGATGGATCTTGCAATGACAATAACTACGTTATGTCATCTCCCAACTTCTCTGCACCACTCTAATGCTTCTTCATGGCTTGCAAATTCAATATCCGTTGAGAAAATATCATCCTCATCACCAACAGCAGGCTGTACCACAATCTCTGAACAAGGTTGGTCCTATAACCAATATAAAATAATATAAAAATTAATAACTTCATATAATTATCCAGGACTGTCACTATTTTGACAGTCCAAATTTTATATAGGACTGTCAAAATTATGGCAGTCCTACTTTTAAGTAGGACTGTCGAATTTATGACAGTCCTATATTTATAGAGGACTGTGGAATATTTGACAGTCCTATATTTATATAGGACTGTCTAATATTTACAGTCCTAACTCGTGACTGTCAAATTAGGGTTGTCGTTTTACGTACCGTACGTGCTTCGGAACAACCAACTTGTTCTTCGGAACGTCCGGAGTGCATAATTAATGAATTGGACGATCCGACTTCGTCATCGAACATTTTCTCATGTATTGTTCCTACATTAATCAAAATAAACTAAATCTTTTTCGCACAATTACAAAACTTATTCAACGTAGGTTGTCGAAGATATACCGGAAGAATATTCCTTGTAGTATCACCAAAGTAAAATACTCCTCCAACCACAACTTGCTATTTCCAAATTTAGGTTTGGGCTTAGTGGAAGGAGGGTTTCTTAAGTCTAGGTGGAATGCCAAAAATAGAAACCCATTTCACTTTTATACTTTGGTGTGGGGTAGCCCCAACTAACTATCAGAGTGGCAAACTTGTAATTTTAGGGTAATGGACTGTCAAAATTTTGACAGTCCTAACATTTTGTACTCGGAGCTAGCCCACTGTTAAAATCAGGACTGTCAAAATTTTGACAGTCCTACCACTTGGAAGGACTGTCAAAATTTTGATAGTCCTTCCAAGTGGTAGGACTGTCGTAATTTTGACAGTCCTGATTTTAACAGTGGGCTAGCCCCGAGTAACTTTCATGATGGCAAACTTGTAATTTTTTCAAATTTTTCAATGGGCTAGCCCCGAGTAAAAAGTGTAGTGCCCTTATCAACACCCTAGAAATATTTTAGACATGGTTAGACTAGTTAACCGCTGAGAGGTAAGAATGATACTTCTTTTGGGTAATTATAAGGGCACTACACATTTTACTCAGGGCTAGTCCATTGAAAATTTAGAAAAAATTACAAGTTTGCCATCATGAAAGTTACTCGGGGCTAGCCCACTGTTATAATCAGGACCGTCAAAATTTTGACAGTCCTATTTATAAGGGCACTGCACATTTGACTCGGGGCTAGCCCATTGGAAATTTACAAAAAATTACAAGTTTGCCATCCTAAAAGTTACTTGGGGCTAGCCCAAATTGTTATAATCAGGACTGTCAAAATTTTGACAGTCCTACCACTTGGAAGGACTATCAAAATTTTGACAGTCCTACAAATTGTTAGGACTGTCATAATTTTGACAGTCCCATAATCTATGTGGACTGTCAAAATTTTGACAGTCCTAATTTGAACCCACTGAAAATTTTATATAAAACTAGGACTTTCAGGATTTTGACAGTCCCACAAACAATGAGGACTATCAAAATTTTGACAGTCCTCATTTTAATTGTCAGTTTTTTTTAAGTTAATTTCTATTTAGTTAGTTTTGGATTTTGATTTTTTTTATTTAGTTTAACATCCAAAATAAAATATGTTATCATTGAAAGAAAAAAAATCTACCGTACGAATATTACGTCTGCCGTCGATCAGACTTCAAACGGCCATAACTATTTGTTTTTAAATCGTTTTTCGTCACACAATAGGTCTATTTGTATGTTTTCGACGAGAGTAACACAATTCGTGTAGAGAGAATTTTCATCCGAAGTAAGACGTACATATTACAGGCAAAAATATAAAATATAAAACTTTAAAGTATCATAACTTTTGACTGGGAGATCGAAACAAGCTCCAGTTTGTGCCAAAATGACCGTATGGAAAAGTACTTCGGGATAAACCGTTTCATCGTTTGATAGACTTTTCAAATTTTTAGAATCGCAAAAAAATGATATTTCGACCTCAAAATTTTACTTTTGGTAAAAAAAAAATTTTACAAAATATTTAATGTACCAATAATTAATTTACTATTTTAAATAACAGAATACTTTTACAAATTTTAAGGATAGAAATTTTAAGGATATTTTGAAATTGCCCCCCCCCCCCCAACAATTAACAAAAAAAAAAAATTTAGGACTGTCAAAATTTTGACAGTCCTAAAAATTCAACATACATTTTTAGGACTGTCAAAATTTTGACAGTACTTCCAATTGGTAGGACTGTCAAAATTTTGACAGTCCTAAAAATTAACATATATGTCAAATTTTGACAGTTCTTCTATTTTTTTATTTTCTTTTTTGGTTTTGACGACGACGACGACGACGACGGGAGGCGCGGCGATAGGAGGCTGCGGTGGAGGACGGGGGAGGAGGCGGAGGAGGACGGCGGGAGGGGGGAGGGCTCCGGTCGGGTGGGGAGGGTTTGGGAGGGTTTGGAAGTAGTGGGCTAGTATGAGTAAAATGTTGGGTTAGTATAAGTAAAAGTTCCTCTTTAGTGGGCTAGCCCCAATCCTGGGCTAGCCCCAAGTAAATATGGTAGTGCCCTTATCAAAAGCCCTTCTTTTTGGCTAGTGATAACAGCACTACACATTTTACTTGGGGTAGCCTATTGTAATTTTACCAAAAATTACAAGTTTGTCATTCTTAAAAGTTACTTAGCGCTAGCCCACACCAAACTATATAAGTCAAAATTTTTTCTATTTTAGGCATTTCACCCTCACTTGAAGAAACTCTCATTCTCCAAGTCTAAACCTAAATTTGAAAATTGATAGTTGTGGTCCCAAGTGGAAGAGAATTTTGCTTTGGTGATTGTCCAACGAATATTCTTCCGGTATGTCTTGGACAACATACGATGAATAAGTTTTGCGATTGTCACCAAAAAATTTAGTTTTATTTGACTATTGTAGGAACGATGCATGAAAATATCTTCGATGACGAAGTCGGATCATGCAATCCATTAAATATGCACTCCGGTCGTTTCGAAGAATATGTCGGTTGTTCCGAAGCACGTACGGTACGTAAAACGACAACCCTATTTCGACAGTCATCATGTAAGGACTGTATAAAATTAGACAGTCCTATATAAATATAGGACAGTCAATAATTCGACAGTCCTATATAAATACAGGACTGTCAGAATTTCGACAGTCCTATATAAAAGTAGGACTGTCAGAATTTCGACAGTCCTATATACTAAGTGGACTGTCAAAATAGTGACAGTCCTGAATCTTAAAGACTAAATTATTTAAACTGCCAATTATATGAAGTTATTAATTTTTATATTATTTTATATTGGTTATAGGACCAACCTTGTACAGATCTTGTGGTACATCCTGCTATTGGGGTTGATGTGGAGGATATATTCTCAACGGATATTCAATTTACAACCCAGGAAGAAGTATTAGATTGGTGCAGAGAAGTTAGAAGATGACATAACATAGTAATTGTCATTATAAGATCCATCAGATCTCGGCCGGCCAAAAATATGTAGAGCTGGGCTGCGAAAGAGGAGGTGTGTTCAGGGAGCATCATAAAAAAAGGGTGTTGTTGAAAAAAACTCCTTAAGAAAAACGTTGGGACGGAAAAATATGGTTGTCCATTTAAGGTGTTGATTGTAAAAGTAGAAGATATGAAGTGGATAATCGAAGTTAAGAATAGAAGACACAATCATCCTATTCCAGGGACACTTACGGGTCATGCCTATGTGGCACGGTTGAAGGAGGATGAGAGAAAGTTGGTTGAAGAATTGTTCTTTTCCGGAGTTGCACCGAAACAAATTTATTCTGCCGTGCGACAAAAAGAAGATGGAAACAAGTCTTCCATGAGGACGATCTATAATAGTTTGGCCAGAACGAAATGTAATAGTATAAAAGGAAGAATGACGATGCAGCAAGTATTGAAGTTGCTTGGAGAGCATCACTACGTGGAGTACCATAGAAGACATCCACAAACTGATGAACTCCTTTCGTTGTTTTGGGCTCATCCTGATTGCACACACTTGGCTCGGTCCTTCGCAGACGTGTTGGTCCTTGATTGTACATACAAGACCAACAAGTTCAAGATGCCTTTTTTCACGTTATTGGGTTTACGTCTATGGGAAAAATATTTTCAGTCGCTTTTTATTTTATGAAGAGTGAGACAGTAGAGGATTACACATGAACGTTGAGGAAACTACAATCCCTTTACACAGGATACAAAGAGCCCTCTGTTTTTGTTACCGACAGAGAATATGCGCTAATAAATGCTATAGATATTGTATTTCCTCATGTGCATAGACTACTATGCACCTGGCATATAAATCGAAATATCCAAGCTCAATACAAGAGAAAATTTAAAAATATGGACGATAAAATCGATATGCTTCGCTTCGAAGAATTCTATAGTGATTGGAGTCTTGTATGGCGAGCAAGTACTACAGACAGCTACGACACAGCATGGTACATGTTTCAACAAAAGTGGGAGATGAGTAACCCGACATGCATATCTTATATCAAAGATACTTGGCTAGAACCACATAAAGAGCAATTCGTCTTAGCATGGACGAACATGGTGAAGCATTATGGCACAATCACTACGAACCGGGTCGAAGGATCACACTCTAGTTTAAAAAGATATCTACGGTCATCGGTCGATAATTTTGTCTCCGTTTGGCAATCGATTCATTTGATGATTATTTTTACGGTGAACAAGATTGTAGCATCATTTGAGATGAGCCTCAATATTGCAAAGCATGAATACAAACATGAACACCTCTTGGATGGTTTAATCCATGTAGTATCTCACAAGGCCTTGGGCTTATTGTTTGAGGAGATTGGTAGGTCAAAGTCGGTTGGTTATGATTCCGAGGTTTGTGGTTGTTTATATCGACATTCACTCGGACTTCCTTGTGTACATGAGATTAACGAATATCGTCGTGAATCTATACCTATTCTAATGGATATTGTTGATCAACGTTGGAGACAGCTGTCGATAATGCCGACAGTGGAAGTTCAAGATAATTTTTTTCTTTGCCACAAGTGAAACTCCTGTACGCAAGGTGGTGTGTCACATCGGAACCGGAGAGAAGATCCATTGAGGTTAAAATCCAAGAAATTGCAGTTCCGACAATAACTCGATTGCAAGAGCCATCTGTTGTTCGAACTCCTAAGGGAAGACCACGCTCAAGAATGAGTAGAGCAAAAAAGAAGGAGAATGAGTCAACTAAAAGAGATCCATCATTGTTTGAACAAATTGAACGCAATTTGGAGGCAAAGTCCGTAATCGAAAGTGTGGTATATCCGCAGAAAAAGAGTAAGCTTACTATTTAAAGGGGGAAGAAACAGAAAACGAACGATGCAGTCATGACATAGGGTTTAGATAACTTCTCTGATTCATATAGTCTATACATTCAAAATTTCCTACCTGAGATACGGGATTTTATTTGGTCTATTATTGATGTTCCTAAGGATGACCATTGTGGATATCATGCACTAGCAAGACAACTAGGCTATTCAGTTGAAGCAGGATGGAGACAGGTTAGGAAAGAGCTGTACGAGGAGTTGGAGTCTCGACTACCCTTCTATAGGCAGATACTCGACAAAGAAATTGTTGGAGATTTGTTGGCAAGCATACCTTGTACGAAAACAGTTACCAGACTAGACCATTACATGGATGTTCTGCCTGCTGCTTACGTATTCTCTAATAGGTATAAGATACCTATTGTAATTATCTCACAAGGCATTAACAATACTTTCTTTCCAATGTGTGCTCTCCCGGTCGAACACGGAGTATCCAATCTATGTTCGATAGGGCTTGTCGGACAATACTTCGTCATCCCAAGGTTGATCGATCATTCTTCTATTCTGCCACCTTCTACGCTTTGGTATAAACACGCACCAGAGGAAGCGATCGCATGGACGATACCCTACACGGATGCAATGGCTACCTATAAGAAGATGATGAAGATGGAGGATCCAAAAATTATGTCGAATGAGTACTTTGATATTCTAATCGATTGATACTGTATATTAAATTGTATGTTGTGCAATGACCCATGTATGTTTAACTGTATATTGAACTGTATGTTGTGCAATGAAAGAAGTTATCTAAACCCTAGGACTGTATGTTGTACATTGATACTAATCGATTTTGACTGTATGTTGTGCATTGATACTAATCGATTGATACTGTTTAAATATTTAACTGTATGTATGTGGAAATTATATGTAAAACTGTCTCTACACATTTTAAAACTAAACTAAACCCACTGTCTCTGCATATTTTTAAGTAAAACTAGGACTGTCAGAATTTTGGCAGTCCTACAAGATAATAGGACTGTCACAAATTTTGACAGTCCTAAACTAAACCCACTGGAAAATATATATAAAACTAGGACTGTCAGAATTTTGACAGTCCTACTAGATACTAGGACTGTGAAAATTTTGACAGTCCTAAACTAAACCCACTGTCTCTACACATTCATATGTCAAACTAGGACTGTCAGAATTTTGACAGTCCTACAAGAGAGTAGGACTATCAAAATTTTGACAGTCCTAAACTAAACCCACTGTCTCTACACATTCATATGTCAAACTAGGACTGTCAGGATTTTGACAGTCCTACAAAAGAGTAGGACTGCCAAAATTTTGACAGTCCTAAACTAAACCCACTATCTCTGTATATTCATATGTCAAACTAGGAGTGTCAGGATTTTGACAGTCCTACAAGAGAGTAGGACTGTCAAAATTTTGACAGTCCTAAACTAAACCCACTGGAAAATATATATAAAACTAGGTCTGTCATAATTTTGACAGTCCTACTAGATACTAGGACTGTCAAAATTTTGACAGTCCTAAACTAAACCCACCGTCTCTACACATTCATATGTCAAATTAGGACTGTCAGGATTTTGACAGTCCTACAAGAGAGTAGGACTGTCAAAATTTTGACAGTCCTAAACTAAACCCACTGTCTCTGCATATTTATATGTAAAACTAGGACTGTCAGAATTTTGACAGTCCAACAAGATAATAGGACTATCACAATTTTGACAGTCCTAAACTAAACCCACTGGAAAATATATATAAAACTAGGACTGTCGGGATTTTGACAGTCCTACAAGCTATATGGACTGTAAAATTTTTTACAGTCCTAATTTTAACCCACTGTCTCTGCATAATTTTATATAAAACTAGGACTGTCAATTTTAACCCACTGTCTCTGCATAATTTTTACAGGATTTTGATAGCTTTCAGGACTGTCCAGATTTTGACAGTCCAAGTTTTTATCCCCTGCCTCTGCACATTTAACAACTGTCTGTATGTAGCAAACTTAGAACACAAATTGTATATAAAACATAGCAGATTGTACCAAACTGTATGTAGCAACTGTATGTAGCAAACTTTAAAAATAACCAATTGTAGGAAATTTATTCAAAGTTTTACAAGTCAAATTGAAACTTAAAACTTTTACAAGTCAAATTGAAAGTTTTACAAGTCTTCACACGGGGCCTAAACTTCATGCCGCCTCTTTGTACGTTGCTCTCTATTTTTCAAGAAAGGGAAATCTTGATCGTTGTCGATTTGTTGTAGCTCGTCATTGATTGCCATATAATTCGTACCCTGGCAACTTATGAGGCTTCTTCCCAACTTCTTCACTTTCCTAGCCTATTCATGAGAATTAAAAAAAATTGTTATGTTATAAATATTTACATATATCAAACTGAAAGTGAAAAAGTTGGCTCACCATCTTGACCAATGCAGTATACAAGACCGATTTGGCAGGAAGATCTGAAGGTACACGCGCAATATCGCCTTCGCGTTGGAACAAGGTAGGCAGTCCGACACCAGCGTAGTAGGCTAGGTAGTCGTCGCTATATTCCGTCATATTTACTGCTGCTTGCCGTTCGGTTTCTCTAATAACGTGGCGTTGCCACTCGGTGAAGAAGTCCGAGACCCAGTTGAACGTCGCAGGAATATAGTTTAGCGGTTTTGTTCCTCACGGAGCTGTTATCATTTTCAAAGTGCACTTTGGGACAGTTTGTACATAGCCAAACTGACGGAGCACTCGATCCGGCATATAAGCCTCCTTGATTTCATGACAACTTATAAGACCGTGATATAAAGCGACTGGTTGCAATGGACGACTAGTCTGTCGCAAATTACGATATGGATCCCAAACAATCTGTACCGCATAAAATTTAGCATAACGTCATTTAGCATAACGTAATTTAGTCAATTATTACCAAATATTAAAAAATTATGTCTCAATTCACCTCTTTTGTCGTCATATCTTCGAGTGCATTCCGTAGGGCGGCCAATGTGTGTGGACGTTTGACATCTTCCTTAGTTGGCTTCCATGGATACATTCTAGGAAGGTGCTCGTCATACCCTCGGTTGAGTTTAGCCCGCTGCAGGGTTGGAAAGTGCTCGTATATCCATGCCTTCACGTAACAAAGTTAAAAAAACATTAGTCCAAAAATTAACAACAAATTTTTTAATTATGTATACAAGTTGACAAAGATATATCTATACATGGAGTAGAGTCTGGTATCCGGATATTGTCTTTGAACCCACGCGGGATGCCGCACCAAGCTCGCGGTAAAGGTATGCTAGTATACCGCTTTCCCAAGATATTTCTTCCACCGTGTCAATGTTGTCCAAATTCAGGAGATATTTGGCATGTATGGACGTTCCAGACTTATCCGTAATGCCGACAGCCCCTAAGATGAACTGCATATATCTACGGGCCACATTATCGCTATTATCTATTTCGGGGTCCGGATCAGCGAATATCTCCTCCAAATATTTTAAAGGAAGTCCGTAGGACTTCTTGAATTCTCGAAGAGTGGTAAAACTAGTGGCATCAACTCCCAGACACTCTGATACATAATCCACGATATGGTCGTAAAAGTTGATGCTCGACTCATCAAAAGTTTGATTCATCATGACTCGACCATTAACCCTAAGTCCCAATATATGATGGACGTCATCAAGGGTAATCGTCAACTCCCCATTTGGTAGATGGAAAGTGTTGGTTTCTGAATGCCATCGTTCTACAAATGCTGATATCAATTCATTATCCACCGTCGTATATGAGTAGTTACCCAAATATTATAAACCGGTGGGAATAATTTTTGCCTTCACATCGTCTCCCAATAATTCAAACCTCCATGTATTACATTTTTTGCCGTAGTTTATCACCGTTAACATACGAGAACTATCCTGAAAAGTAAACAATTGGATGAAGTTATACCTCTATATAAAATGTACTTATCTATAAATAATTGGATGAACTTACAACTATATATAAAATTATCATAACGTAATGTACTTACCGGATTGTTCCATATTTGGTATGCAATATGGTTCTCGATCGACGGTAACATAGAGCAACCGTTTGGACGAGTCTCGACTGGACTATCTAACTGCTCAGAAGGTCCTGAACCATCAGTAGCCCGGTTTCCGAGGGTTTGTGGGAGACTCTCGACAGGACTATCTGCATGCTGAGAAGGTCCTGAACCATCAGTTGGCCGATTTGGGATATTTGGCATATCCTCATCGGAGGAGGAAGAAGAACCAGAAGAACTAGGAGGAGCATGTCTCTTCAAACGAGTGACAGTCTTCTTCGTAAATCGACGTTTCCTAACTTCAGGGCGTGCCTCGGGGTCACGGATAGTGACACCTGGTTCAATAGTACGCGGAACATTGCGTTCCTTATGCATCGACGCAGTAGGACGTCTTTTGATGATATATTCATCCACAATGCCCTTCCGAGGGTCATGACTATAAGACAAATTTTTTTTTTAATTTAACATCCTAAATTAATTTAACATTCAGGACTGTAGAAATTTCTACAGTCCTATACGTATACAGGACTGCAGAAATTTCCAGTCCTAATTTTTTTAGGACTGTTAAAATTTCTACAGTCCTTTATACATTTAGGAATGCAGAAATTTCTACAGTCCTTAATGTATATAGGACTGTAGAATTTTCTACAGTCCTAAATCTATATGGGACTGTAGAAATTTCTACAGTCCCGCTCGATATTGCTCGATACTTTCAACGATTGTCGATATTGTATGCCCTAAAATTGGGTACGAGCATCCAGATAAACGTCTAAACTATATTCTAAACTATATTCAGGACTTGTATGCCCTCATTTGAAGAATGGAAAGAAAATCACTCAAAATTTTCGAAATACAACAGAAATTTTTAAAAATTTTGGAAAATTTTGTAAATGCAATAGAACAAGGAAAAGGAAGAATTGTACCTTGATTCTTTCGAGACTTTGGGAGCCATCGACAAGGAGGAGGAGGACGAAGTGGAGGAGAACGGATCCGGCGGGAGGGGGGAGGGCTCCGGTGGGGTTTGGAGGGTTTGGGATCAGGGTTTAAAGTTTGGGCTAGTATGAATAAACTATTGGGCTAGTATGAGTAAACTTTGTTCATTAATGGGCTAGCCCTTAGTAAAATTTGTAGTGCCCTTATCAAAAGCCTTTATAAAGGGTTCCAGCCCAAGGATTTTAGGGAGAAATAGAGCGCCAAAATATTTTTTTTGTTTTTTTTGTTTGGCTATTTTCCTGTCTGGTAGAATTTCTCAGCAATAGTGAATAATTTTAGGGCGAATACATTATTTCTAATAGAATATAAGTATATACTAATGGTTTGGTCTGGTTAGTAATTTGTAACATGTTACGGCTGTTAGAAACTAAAAAGAAAGTTCGTTAGAAATTGGCCAATATAATGTAGTGTGCTACAACAGTCTATGTCCCTAATTCTACTTAAGAGAAGGCGCAATACACAATCAGAGATATTACATAGGAAAAATAATCTAGCTTCAGTTCATGGATTATCGTAACATAACGACGCAACCCAACAACCAAACAAGGACATGGATTGAATTATCATGCCACGATAGCCCTATTTTCTGGCTAGGCATGTATTACAAGAAATTTAAACGGCCAATCATGTATTACGGCTTGATATGTGATCTTTGGGTTATCCTGGTAATGCAATAAATAAGTATCCTCATATCATGCCATAATCAAGCAGGGCTGGCTGAACCAATGATATACGAGCAAGAATAATAGTATAAGATGCACCAGTCACTTACAAGAGCACTGAGCTAATTAACTATTAGTAACATTTCCGGGCTTTCTATAGGAAAAATACTGGCACGGTCTTATATTTAGATCAGATACTGTACTCCACTAGTGCGGATGATATACAGTATCTGTGGTGGCCAGCATTTACTCTCAACTAATTTAGGGTGGCTCGACATGCACAATCTCGGGATACCGTTCCCTCCCAATGCTCTACAAGTTAAGTTGCCTAGTTAACCCTAAGTTAATAGAATCTCATGTCGTGGTCACATGAACATTCTTCTTAGATGTTGTACTTTAAGTATAGAAACTCTTGATACGAACCTATATTGTTACTCGCAAGTTAAATATGGATACCCAAGTACGATGCAACAAACAATACTATCTAGCCACGACTAAAGTCACTGTCAAACTACCAGATCCGTGCATAAAAATAATTACATATATCACGTAGCAAGAGTATGTGGCATGACGACTCACTATATATATATCAAGTAGCACTCTCGGTGCGATCAAGTGTATCAGCACGGATACAATAGTCAGGGCAGGAACAAATTCTAGTATCAAGATTAAGGTCAAGATCATGGACAAGTTATCAAGTAGCAAGTCATTTAGGACATGACAGTTAAGCACTGGTCATATTAATTGTCACTTTATTATATCGATAGATGAGAATAAGAGTAGCGTGAGAACTTCTTGAGATCAGATCCACATACCTTAAACCAAATAAGGACCGGGGTTGTTGTAACTACCACTTTCTACCATAGGAATATTTTGGGTAATTTTGCATGTTGTTAAATTTTTTATATATTATTTTATATTAGTGATTGCCTAAAATTATATTAGTATTAGTTAGTGGCTAGCTAATTAGAATTTGCAAGTGTTAGTTAGTGCTAATTATTATTAGTCATGACTTTAGTAATTAGAATTAATAAAGTTTAGTTGTCATGAAGATAATATTCGTCTTAGTTGTAGAGATTTCTTTCTTTAGTTAATTGATTTCATTCATGACAAATAGAGAGGGACAAATTTAATATTTTGGCATGACCAAACCTTATTATAAGAGATAAGTTCAATTTATGGCTCATACATTCATTTATTTCACTCATTAGCCTCATTTTTTTCCAAAGCTTCTTCTTCCCAATTCCCTACCAATTCCACTCAACCCACTTTCAATTTCACTCATTCTCACCATCATGAAGATAAGAGCATCAGAGAGCACCACAGGAGAGGAGCTTGCTAGAAGATCGTGTTTGACTCATCCCTTCCGTATCCAAATTCAAAATTCTCCAAAGAGGCTACCAAAACTTTAAGTAATTCTCTCAATGTCATCAAATTTATGGTTAGGAACACCTCTTGGTCATATAGGAACATTTCCATGGTTAGATTTGACTTTTAAATGGTAGATCTAGGCACTAGGAGCCCTCAATTTGGTAGATCTAAGTTGGTGTCATAATTTTGGGGCTCAATTTGAGGAAAATTCCAATTGTGTCCATTGAGTATATGTATTGTGTCCTAATGAGGACTATTGATGTTTATTTAATGGTGTAAAGGTGTTCTTGTGTCCAAAATTGGATACGTAGAGTCCGTATCATGATACACCATGATACATGTCATGCCCCAGTCCCAAAATACGTAGGACTAGGACACATAAGCATGCTAGCCGCATGTATATGGCGACTCCAATATATGGAAACCATAACACATGCGTACGCTGTATTATGAACATTAATTCACAAGTGGTAAAACTATCACAAGTCACAGTGTATAATCTAAATCTCATCCACGGAAATCAAATAGAAATAAATAACCAATATCTATAACTAGATCTCAATATGAAGTATCTAAAGATGACAGTCGGATGGAAACAAATCCACTGCCGAATAAAATAAAGAATAATCAAGACAAATACAATGTAAGTACCACAACTATCAACCACTGAGACTCGAAGAGAAGACCTGCTCGAAATATACGTAGCGAGTTCGGATCTGCGCTCCTGCGAATGCTAATGAACATCTACACCTGGAAAGGGACTAGGTCCTCAGATGGACATAACAAGATACATAGAAGAATGTCATAAAGTAAATACTGTAAAAACTCGAGGGTGACCTAACCAGCTAAGTGAAATGCACTTTGAAGACAACCTTGGTACGTATGGGTAGGTGAAAGGTATAAAGCATAACGTCGAGCCAGAGGCTAAGTACCTGGCATTAGCTGTAAACTGGATGCCAGGAGTATATGCTGACTACATCACCGATCATGATAGCGCGCAGCTAGTAACCTCTGTCGGATGTATCGACAAGCATATACGCCCATAACCGGGTAACACTGGCCCATAGCCGGGTAACACTGAGGCTCACGGTCCCGCAGTTTACTCTGAAACTACGACAACCAAATGTCTGTCCCATACGCCTACTAATTGTCTTCTCCGCTCAATGATCTATGCATGTTGTATCCATAACACACTGTAGCTACTATATCGAGATGGAGTGCAAGTATCGGTGCCGTAACTCTGGCTCATAGTCTATCGTTAGAACAATAGTCCAACCTTACAACCAAACAAGGACAAGGATTAGACCTTCGTACTACAATAGTCTATGCTCCGACTACTAATAATTGCTAAGTCTTCTAACATGTATCACTATTAGCAGTTATACCCTATCCGTCGCATGACCTACGCGTACAGGTGGCCAACCGCATACGCAAGTCCGTGCCCTACATGTGACTCACAACACGTGTAAGAAATGTGTCAAGGCCTGGGGATTCATACCGATAACTCCACAAATTTAGGTGGGTCTACTAGACACTAGGTCAGACACAAGTCCTAACGTCAACGCCTTCGTTTACTGCACCCGAGTCTCTCTCGGACGCTCACAGTTTAAAATATTAAACATGCAGCTAATAATACAGAATATAAACAGTACAATAAGGCAAGGTATACTTGCCTGGCAAGAAGCTGCATAGTCCCAATATCCAGCTCCAAAAGTCTCGCAGAATAATCCGATAGGTCTTCGGGGTCAGCATACACAGGCACGAAAATTGGGGGTAACTGTTGGGGTTGTCTGGCAAGGGTGACGGGTCCATGATGAACACGAGGACAAGGTAATTAGGTCAATGATGATGATTGTAATGGGGATGATGATGATTACCATGGTGATGATGATGGAATAATGATGGAAATTATGATAATGGTGGTGATGTGGGTGATGATGGGGATGATGGTGATGAAAAGGATGATGTTGTGGACGATAGTGATGACGAGGACGATGATTGGGATGATGGTGTTAATAGCAATGGTGGTGGTGATAATAATGTATGGTGGTGATATTGATGATCATGATGGTGGGGATGATAGTGATGACGAGGACGATGATGTGGGTGATGGTGATGACGAGGACGATGATTGGGATGATGATGTTAATAGCAATGGTGGTGGTGATGATAATATATGGTAGTGATGTTGATGATCATGATGGTGGGGATGATGGTGATGACGAGGACGATGATTGGGATAATGGTGTTAATAGCAATGATATTGGTGATGTTGATGATGAGAGGGTAATGTTGTGGTGATGGGCTGCTATTCCGGCCAGGGGGAGGTCCGTCCAAAAGGAGGAGGAGGAGAGGACAGGGAGGTGGAAGAGGAGGAGCTCGGACCAGGGGGAGGGGAGGTCCAGCAAGGAGAAGGAGGACAGGGAAGCTGTTGGTCGTGCTGGACTGGGTGAACGCTGAGGCCTGCATTGGTCGAAGGAGAGGAGGTCGAGGATGGAGGCAGGCTGCTCAGGTGAAGGGCTGGCCGGGGAAGAGGCCGAAGAAGAAGAAGGAAGCTGGAGGTGCAGTGGTGTCGAGATGCAGCGGGGTCGGGTTCGTCGAGGGTGCAGTGGGTTGGGAGCTCGGCCGGAGGGAAAGAAGGAGACGAGGAGGAGTAGATGGTGATGGGAATGCTGTTCAGGAGAGGTAGACAAGGGGAGATGGTGGTCGAGTCTCTGGCGTCAATGACAGCAGTGGGGAAGAGGTCGTGCAGGCGGTGATGCGGGTGGAGGAGAGTCGATGGGGTGCAGGCAGGTTCACGGCGGTCCAGGCGAAGAACGGGGAAGAGAGAAGGTCAGCGGCTTAGGCGAGCAAGGATGAGGAAGATGGTAGTACTGGGTGGAGAACGGCGGGGTCTCCGGTGTGTCTCCGGCGAGGCTGAAGGAGGAGGATAAACAGGGAGAGGGTGTTTTGGTCGGCTATGTGTTGGCTGGTTTTTGGATTTTGGTGAAAATAGAAAAAGGAAAGGGAAAGGGAATAAAATTGTATATTTATACATGTAAACTAGGGTTTTGTTAACCTAGGAGTGGGCTTGGTTAACACCTCCTTGGGATGGGCCTTGGGCTTGCCATGGGGATGTTTGGAGGGCTAGGATTTACATTATTTCAAATGCAAGGATAGGTTTAATTGAGGGGCGATGTGCGCGTTGCACATCCCAAAAATTATAGAAAAATTCCTATGAAGGGAAAATAGGTTTCTGCATGTATTGTGTTCGATGGTGTGGACACCTCAACGCACTTTTGCATAAAAGTGCCCAACAATTGGAAAATTGCACAAAAATGGAAATTATATTTTAATAAATTAAATTACCGCTCAAGGTGTTCTGGAATTAATTAGAAGTACATGGGGATAAAATTAGGTGGGACACAAGTATCATGGGCATAGAGGATTCAGAGTAGAATATTAACAAAATTCGGGTTGCACAAAACGGGTCTAGATTGTGTCTCCAATTTCGATTGGAACGCACAAGGGTACAAAGTTAAAATTATTTAGAATTAATTAATAACGTCCGCGACGAATGTTGTACGACTAAAATGTAGCACAAGAAAGCATAAGTATAAGTTACACAAAGGTCAAAATAGTAGGCGGGCATGTCTAAGACAAGCTTATGAAATTTGTAGGAAGGCAATGGCTAGTGTAGTGCTCCAATTATTGAAGCAACGGTAAGGTGCGCTAAGTGATATAAATATTACATAATTAAATAAAATATCGTGTTCTAGTTCTAATTGGGTTCAAACTAGCCCTAGTTTTACTGTCTAAGCCAAGTAGGCCTAATTTTGGGTGAGCGAGTTTACAATCTATCCAACTTAAAATAATTTCGTCCTCAAAATTAAAATAAGGCATGGTTTTCTCTCTATCTAATCTCACTTGGTCACAGTCTAAAAGAATTTACCTCAAGTTTTAACAATGCGGGTTCTACCCAACTTAGAATTTACCCATCTATCATCTAAGGCTATACATCTAAGAAAGCTATTCCTAAAATTATTTAATCATGTTATTTAATCCTCAAAGTTTAACACCAAATATATCATCTATAATATGCCCTTAATCAACTAGGAAAGGGAGTCACCAAGTCATATGATTAGCCTATGGGGTATATCTAGTACTTATCAGTGTATCAACTTATACTTGGCACAAGCGTTCGTCTTTCCGGAATAAGGAAAGACGAAATGCAATAATAAAGAGTTCAGGGGGAGGTAATAGAATACAAGTACGAGGTTCAAGGAGATTAAAGAATTCAAAAAGAAAGTTGTCAGGGCAGTTGTGGATTGAAATCCTATTTTGGTAAATTCCTATTCGCATATTTATATTGGAACAGTTATGTAACCGATACAATATGCTCAAACATGTCTAGAGGCAGGTATATTCGTCTACTAGTCAACTATATATCTCAATCCACGTAAAGTAGTTATGCGAAGAGCGAACCAAGCGCACTAAGGTTGTCCAGACCATAATATACTGATTCTAATTTAGATAATGTATTAGTAGGCTTCCCCAATAATACAATATCATGATCAAGCTCAATAAAAGAATAAGCTTGTAAAACTAGGCTATAATAGCAGCATAAGTCAAGATAGTACAGAAAATATAAGTACGCTAGATTATGATGAAAGAATGTACATAATAATTCAAGTTCACAAAGAGATAAGACTCTACAATCTCTACAGTTGTCATACAAACTCCTTGTCTAAGTCGCTAGTCGACCAAATAGGGGTATTAACCTCTAAGTTCTACTGTTTGAATAAACACTATCCTCTTATGCAAGTCTAAAGTTGTGTCATTCCATTGCACTTCATCAATGGGTCAATAGGACTATGTGATACTATGTTATGAGACATACTATCCAACTTAAAAGAATTAACTAATATTGAACTATCTTAAGGATACAGTAGAAACTCCTGTTAAGGTCTACGAGAAAGGGTCTTGGTACTTATTAGGGTATCCTCTTACATTATATAGGTTATGGTCATCTTAAGTCTTAATCATAGTACTCATAGAACATAAGCGTTCATTAGGTATTCTCATCTTAGTAATGTGTCAATATCCTAGTTGTACTCTTAATAGGAAGGTTACCTTACTTATCATCGAACAACAGGGACTTCTATATTCTAGGAGAAGGCTATACTCAAGGAACTATTAGGAAAGCACATGAATCAAGCAGGATGCAGCTATTCAAATAGAACAGATTGGAAGGAAGGTGAATCATAGTCAATTGTAGATGAGATCCTATACTCTAATCCTAGGTGCAGGCTTGCTCAGTACAGTAATATAACCGAGACAATATGCTCTTGACCTGCATGGGCCACCACTAAAACATGTCACGCCCCAGTCCCAAAATATGTAGGACTAGGACACGTAAGCATGCCAGTCGCATGTATATGACAACTCCAATATATGGAAACCATAACACATGCATACGCTATATTATGAACATTAATTCACAAGTGGTAAAACTATCACAAGTCACAGTGTATAATCTAAATCTCATCCACGAAAATTAAATAGAAATAAATAACCAATATCTATAACTAGATCTCAATATGAAGTATCTAAAGATGACAGTCGGATGGAAACAAATCCATTGCCGAATAAAATAAAGAATAATCAAGACAAATATAATGTAAGTACCACAACTATCAACAACTGAGTCTCGAAGAGAAGACCTGCTCGAAATATACGTAGCGAGTCCGGATCTGCGCTCCTGCGAATGCTCGTGAACATCTACACCTGGAAAAGGACCAGGTCCGCAGAGGGACATAACAAGATACATAGAAGCATGCCATAAAGTAAATACTGTGAAAACTCGAGGGTGACCTAACCAGCTAAGTGAAATGCACTTTAAAGACAATCTTGGTACGTATGGGTAGGTGAAAGATATAAAGCATAGCGTCGAGCCAGAGGCTAAGTACGTGGCATTAGCTGTAAACTGGATGCCAGGAGTATATGCTGACTACATCACCGATCATGATAGCGCGCAGCTAGTAACCTCTGCCGGATGTATCGACAAGCATATACACCCATAACCGAGTAACACTAGCCCATAACCGGGCCATAACCGGGTAACACTGGCCCATAACCGGGTAACACTGAGGCTCATGGTCCCGCAGTTTACTCTGAAACTATGGAAACCAAATGTCTGTCCCATACGCCTACTAATTGTCTTCTCCGCCCAATGATCTATGCATATTGTATCCACAACACGCTGTAGCTACTACACCGAGATGGAGTGCAAGTATCGGTGCCGTAACTCTGGCTCATAGTCTATCGTTAGAACAATAGTCCAACCTTACAACCAAACAAGGACAAGGATTGGACCTTTCTACTATAATAGTCTATGCTCCGACTACTAATAACTGCTAAGTCTTCTAACATGCATTACTACTAGCAGTTATACCCTATCCGTTGTACGACCTATGCATACAGGTGGCCAACCGCATACGCAAGTCCGTGCCCTACATGTGACTCACAATACGTGTAAGAAATGTGTCAAGGCCTGGGGAGTCATACCGATAAATCTACAACTTTAGGTGGGTCTACTAGATACTAGGTTAGACACAAGTCCTAACATCAACGCCTTCGTTTACTGCACACGAGTCTCTCTCGGACGCGCACAGTTTAAAATATTAAACATGCAGCTAATAATACAGAATTTAAACAGTACAATAAGGCAAGGTATACTTGCCTGGCAAGAAGCTGCGTAGTCCCAATATCCGGCTCCGAAAGTCTCGCAGAATAATCCGATAGGTCTTCGGGGTCAGCGTGCACAAACACGAAAATTGGGAGTAACTGCTGCGGGTTGTCTGGCAAGGGTGACGGGTCCATGATGAACACAAGGACGAGGTGATTAGGTCAATGATGATGATCGTAATGGGGATGATGATGATTACCATGGTGATGATGATGGAAATTATGATAATGGTGGTTATATGGGTGATGATGGGGATGATGGTGATGACGAGGACGATGCTGTAGACGATGGTGATGATGAGGACAATGATTGGGATAATGGTGTTAATAGCAATGGTGGTGGCGATGATAATGTATGGTGGTAATATTGATGATCATGATGGTGGGGATGATGGTGATGACGAGGACGATGATGTGGGTGATGGTGATGACGAGGATGATGATTGGGATGATGATGTTAATAGCAATGGTGGTGGTGATGATAATATATGGTGGTGATGTTGATGATCATGATGGTGGGGATGATGGTGATGACGAGGACGATAATTGGGATAATGGTGTTAATAGCAATGGTGGTGGTGATGTTGATGATGAGAGGGTGATGTTGTGGTGATGGGCTGCTATTCCGGCCAGGGGGGAGGTCCGACCAGAAGGAGGAGGAGGAGAGGACAGGGAGATGGAAGAGGAGGAGCTCAGGCCAGGGGGAGGGAAGGTCCAACAAGGATGAGGAGGACATGGAAGCTGCTAGTCCTGCTGGTGGTGTTGGCCTGGGTGGCTCGGCGGGGAAGAGGTGAACGCTGGGGGCTGCATTGGTCGAAGGAGAGAAGGTCGAGGGTGGAGGCAGGCTGCTCAGGTGAAGGGCTGGCCAGGGAATAGGCCGGAGAAGAAGAGGGAAGCTGGAGGTGCAGTGGTGTCGGGGTGCAGTGGGGTCGGGTTCATCGAGGGTGCAGTGGGTTAGGAGCTCGGCCGGAGGGATAGGAGGAGACGGGGAGGAGTAGATGGTGATGGGGGATGCTGTTCAGGCGAGGTGGACGAGGGGAGATGGTGGTCGAGTCTCCGACGTCAATGGCAGTAGGGAGGAAGAGGTCGTACAGGCGGTGCTGCGGGTGGAGGAGAGTCGATGGGGTGCAGGCGGGTTCACGGCGGTTCAGGTGGAGGACAGGGAAGAGAGAAGGTTAGCGGCTCAAGCGAGCAAGGATGAGGAAGATGGTAGTGCTGGGTAGAGAATGGCGGGGTCTCCAGCGTGTCTCCTGCGAGGCTCCGGCCGGAGAGGCTGAAGGAGGAGGATGAACAGGGAGAGGGTGTTTTGGTTTGCTATGTGTTGGCTGATTTTTGGGTTTTGGTGAAAATAGAAAAAGGAAAGGAAAAGGGAAAGGAAAAGGGAAAGGGAATAAAATTGTATATTTATACATGTGAACTAGGGTTTTATTGACCTAGGAGTGGGCTTGGTCAACACCTCATTGGGATGGGCCTTGGGCTTGCCATGGGGATGTTTGGAGGGCTAGAATTTGCATTATTTAAAATGCAAGGATAGGTTTAATTGAGGGGGCGATGTGCGCTTTGCACATCCCGAAAATTATGAGAAAATTCCTATGAAGGGAAAATAGGTTTCTGCATGTATTGTGTTCGACGGTGTGGACACCTCAACTCACTTTTGCATAAAAGTGCCCAACAATTAGAAAATTGCACAAAAATAGAAATTAGGTTTTAATTAATTAAATTATCGCACATGGTGTTCTGGAATTAATTAGAAGTACATAAGAATAAAATTAGGTGGGACACAAGTTTCATGGACATAGAGGATTCATAGTAGAATATTAACAAAATTTGGGTTGCACAAAACGGGTCTAGATTGTGTCTCCAATTTCGATTGGAACGCACAAGGGTACAAAGTTAAAATTATTTAGAATTAATTAATAACGTCTGTGACGAATGTTGTGCGACTAAAATGTTGCACAAGAAAGCATAATTATAAGTTACACAAAGGTCAAAATAGTATGCGGGCATGTCTAGGACAAGGTTATGAAATTTGTAGGAAGGTAATGGCTAGTGTAGTGCTCCAATTATCGAATCAACGGTAAGGTGCGCTAAGTGATATAAATATTATATAATTAAATAAAATATCGTGTTCTAATTCTAATTGGGTTCAAACTAGCCCTAGTTTCACTGTCTAAGCCAAGTAGGCCTAATTTTGGGTGAGGGGGTTTATAATACGTATAGGTGAAATTGGTAATTTGAATTTATACATGTGTTCTTTTGTCCAAAATAGTCCAAATTCGTCATAGTATTCAAGCTCATTTTTAGCAGTCACAGCAACTTATAAATGCCATAGCTCCTAACTCCGGACTCCAATTAATCTTTTTTTTTAAAGAATCGTACCGAAGTTAGCTTTCCAAATATATAAATTTATAGGCCAAATTCGTTCTAGAACTTTATGTAAAACTGTTTGAGTGTCAGGTGTCCGAAAGACGAACTCGTTTTGATGTCTTTGCGATTTTGGGAGCTTTCGGATACGAAAATATGATCTGTTTGAAGTTTTAAAAATCTAATACGAAGGGATACGTCATACTTTAACCCTAGAATTATTGAATAGGTCTAATAGATACAGTATTTGTTACAAGTAGAGAACTGACTATACGATATAGGCATTTAGTGTATCCTATGAGCTTATGTAGTATGGATATCAAGTGAGTGTAGGTATCATAGATTGCCAAGCATATATATGATATAGTATATATATATATATATAAGTGTTAGGTAATAGGTGTTAGTTAGTGTATGTGTGTGTGTTAGTGTTGATACAAGTGAGCCAAGTATAGGTAAGTTATGTGTCAAGATATTAGAGTTTGGGGCAAGGTACTAGTGTGATACTTGGGTACCATGAGAATATTGGTATCATGACATTCAAGTATCATGAGTGAGGGTAAGTGAGTATTGGGGCTTGAGTAAGGTATCCTATTTGATATCAAGTATTAGTATTAGAGTTAGTTGGATAAGTACCTAGGAGAAAAAGGTATTGGTCAAGATACTAAGATATTGGGTATTAGAACTAGATAATGGGTAATATTAAGATGTCAAGTGCCAAGAGTAGGGTGTGTATCTTGGATGTATGGTAAGTGTAGGTTATGGTCATGGCTAGTCTCTTGGGGGTTGGTATCATATGGTACTTAATGTGGTACCATGGTACCATGTACAAACAAGAAGGATATGTTTGAGGTAAATTAGAGTATGGTATACTAGGATGTATCAAGGTATTTAGAATACCAAGACACAAAAATATTAGAACTAGTATGAGGTAATACTAAGGTATTGGCTAGGTATTAAGTGTTAGACTAAGCTATTGTATATATTAGTATATCTATATAGTATATATGATATTATTATATCATAGCTAACTAGTATAGCTTTAAAACCTTGTTTAGACAAGGTATTGACCCTAGAACTAAGGTATTTACTAATAGTTAAGGTATTTGAGATACGAGCTAAGGTATTAAGTAAATGTGTGATACAGGTTAAGATACCGTGATACGGGGTAAGGTAAATAGCTATTGACCAAGGTATTGTTAGAAATTATAGGTAAAAGTATATATTAGGGTAATATATGCTAGTAACTTATTAGTATAGCCTAGAAGCCTAGTATTGGCCTAGTATTAACTAGTATTGACTAGTTTGACCTAGTTAGCACCTAAAAAATAAATAGTGACTTGTTAAGACCTAGAATAACTTTATAAACCTTATAAATAGGTAAAATCAACCTAGAAACTAGAAAATGACCTAGTTTGACTGTGTTGACCTAGATTTGATATAGTTTGACTATTGTGACCTAGTTTTGACCTAGAAACCTAGTTTTGAGTTAATTAAATTTATTGTTGACTTCAAAATACTATTTGACCTTGATACATCATATATAAGGCCACATCTACATGGCTCATGTCAGGTACTTAGTCAATTTAACACATGGTCACATCTGGGTCATACTAGTCCTTTTTAAGTTTAACATAGCATCACAATCATTTAATCAAACGGGAATATTTTTAAACCAAACAAGTGTTCAACGTGTGCATAAAATAGTAAGCGCATAGCCATGGTGTCGCATGAAGTCGAGGCCGCATGGTTGCCAGGGCCGATTGTAGTCACGGGCTGCATGGATGTCAAGGCCGCATGGATGGGGCAAGGTCCACTCTTCGGGACAAGTGCCAATGTGATGGATAATAAATACAAGTAAAAAATGTGACATAAAGTGATGGATATGACTGATGTGACATGCAATAAAGTGTGTCAGAAGAATAAGACAAAATCATGAAAAGATGAGCCAAGACGGTGCGGAGTCGTGCGTTCAAAGAAAGAGAAAACGCGTAGCTCGAGACCGTATGCTCCCTTGGCCGCATACACACTTGACCGTATGAAATCTTTTGGACTTAGTGAAAAAAAATTCGTTCAAGTTTCATGCATTTGGCCAAGGACGCATGAGCAGATTTCAGTCATGCATTCAACAAGATGGTCGCATGCTGACTTTAGAGCGAGAAGTCCAAGCCGCATGCTAAGCATGCCGCATGGAGCTCCTTCGTCCCAAAATATTAGGTTTCGGCCATAGAAGTTCCAAAAACCCAAGTTTTGTTCCTTCCATGAAAACCTCAAACGAAGTCTAAATCCAACAAAGAAAAGTTATAAACTACCCAAAATCAAATGCTCATCAACATAGAAAAACAAGTTTTCAAAAATAATTTATTTTTAGAGATCAAAACCCAAGAAAACTCAATAACACATAAAAAGTCCTAAACTTAAAAATGTAGATCTACACTAATCTATCCACCAAATTCGAAAATACAAAGTTCTAAACATATGAAGAATCACATAGCAAACATAATAGACTCATAAAATAGATGGTTTCTCCATTTTCATGCAAGATGTACTTGCTTATCTAGGAAGAGAAAAATCTAAGAGAGAGAATGAAAAAGAAATAATAAGAAGAGAGAGAGAGAGAGAGTATTTTTGTTTATATAGGGAGGGTTTGGGTTCATTTATCTAATGGTTCAAGTCATGACCAAGCTCTTATCTCAAAAACCAACTCTACTAGAAAATAGTCTGACCTCCAACCAACCTGACAACCATGTCAGCAAGTAAGAATACGTTTCAAATACGTATATCGGGAATAAGGAGTGACAACATGCTTCAAGATATCTCCATTAGCATCTTCAGGATGCTCCCAACTAAAAAGATATCATATTGTAGTTCTTATAACAAATAAAAAATCAATCCTCCAATACATTATCCTCATATCCTCATTAAGAGTTATAGTCTTATTTGTTATTCCTGGAAGCTTGCAACTCTCCATGATTGTTGAATTATTGAAACCATATCCATGCATATTCTATGTTTGCTTTATTAAGTATAAAAATATTTTTATGAGGTTACCCCAGTAATTTGCTTTATTTATCTCCGAAACACCTACAACACTATTTTGAAACATACCTCGTTTGTGATATCCCCATAAGGGGGATTAGATAAATACCATGTATATGCATATTTTATAAGATCAAAACATTCATATGAATTAAATATAATTTTTTTGCCTTACGTTATTCCAATGTCTATGTGTAGGTGCATATCAGCAGGTTCACATAAATATATTGTGCTGAGTGAATGACAATAAAGAATTTATATTTATCTTCTTTAAATATTGTACTTTAGGACCCATAACATGTTCTTTTCTTCTTTCGGTCGTAACAGATCCCATTTACCTGACAATTGTAGGTGTATTAAGTAAATGATAGCTACTCATATTAAATATCTTCAGGAGTTCTTTTGTAACGATCCGCTTCGCTCAGCTCCGCAAGATAAAGCTTGGTGCAATGATGTTCGGAGATAGCTTATTCAATGGTCCACTCGGAGTCTCGCTTGACCGAGGCAAGCTATCGTTCAGGTGGGTGGCTCCGATGAACCATCTTTGCCTAGCCTTCACATTTAATAAAATGAACAATACATGCTAGTCGCTAGGCAAATCATTGATGCATGTTAATAAAAGAGATGAACCCACATAGCTAAGGGAATAATCTCAACTTATATCATATAGTATAGAACATGGAGATAGTATTTTTTTATATGCATTTTATTTCGTGTAAGTAGAGTTTTCTTATGCTGCCATTCTGTTTCTTATGCCGCCATATCATATATATTTACACGGTTGTAATGTGTGTCACGTAGATTATACCACTAGTTTGGAGCATTTTGCGGTATATAGTTCACTCACTTGAGATAAGAAGACTATCAAGTAGTCGTTCTGAGTCAAAACTATACATATAAAGTTTTTGGGACCATTAGGTTACCAAGGCAGTCCCTGAACTAGGGAGCTGCATGAAGATAGAAGTTTGAGAGAGAGTGCTCTGGGAGCGCTGTATGTTCAGAAAAGAAATGGCTCGGGGAGCCTACAGTAAAATTTGAGATTCAGAGAAAGATCGAGAAGAATAAAAAGAAGAAGAAGAAGAAGAAGAAGAAGAAGAAGAAGAAGAAGAAAAAGAAGAGACTTGCATGGTCACGGACAACTTGTGCATAAGGTTTGGGATTCCTTGGACGATCATCATGGCACTGGGATCATGCTAGTCTAGGAGGAATCGAGGTATTGCGCAACTTGTAGTAGGAGTGCGACTGACCACTAGAGCGTCATAATATCGATAATTCAAAGACCTGACGATGTGAATCGTGCTCACTCAAGAAGGCGACTCGAATACCAGAATATAGTCCAAGACGGCTTGTGGTGCTACTAACCTCTTCTATAGATTAAGTCGGCTCGCTTGTGGCAATCCGCATGCGAGTCATTGGATTTGAGACAAGTAATGAATGCACGGTACACAATATAGTTCGAGCATAACATGTCTGTGATAGAGACACGTTCTAGACACTCAGAGTTTATATAGTATTTCCTTTATTTTATTAATGTGCTTGGTTAACATTGTTGTATCTTTGGACAGGGAAGGCCGGATGGTAAGAAACTGTAAGACGAATTCAATTATTTATTGTGTGAAACTTATGTTATGCACATGACATGAGTATTTTATATCTGCTATATGCCATAAAACTGATACTAAGGAAAGACTAGAAAGACAACATAATCAATTTGTGCATATAACATAATAAACATGTTGGTTTTGTTGACTTGGCGAGAGGACCCCACCAGTGCATTTAATATGCTGATAATCCACCAAATTGCTTGTAGGGTATGGGAGTAACTCATTCGGTACGAAGTTCGCTTGGGCATTCGGTACGGAGTTTGCTTGGGCACGCCGAGGCGTTGGAGCTTATTCTGGCATCTTGGATGTGCACGACTGCCAGACCTTGAAGATCACATATATAAAACATAATATATTAGAACATCAACATCATCTATTGTATTCTTTTCCAAGTTGTAAGCCTCAGGGCATGTTTCATGTAATGAGAGAGAGAGCTTGAGTGATTGTAATATTTGGTCTAGCGCCATTGTAACTTCTATTCAATATCTATAAAGAGAATTATTTTATTATTTATCTTGTGTCCATTCAATTTTTCTGCTTGGGGACTATATGTGCGACTCTGAAACTTTGCATTTTATTCGACCGTTTCGGTGCTTGTCTTGCACGAGCGCAACTTAGGCTCGTGCGGTATCACACCAAGCGAGGATATTCAGTTTTGCGGAGCCGAGGCGTGACATCTTCCCTTCAGGAGATCACTACTAGAGATTTTATCTCTATGGGAGATTGTCTTTTCAGGAGATTATCTCTTCAGGAGATTTATATTATCTCTTCAGAAGATTATAGGAGATATCTTCTGGAGATTCTCTCTTCTGGAGATTTAATTCTTTAAGAGATTATCTCTTTAGGAGATATTTTTAATCTCTTCAAGAGATATTTCCAATCTCTTAAGAAGATATTGTCATATTTTCTATATATTCAGGAAATACTTCCAATCTCTTTAGGATATACTATTATATACATAGACGGCCATTTTGATGAATCTGTTCAGGAATTTCTTCATAAATATAACTAGACATTTAGGATCATTATTATATAATTTCCTAAACTGATACTCATGAGCCTATAACATTCTTCTAGATGTTTTTCGTCCATATATGGCTTATTTTGCAAATCTTTCGGGGATATCCTGGTAATTTTAAATCCTTAAATAATTTTATTTATATCTTTTTATCAAGGTTATTAGTACCAGGGGATATTTGTTTTATATTATATTCAAGATCTTTTTGAGAATCCTTAAGCGTCTACTATTGCTCTATATATTTGGATCTCTTTATTTCTTACAAACACCCATTTAAACCTACCGAATTTATTCTTTTTGGGTTTTGTATGACTCAATACTCTATATTTTGTGAGAGGTGTCGCATCTTTTTATTTTGGCCAATGTTATCCTTTTAAACATTCAAGGGTTATTTGTGGTTCTGTGTTATCCTTTATTTTTCATCAATTTTTTTTATTCTCATTTGATAATGTCATCTATGACAGATTCTTCTTGATTCTAAATTTCACTTGAATATGTATAAAATATAAAAAAAATTGGTACTCGTACCTCTTTCTCAGTATCTTCAGGGGTTTGAGGCATATCCTCGATTGGAGCGATATACTTTAAGAAATTTAAACTTTGGTTCATGACATCTTCTAGATCATCATGAAATTTTCTCTATAGGAGATGCTTCTTTAGGAACTACTTCTTCAAGTGCATTTAGGGTGTGTTATATATTATTTAGTCTCTTCATATGGAGAACTAGATCTTTAGAACCTTTAGGTTTTACACGTTCTTAATGTAGAACTTATTCATTTGTTACGTTTATTTAGTTCTTTTGATATTTACTTCTATTCTAGAAGGTACATTCATAATTGGTATGTAGCATTATTACGGTCATCGAGTATGCATCAAATAATTTATTTACAATAAAATGCAAGGCATTATTACTGTAATACTGCTACATAAATTATTAGATGCTACATAAAATTATCGTTGCAGAAGAACGTCATAAATCATCATTCCAGAAGAATGTCGTAAAATAATTTCTGCTAATTTAGTCAAGATTAGATAAAGTGGAATTATGTCATGATGATTCACGACGTTCTTCTGGAATGATGATTTACGACGTTCTTCTACAATGATAATTTTATGACGTCCTTTTAGAACGATAATTCACGACGTTCTTCTGGAACAAGGCATTTTGTAAATCCTTCGGGGATATCATGGTAATTTTAAATCCTTCAAGGATTTCATTTATATCTTTTTATCTAGGTTATCAGGACCAGGGAATATTTTTTTTATTTTATTCAAGTTCATTTCGAGAATCCTTGAGCGATTATCATTGCTCTATACATTTGTATCTCTTTATTTCTTATAAACACCCATTTAAACCTACCCGATTTATTCCTTTTGGGTTTTTTACGACGGAATACTCCACATTTTGAGAAAGGTATCATATCTTTTTATTTTAGCCAATGTTATCCTTTTAAACATTTAAGGATTATTCGTGGTTCAGTGTTATCCTTTATTTTTTATCACCATTTTTATTCTTATTTGATAATGTCATCTATGACAGATTCTTCTTGATTCTAAATTTTTCTTGAATATGTATAAAACATAGAGTTTTTGGTACCAGTACCTCTTACTCAGTCTCTTCTGGGGTCTTAGGTATATCCTCGATCAAAGCGATATACTTTGAGAAATTAAAACTTTGGTTCATGACATCTTCTGGATCATTGTGAACGTTTCTCTATAGGAGATGCTTCTTTAGGAACTACTTCTTCAAGAGAATTTAGGGTGTGTTATATAGTATTTAGTCTCTTCCTCTGGAGAAGTGAATCTTTAGAACCTTTAGGTCTTAAGCGTTATTAATGTTGAACTTATTCATTTAATGCATTTATTTAATTTTTTTGATATTTACTTATATTCTAGAAGGTACATTCATAATTGGTATAGCTATTTATGCAGCATTATTACAATAATCAAGTATGCATCTAATAATTTATTTGTAATAAAATACAATGGATAATTTTCCCTAATTTAGTCAAGATTTGATAAAGTAGAATTATGCAATAATGATTCACGACGTTCTTCTAGAACGATGACTTACGGCATTCTTCTGCAATGATGATTTATGACATCCTTCTAGAATAAAAACTCACGACGTTCTTCGAGAATAAGGTATTTATTTCATCCTATCTCGCCTAATGACAGTAATTCTATCTTATCAAAGTGACATATCATAAATTTTATGTTAAATATATCTTTTGTCTAAAAGATCTAATATTTAAGGAGATAAACATATAAATTTTTAATACTATAATTCATAAAATAGATGCCAAGATTACAGTTACAAATAATACCAACATAAGCCATAAAAATCTAAAAATAATATAATTCTAAATAAATAAAACTATGCTACTTATTGTTCAGATACAATCTTCAGGATTAATGATTTTAGAAACAAACACATCCTTGAGATCAAGGATGTATGCGATAATTTGGTAAGATATGACCACACGAATTAGTTCTGATAATTCCCACCATCATTGTCCTGGGGCATCTTGGTCGATCATGCTATAGCTTAAAAGTTATGGGATCATTCAGCTTTTGGATCTCATAATGGACTCTTAGGATTGAGCTTCTAGTTCAACGTTTTATGTGACTTGACATCCCAATGCAAGTGACTTATATCCCTAGTAAATAGTTGGAGAATCTCTCTAGACAAACTTTTGGTTCTATAGACGGACTTTCAGTTCTTTAGACTAGAGATTATACAAAGATATTTCTTATTTCAATCGCTTATTTTTTTAATATAGTACCCATTCATCCTTATATTGTTAAAAAAAATTCTAAAATTATGAGAGTATTATGTATCTATTGGGTAAAGCATAAGTTTGCTCTGCCAGAGCCTTCAATAATGTGAGCAAAACCAGCTATCTTGGGTACTACGTTTGAACTCAAACTAATATTGACTATGGAAAAAAGGAACTTACTCTTAAGGTTGATGGTGTACGTAGCAGCATTGTAAACTATCAATTAAAATATGTCTATAGAATTTTAGGTCTACGATAGTTGAAAGAACAACTAGATATCCATAGTCACCCTACGGATTGGACAAACTTATGGTACAAACTTTAAAATTTTCTAATTTATTTGAGGTTTGCAACTTTTAAATATATGCAATTGTAAAATACCAACATTCAGGTTGGTGTTTACAAGTTAATTAGACATAGAACTTCAGGTCTATGATAGTTTATAGGATAACTAGACATCAACCTCTTTTATGTTTTTATCAATTCTAAAGTATAATCAAGCATATGTTATGATTGTCAAATTTGGCCTTTCGGTGGCAAGCAATCCACTGAGACCTGCAAAAATTAGTTCACGGACGACTGGTTTCTCCCAGATATGCAGTGCAACACCTGTCATGCATCCTCATATATGAAAGTTTTTGGCAGTAAGATTCTTTTTAGTGAAGGTCGGTTAAAGAATGAGCAACAATATTGACACTTTAGATAAGACCATGTTATAGTAGGCATTTCTATGCTGTAATGGTGTGATAGTAGGCATTTGTATGCTATTTTAGAATTCTATTATTGTTTAAGACATGTAGTTGTCAACTCTGGTTTAACATACCTGGAGCTTGACCAACAAGCTATTGCATGAACCACATGACTGGTCTAAGCATCTATATAATTATTTATATTATTTATCTAGTTTAACAGTATTATAGCTTTCCTACATGCAAATAATTATTTACATTAAACTGCATATAATTATTTGGATGACCTATACATAATACCGTTTATTAGCAATGCCCCTATTCCAGATTTCTAAAATAATCAGATCAAGTTATGAGGTGTTATTAATTTAAAAATAGGATCTTTATTCATTGATTATTACTCATACTTAATCGATGTTATCAGAAAATAAAAAGATGATATATGGCCTTATAAATATTAAGATTCCAAACAAGTAACATATACCTATAATATGTATGTTATCAAATGGCAGCTGGGTGAATTAGGATAGACACATATCTTATATTATATTTAGATAGGCATAAATCTTATAATGAATAATTCAATAGACTAGACAAGTAGATTAGGAATTAACCAAAATGGTTGCTTGTTTGGTTTATAATGAAATATATATGTTCAACTTTTGATATGCTATCCTTGATGAACAAGTGTATTATGTTGTAGTATTTGGATGCATATACATACGACATATACAAAGTGTTGCTGTAAGAAATATATTTATATACCCTAGGGCCAACCCGAACCAAGGTTGGATTGTGACTTTAGAAGCATAAAAAATTCAGATCCATGCGTCCAACAAACATGCACCCCAAGTTCGATTCAGGAGAAATTAAGCCAAAGAGGAAGCCGCATAGCAGAATTTATGCAGCCTGAATGGCCACGAAGTAAGGACCGTATGAGATCCCCTGACACGATATTCAATTCCTGTCAGAAGTTCTGACACACCACTCATCACCCAGAGCGCTTCGAGAATAATGAGAGAAGCGATGGCTCATAAAAAGATTAAAAAGTCACATCAGTGCATTAATAACTTCGTCAGACGTACCATGCCACATGTTCCCTCATATGCAACTATGACCCTATGCGGCCTCGTCATCATGCGACCGAAGTGTTCATTCGATCAAGGCCAGACGAGAGTTTGCATGCGGCTACAACACCATGCGGCCAAAGTATCCATAAGACCAAAGCCAAAGAAGAGCACATATGCAGCCAAGACGCTATGCGGCTAAGATGTTATGCGGCTTTCAGCTTGTAGGATATGTCTGTTGTAACTAAAAAGATCTTCACACAGTTAGTGATGATTACCTGTTCAGCTAACCAAGTTGCACATATAAAGGAGTTGAAAACAATTCCGAGATCTTATCAAACAACAGATCTCAACCGAAGCCGCGTGGTAACCATCCCATAGTATGCGTCTACAGTTGCAACCGTATTTTGTTGAAGGAGTCCCCTACGGCCACCAAACAGAGGCATATGCGGCACCTATAATCCATCAACATGATGGCTATAAATAGGAGAAACTTGGACGTTCGAAAGGGCTAACTTTTCTGCTTCAGAGACCATAACCCACAGGTTAGCTACGTACGTGCACACAAGCTCAAGAGAGAGAAAAGAGAAGAGAGCATCCTCATTCTCTCGTCGGACTATCAACGGAGTAAAGGAGTTGCTGTAGTACTCGATCTCCATCGTCATATTTTCCAGATCAAAAATATTGTACTTAGATTTTCTGTCTAGGATTTCTTTGTACTTTTTGTTTGTTGTTGAACAAAAATTTTGTAAACTTACTTTAATAGCGAATAAGGTGGCAATTGTAGTATCCCGCTTTGCGTAGGCACTATGTACAAGTGATATCGCTTTGCTTGCTCAAGTGGAAGGCTTCTCGAAGAGTTCCCGATCGAACCACAAGATGATTGATTTAAGTGAGTGGGCAGAACTGCATTCTCTGATTCTTGTATGCCTTAATAATGAATCTGAGTTTTCTACTGCTTGTTCTAAGAAGATAGTTTTATAAGAAGAATGATAGAACCTGACTCTGCATGCTTAATAAGAGAACTCATATTGCTTGTTATTGAAACGAATCTGCTTGCCTAACTAGAGAACTTGAATGCTTGTCTAAGAAACATAGAACCATTACCATGCTAAGAAAAGATAGAAATGTTGCATGCTTAGTTACATGGACACTGCTATCGAATAAAACAGCTACCATGCTAATAAACAAGAGTAAAAGAAGTTCATATGTTTCCATCGAATGCTAAATAAGAATAGAACTACATGCTTGTCTAGAGAGATAGTGGAATGACTACTGTGTTTGCTTTAATAATAAATTGCCTGCATGTTCGCTATCACACTAAAGAGATAAAATTGTATGCTAGATTTATAGAACTGTTCTTGATTGTTACTTGTTAAAAGATCTAGATTGCTTGAACATATTTTATTGATCGCTTGTAAAGAGATAGAACTGCATGAATAGCTTGAACATGTGCATCTAGACTAATAGTCTGCCCTGAGGCTTGAAGTCCTTATTTACGGGAGGGTGTGGCTATTAGGCAAGAGTATTGAGAGCTCCGGCTCTATAGCTTGATAGATATGCTTGCATGCTTGTTCTGGATCATGTGCATCATATGGTATTTATCTGATAGAAGTGCATTCATGCATCGGTCTGACAACTTGTGCATAAGGTTTATCTCTCGAGCGGTTCCTGGGGCACTGGGGATCGTTCGGCCTAGGAGAGATCTGGAACACCCTGAGACTAGAAGTCCTTATTTACAGGAGGGTGTGGCTTTTAGTATAGTGCTGAACCATGAGTCACGGTTGCTATTTTGAGCGTATTTTAGTGTATAGCAACCATGCATTTCAGCAGCTATTAGTCGATCTATCATTAATGAGATGGGCTTGTACGTCCCACTTGTTAATCCCGTGGAGGGGACCATCATGTAGTTAGGGCACATGCTAGGCTAGCCTTCTTGCATACATAACTGTTTGCTGCAAAGACGGACAGGAAAAGAGAACCTTGTTTATATATATATATATGTGTGTGTGTGTGTGTGTATGCTGTAGGGATAACCGTTCGGCCATGGGTAAGGATCACTGAATAAGTGATCACTTCTATTTTCTTATGTCCCTTATCATTTATGCTAAATGTGATATATCTGTTTTACATTAGATATGCTGCTGCCCCTATTGCATCGAATTATATAGTCCACTTGTTGCACTTATCTTGATTCGAGATGATCATACTACTAGAGATAACTTTTATTCCTAAGAGATCGAATATGGCTCACAATACTTGCTGCGCACTGCACGATAGAACACTGTCTCTATAGCTTGCTTGTATGTATTGAATATGCAAACTATTTTCAAAGCTATATTTTTGAAATGATGTAAACTGACTATAATCCTGAGCTGCATGAAATAAACATAGGTAAAAGTAGCAAGATTACTAGTAATGTAATATTTTGCCACATGCTTACTTAGTGTGGGTTTCAGGGAGTGTTGCTTCTGTTCGTTGATTTTATAATCATAAGTACTTTCTCCAAAGTACTGACCCACCAACAGTTTGCTTGTTCACAAGTGTTGGATTGTCCGAGGAAGCGATAGCCGTGCCTCATCCCCAGGACCCAAAAATCTGGAGTCGATGGCTTGAGCCGTATCAAGATTTGCTTTTAGCTACTTTTGTATAAAGGGATGTAATATATGGAACGATGTTATTGTATTCGAGAGAGTGCTTGAGCAATTTGTAACCTCGACCAAGTACCGCTTGTAACACTTTTGAATATCAATAAAGGGCTTATTTCCTTATGCCATTGTGTTCTTTACTTTTATGCAAAATGTGTCGCTGCTTCCGTCTTGAATAGCTTACTTGTCCTTATTTTAAGCTTTGGCCTTGTGCAAGCGCAATTTAGGCTTACACGACATCACGCCCAAGCGTGGACGTTCGGTCCCGCAAGGACCCAAGAGAGGACGAACGACTCTTGCGGGATTGGGGCGTGACAACGACTCTGCTAGAGACTTCCTTATCCTCTGATGAGAAGGTCATGACGCAGTCCGATGTGTCAAAGTTAGGTTCAACCCAGAAGATGATGGTTGTACGCTTCGACCAGCAAGCCTTTGAGGAAATGCTCTCTAAGGACGACTCTTCACCGAGGCTGGCAAAGCCTAAAAAGACCCGCAGGACATGGGTTGCAAAGGTCGTTGTGCCTCACCCAACTACAGAGCATGTGCTCCCCGTCTCTCTCCCTGCTTCATGAAACGCATATTATGCATCCACACGAGCTAACCTTTTTCATGCAGCAGCCTCTTATGACCAGGAAAGTGCTCAGCACTTGAGCTCTGGCAGATAAAAATACTACAATGCCAGGAGTTCGAGCGCTAAGACACATTCTATACGGCCACGTCAAAAGCCGGATTAGGAGGACTATGTGGCACTAGTCGACAGTCGCAGGCAGATAGCTACATGCGGCCAGGACAGCAACAGAAGTTCCATCTTCGACCAAATCTCATGCAACACTGACTCCATGCACCATACTGAGAAAGGCAAAAATGCAAACTTGGACTCTTCATACTACGCACCGGCGCGTGCTAGAAAGAAGAAGTCTAGGGCAATACGAGCTCACCAAGCTCAAGCAATTGCTCATTCGACCGACCGTTAGCCGACACCGCTAACTGTAATGCGTGCCCCTGATAAAAAGTTATACAAAACTGACCCATGAGTCCAGTTGCAGTGGCAATTGGACAGGTACAGTTTAAAGAGTCTTATATTAGTAACCTGGAGAAAGTTCTTGTACAAACCCCAGGTTAGGAAGCAAGGTCAATACCTATGAACCCATGTGCTAGGTCTACCCGGGCTCATAAGAAGGGTGCAAAGATGAATCAGCCATCGCTTGACTTGCACAACATGATCAATCACAAGCACAAAGCGTGAGAAACAACTATAGCATATAGAGTATCCTCCCCAGCATATCATTGTGCCAACATTATCATCAATTGGTGCTGTAGCAAAGTAGCAGTACTCACAAATAGGTAGTCGGCATTCCTGTGACTCCAACCAAAGGCACCCACTCAGCTGCAACCCGGAGAACAAGTACAAGCACTAGAGGAAGAGGAGCTACCCTTCGCCTCATGTTATTTTGCTCAGAATGCCTTCTCTATGAGGGGAGGTCGGAAATCTGGCACCTCTAGTTTGTTGCTCTCGGCCAACGGGTCAAGAAAACGGGTCCAAGGATGACAGAAAGCGGAACCCGTGAAAGATATTTTCTTAGGTACCCGCTCAAAGAAGAAGCTGTCAGCCACTAGGGGTAGCTCTTCCTCGGGACCTCAAATAGCTATGCAAGCTAGGAGTCATAATCCCCCGAACCATTATGACAATCTGGCATTCTGAGAAGACGATAATTCCCAAGGAACATATGCTGAGATCCCTGGGGGTAGATTTTCTCACCAAGAAGATGCAGCTTCCTACGCTGGGGGTAGTGTTCCCTCCGAGTCTGAAGAGGATGCGGCACTACCAACCTTCCAAGATAACTATTCACGGTAAGAGTCTGAGGCAAAAAGTGCGACGTCCATCGTCCCATCCATGTCTTCCCATGTAAGAATATCATACATGACCGGGAACGATCATGAGGGCCCCAACGATCGACAGTGCCTCGAAACCCTCGAGGCTATGAGAAAACCATGAGCACTTTAATGTAGGCCTTGACCCAGACAATGTTGGAGATCAAGGCATGGACGCAAGGACCAACAGAGATTCAAATACAACCGTTCCACCCGCTGGCAGTAATCATCTCCTGCCCGGATTATCTGCTCCTTCCGTAGTCGATGGAGCCCGGGAAGCAATGTGGGAGATACGAGAACTCCGGGCCCGCCTAGACTAAATTGGCAATCGGTATTAATGTGCGAGCTCGGGATCCGACAACTGTATCCCCTCGAGTGGAGAGATGTACCATACATGTCCAAGTACAAGCCCTTTAACTTGACTCCGTTTGATGGAAAGATATCTCTCCGTCAATTCATGAGTTACTTTAAGAAGGTAATGGAGCATATGCCTCGCAACGATGCCCTCTTAACCAAGCTCTTTGTCGGGGAATTATCTGAAATAGTTTTCGATTGGTTCTGCAGCCTCCAGGATAACTGTATTTCGATGTTTGACGATCTCAAAGGTCTTTTTCTTGCTCGGTTCTATGACGGAGGAAATGCTATGACGATATCCTCTTTAATGGAAATCACGAAAAGAAAAAAGAGTCTGTATGTGAATACATCGAGCGGTACAGGCAAGCGGCGCTAAAGTTACCCACTGGTAACCCTGAGTCCACGCTGATGGATACCTGTCAGAGAAATCTCCTTTCCACAGTCAGACTCTGGAAGGGCGACTCTCAATTTAAAGTCTGGATGACGTTTATCATAAATGTTGTTGATGCTGAGAAGAAAGTAAAGGACACCCGTCTCTTGGTAATACAGATCTTCGTCGCTGATGATAGGAAAAAATATCCTTACAACAACTACAACAACAACAGTAATAGCGCCCGGGATGGCAAGGGAAAGCAGATTCTTGTCGTTAATATAACCAAGAAGCCCAAGCAAAAGACTGCATAGGTCCCAAAACAGAAAAAAAAACTTATTCTTTCAAAGATGATGACGTCATAGAAATCTTTAACGTGCTAATAAAGGGAAACAAGCTTCGGCTCCCCGACGTCAAGCGCCCTGTTGAGGCAGTCGATGTGAATAATTCGAAGTACTGCCACTACTATCGATACGTCCACCATCCGATGCGATATTGCTACATATTGAAGCGGTATATCTAGCTTCTGCTCAACACCAAGGCCTTCACCTTGGATTTTGATGACAAAACAGTTATCGCTTACATGGTATCTTTCTATTTCGGTAACTTTCCGGCAACAGAAGCCCAAGATGGAGTGATCCCAATCCCAGGACAACAATAGAGGTTGCCAATCTTCTGCCAGCTCGTGACCAAACAGTCAAGCTGATGCCTCTCACTACATCATGGGGAGAGGTCATGTGGGTTCATCGAATCTCGCTCCAGACTTAATGCAGCAGAAAATACCTTCCGCCACCAAGTCCAAGGGCAAGAAGTCCAAGTACTGCTACATGATTTCTCTCCCTTCCGAAGAAGCTATAGCATGAACAATAAGGTCAAGCCTGGCGTACCAATAAGAATATGACATCCCTGATAATGGTGCGCTCTCAATTGCTGCACCTACAATATCTGATCAGGGACCATCCCAGCCTCCGACAGCGGACAAGTCCAAGTAGAAAGAAACTTGCTTCGATAAACCGCTTCACAAAGAAACAGCTCAGGACTGGAGAAGCCATACAACTTTGATATCTTGGCACAACTAGATAATAGTCCAGCAAAGTTGTCACTATTCGAGCTTCTCCGACTCTCCAAAGACACTTGGGTTGCTCTGAGTGAGGCATAGCAGAATGTCGACACCTACCTGGAGCAGGTCAAGCCGTCAGCTGAGAATCCTGTCGCATACCCCCACTATAATAATGTGATGGAGGCGAAACCCAATATCACATTCTCGCAACAAGACATATTTCTAAAGAATGATATGCACGATCGCCCTCTATATTACATAGGTTACATCGCCGTCATCAAAGTAGACCGAATGCACATCGACCTTGGTTCGTTAATCAGCATCATCCTGCAGAGTCTTCTTTTGACCTTGGGCATCCCGATGCATCACCTTTCAGCAACCAATACTGCCATTAGTAGCTTCAACGTAGGAAGGAGCTACCCTCTAGGTAAAATTTGCTTGAAGTGCCAGATCGGTCATTTAAAAATAGAGGTCACCTGCTACGTCATAGACGTAAACGTATCCTACAACGTTATGTTAGGACGTCCGTAGATACATTTGTATATTATCATACCACCAATCTTGCACCAGTGCTTGAAGTACGTGGACGATCATGGCATTGTCAAGACAAAATTTGCCGTGGTGGATCCATTCAAAGGAGTTGAGGCCTATTAATCTGACTCAATCCTTTACAAGCAAGTCCACCAAGATGACGGTGGCAATGATGCTGACGATGAGGCAGAGACTGGGACAACATCTGACGAGCCCTTGAGAGTCAATCTCAAAGAATGTTCCCGACACAGCCACTTCCCTCATGGTAAAAGTGCACAAGAAGCTCCTGAACCTTTTGTCGTTCACCTTCGTAGAATGAGTCGACCGCTGAAGAAAGATTCTACACCAACTACGACTTTCGAACCTCTAATGGGGAAGATACGTAGGAGACCTCTGAAGTCGTCGGTCGCACTGAGGGTAGATCTCGGAAAGGATGAACTGGAGGAGTACGTAGCCGCTCATGCTAACATCCCTTCTTCTGACGATATAATTCCTGAGAATAAGATACCTTATTTTCTGAATAAAGGGCAATCTTTGAACTACTCGGATGTTGCATATCTATGCACATTGTATTCAATTAATCACGGTCTACGTATGTCCCTACATACAAAGGTGACTACCACATATACAGTGATATGAATTTTCTCCAGTCAAAACTCCTACTTCATTGTTTCAGCAAGAAAGAAGAAAGACAAACTCATCATCTTCGGTAGAGTAGAAAGTCCCCAATCCTTCGTCCCTGAGGAATTGGAGTCAGAACTCAACTTTGGCAAAATACAACTTCATCGGTACAGCTCTCAAATCAAGCACCTTATCCAGAAGATGGGATACGATCTGAAAGTCGGAAAGGGCTTACACTACGGCAAAGGCCGATGGTTGCCTCTACGTCTGCATGCTCCTGCAGACAAGTTCAAGGATTGCTACGATAAAACCAAGCATGGCTTAGGGTACGTCTCCCACGACCCCTGAAGGCTCAGATGAAGAAGATGAGTTACACTCTCACTCTTCAGAATCTTCCGCTTAGGACTCTGATATCAGTATCGGAAAGATGCTCAAACAAACATTGTCTGTCAACATGGTATCAGCTGACCCTAAGAAAGACGACGAGGATCCACCTAAACTCTTTGAAGTATAACCGTGGGCCCAACGCCTAGACTCACAATGAGAGATACGGTTCGAGCAACGGGAACCTCCCACTAAGGAAGAAGTCATACACATCAATTTGGGCGACAAATCCTCCCCTAAACCTATCTTTATCAACAAAAGTCTATCTAATAAGGATCGAGAATCCCTACTACAGATTGTCAGGGTGTACATCGATATTTTTGCATAGAGTTACAAATACATGCCAGGACTGGACCCCCAAATTGTGGTCTTCAAACTCAACATCTTACCAAACGCTAATATGATCAAGCAACAGCAACAGCAGTTCTGGCCGGACATCATGAATGCCATCAAAGTTGAAGTCAATAAACTGATAGCTAGTGGCTTCATCCGCGAGAAATAACATCCAAATTAGGTAGCCAACATCGTGTCCGTCGTAAAAAAAAAGGGAAGATTCAAATCTGTATTAACTTTCATGATCTGAATTCGGTATGCCCTAAGGACGAGTTTCCTCTTCCGATCACAGACATAATGATCAATAACACAAGTGGCTTCAAGTACATATCCTTCAAAGATGGATTCTCAGGCTATAATCAAATTAAGGTATTTTCTTACGACGAGAAGTATACATCGTTTCGAACGTCGATAGGAGTGTACTTCTACACAGTCATGCCCTTCGGTCTGAAGAACACAGGTGCTACATACTAGGGAGCTATGAGCACAATCTTTTGTAAACATCTATGCAAGACAGTAGAGTGTTACGTTGATGACATCGTTGTCAAGAGTTGCTAGAAAGATAATCACCTCTGAGACTTACAGACTGTGTTTGACCTGATGCGTGCATACCATCTCAAGTTGAATCCTACCAAACCCTTTTTGGGAGTCTCTAGTGGTAAATTTCTAGATTGTGTCATAACTTTGAAGGGTATCCATGTAGACCCCGACAATACTAAATAAATCCTTAAAATAAACACACCAAAGAACCTCAGAGAATTTTGTGGCATTCAAGGAAGGCTGGCATACATCAGGTGTTTTATATCAAAACTCTCTGAACATTGTCAACCATTCACTCAGTACATGAAGAATGGAGTCTCATTTGTCTGGAATAAAGAATGCTAGTACGCCTTTGACGATATCAAAGATTATATCATGAATCCCCCAGTATTGGTGGCCTCCGTTGTGGGAAGACCCTTCTTGCTATATGTGCGGGCAAAGGATCACTCCCTCGGAGCTCTACTAGCCCAAAAAGTGATGCAGGTCAAGAATATGCCATCTATTAGCTCAGCAGAATGATGGCCGACACAGAGCACAGATACAACTCCATTGAGAAATAGTGCCTCGCTCTGGTCTTTGTCATTCAGAAGACCCAACATTATGTGGCAGGATAAACCATCCATATGATCTCGCGAATTAATTCTCTCAGGGTCCTTATGACTAAACCCGGAGCGCTTAACTCTCGCCTAGCCACATGGGTAATACTGTTATCGCCGTACGATATAGTATTTGTCCCACAAAAGGCGATCAAAGGCCAAGTATTGGCAGATTTTCTGGCAGCCCACTATGTACCGAAAACCTCGAAGCTCTAGGAGAAGATCCCAAACGAAGTAACGAACTCAAAAATGACCACAAGCGTAGAAGTTGTTTGATGAATGTTTTTCGATGGTGCTTCAAGAACATAGCCCAACGATGATATTGTCGCTAGCGTCGGGATAGTACTGATTTTCCCATATGATCTGGTCATCAACCGCGCTTACTAACTCACAGAGACATGCTCCAACAATATGGTAGAGTACAACTGTCTCGTCATTGAGCTCCAACTTGCTAAACAAGTAGGAGTAGACTACCTGGAGGTCTACAATAATTCCAAGCTGACAGTCAGTCAGGTCCGGGGCGAGTACGAGGTCCGACACAAAGACTTGATTCCTTACCACCAAATCATGTTTGTAATAATCTCTACCTTCGAGGGGTTCTTTATAGAGCACGTTCTTCGACTACAGAATATCTAGGCTGACGCCCTGACCGGCCACGCTGCCTCCCTGGTAGTCCCGGTCAAAATCTATAAGTTGATCACAGTGATCGGTCAAGAGCTGGTCTGTCATAAAAATAATCTCTGTATGTGCCTAAGCTATACCACGGAAGTAGACACTGACATCCAAGACTAGAGGCTCCCATTTATCGACTACGTAGTCTATAAAATTTTTTTTGAGAACCCAAATAAAGCCACTTCCATCAGAAGACGTTCCCTCCGGTTCTATTATG